>JAVLUX010000009.1:9117500-9595000 GCA_032164185.1 Moxostoma hubbsi | reverse complement strand
ATCAGTGTCTTGCCCAAGGACACTTCGGCATGTGGAGTCATGTGGGCCAGGAATCAAACCGCCAACCCTGCGATTAGCGGCCGACCCGCTCTACCACTTGAGCCACAGCCACCCCAGTATTGATGGGAATAGTAAGGAATATAACGATTCAGGTTCCGATTCAGGTTCCAATTCCGGTTCAACTTTTGAGGAAGAAATGCTTGGAAATATGAAGTGAAATGTTCACTAGATTCACTGCCCTTAGCAGCCTGTTACCAAATAATGAGTTTAACAGAACAACGTCTTGCATAAAGTGTGATTACACAGGGGTCAGAGATTAAAAATGCCACTGAAAGTGACAAAATGTCCCTGAATTTCAAAATATGGTGCAAAACATGCCTTCCTCTATTATTGGCATCCTTACACATGGTATAAGTTAATGTTGATTAAATGTATGGTTGGTTGGTTTGTCTTTATTTTGTTTGTAAGTTATTAATGCCAAGCCAGAGTCCATGTCTATTTTCATGGCTAAATACAACTTAACCTCCTGAGACCAGAGCATGACTGCAGAGCATTTCCCATTCCCCTTTTTGATTTGTAACTAGTAGCACCTAATAAACATGATAAATAAATAAATAAAACCACTTTTACACAAAATAGTTTTCCTACAAATTACATATGTACAGTCAGTTGCGAAATTTTAAAAAGCACCAAGCTATAGAAAGTTTAGATTTTTTTTAAATTTTTTTTTTTTTTTTTTATCAAATCATTTTTTATGTTTCAGGAGTGTTGGTTATTCATGTTTTTGAGACGTTAGGCATAACATCAGAAATTTGCATAAAATATTCTGATCCAAAGTAATGGCCAACATCGTCCAATCACTGCCAACCATGTTAAAATATAATGATACATTCTAAATTCTTAATCTAAGTACTGATTATCATTGTCCCATGTCTGCTAAACATGTTTAGTGGTCCAAACATCATCTGCAGCCTGAAACTGAACTTTTACCAGATTTTAGGAGTGAATGCACAGCATAAGAAAGCTTTAGGATGCTCCCTAATTAGGGAACTACTTAACCTCCAGTGTGCTGCCTGTCTGAACTGGTCTCAGAACAGCTTGAAATGCACCTTATTTTCATTCCAACTCCATATGCTCTCTATATGCTCTAACTCTAAAAGCTAAATTTTCCATCTTTTGGATGCATCCATTGATTCTCAATGTGATATTACACAGTAAATCTAGGCTATTGAGGAAAATTAGCCCACTTATATGGTCATTGTGTTTAACAGCGTGCCATTTTGAAATAAATCGATGAAATATTTAAAATGGCATATCAGATGAAACTTCATTCGCTAAAAGAACTGGTTTATACGAGTGATTTGTTCGGGAGGTAGCTCTGTATGTTTTGCATTGTAGATTTAAAAGAACAGGCTCATAATAGTCATTCATTCAAGAATCAGACCACATTGGTCGCACTGTATGAAACAGGTAGGTGTGTTCCAATCGACCCATAGTGCCCTGTAAAGTGGACTTCTCATTGTATTCAACCACCTTAAGTGAGATTCCAATTCGAAGGGAGTGTACATGTTTAGTTGGAATGGCACTACAAACCGCATAAGGAATAAGGCAACATCGAAACATCACTTCACAGGAAGTGGAAAGGAAAATGTACCCACCAGTTATTGTGAACCAAAAGAGTAATAAATGAAGTCTGGCTAAAATAAATGCTAAAATAAAATAAACAAAAAGGAGTTTGTGAGTCTGGCGTGTTAATTTAGCTTAATTCATGCAGTTGTTCGCAATTGTATTGCCTTCTAAAATTATTGCACCACATTAAATACAATTCCAAATATATAGAATAGTTTTAGATAAAATCCTGTATTCTTTGTATATAATTACCCACAGATCCCCTGCAGCAAATGAACTGAGTGAACAGAAGATTTGTTTGGCAACTTAAGCTTGAAACATGAACAAACCTAGTCTTTAAAGTGAAGTATCTCTGGTAGATAACGGGAGGTTTGGTTTAGGGGAGGATGGAGATGAACAGCAAGTGTGCCTGGTGTAAGTGTGTTCTCTTGTGTGTCTAACTGTCATTAACTCTCCACCGAAACACCCTCCAGCTCCCCAAACGCCTCCCTCGCCTTCTCAGCAGAAGCACTTTAATAAGTGACAAATAGGATCGGCCGGGCCTGTGCGGTCAGAAGCCTGGAATCAGGCGGCGAGGCTGTCGGTCCAACGAGGGGGAAGGAAAGCAATCTAGGACAACGTTCCTTTGGCCCGATTAGGCTGCCATGGATAATGCAGCCAAGCCTGTAATACATGGCAGAGACGGCGTGATGGTGGGAACAGGAGGGGTTCCGCTCTTTTTTGCTGGCTCTCTTACAGGGTGGCTTTTGTTCAGCCCACTCCTGCTGATCCAGCGGCTTGGGGTTTGTGTGTGGTGCTCGGGCCATCCCTGGGCCTGGATTTTTGCACTTGTCTTTTGTCTACACTTCGCTCTTTTCTCGCACGGCCCCAGGTGCCTGCCAACAGAATGCAGCCTTTCACAGGAACTCAATGCAAATGCAAACACTCAGCTCTATTATAGCGGCAGGAATACATTCCAACAGTCAGCAAGCAGTACTACAAATACAAACAACATGGATTGAGAAAACAGGGCAGGACAAAACAATATCTTCTGAAGTATAGAGATGTTGAGAGGAGAAGCATTTTAGAAGCAACCACCCAGCCAAGTGCCAGACCAGGTTGGCGTGACTTTGTACAAAATCAAGCCAATTACAACGTGTTATAAAAACATGGTTTATTTCACAAAACATATACAAGAATAAAATGTATTGTGGTGCCACCTGCTACTTTGTTTGGTCATGACATGTTCTCTATGGCAAATTGATTTCTAGTTCTCTCCTTACGCAGTGAAAAACGTTTTTAAGGGGTCAATCTTCCGAAAACACATATTTAGGTCATATTTGACCTCAAAGTCAAAAAAAGAAAAACAAATATTTAGTATAAACTTGACAGATTGTGCACATTTTTACAACTAAAAGGAAAAGTGGTTGCGCTTTGCGTCCAAAATGAGAACGCTGTACGCACCACAAGCTAAATTTATCAGACAGTTAAGTGTTACTCAAAATTTACAGGACATTTTTGTGGAATTTACCCAAAACACATAGTGTGCTGGATCTAAATCTTTGCTCCGTCATGCCTTGTGGCCTAATTTGACCCGAGTTTCACTGAGGGGCTGATCAGATCCATAAAAGGGCAAAAGAAGGGGCAAGGGGGGACTCAAGTGCATCAGTCGTCTGAGTCAGTGTCGTGGCGCCGCCGGTGACTTTGTGATGGGGACCCTCGACCAGCATGGTGGCCGTCGGAGGACGAGTCCTTGTCGCGCCTTCGGCGGCGGTGCTGTTGAGGGGGGCTCGGGCTCCTACGGGCAGCCTTTGGCCCTCCTACTGAATGGCTGTCACGAGCTCCGGCTCCACTCTGACTGCTCCTTGATGGATTAGGACTGTGGTGGTCCCGTGGATCTTTTCTCCGCCTGTGGAGCACAAAACACACCTAGACAATCATTTATTCCAGGGTGAGCATGGGAAGTTTAGTTCTGTTTGATTGAGAGGGGAGAACTATAATTCAAACATTCACTATTTTGGACATTATATGGAAACTCACTACTGTAACAATCACAGAGACATAATCTGGACATTATATGGAAACTCACTACTGTAACAATCACAGAGACATAATCTGGACATTATACAGTGGTCCTAAAAATGACATGGATACTTTAGCCTCACATGGTGATGTATAATGTCATTACATTAGAATAAAGCAATATCACACAAGCTAGAGCACTGTTATGGCTGTATATCAGCATGGCAGCTAATTACGATAACTTCTACTCAGTAATATTTCCCAAGAATCCCTACAGTGTATTCCCAGAAATTCACTGAATAATTTAATATATTGATTCAAATGAGGCATATAGATTTTTTAATGAGCTCTAAGAGCAACTATGATTTAATGGTAGTAAATTAGCTGTACCAAAAATCATAAATCAAAGAGTTATATCTTAGCATTATTGTGAGGTGAAAATAAGGATCCACTGTGCAAGTTTAAATTCCTTTAGAAAACAGCATGTGGCACACTTTGACGTGTTAAGTTATTGAAATACTGAAAATATTAATGAAAGTTGGAACAGATAACAGAGAATGTCAAGGCAATAATTTGGAGGGAATCAAAATCTAGTATTATGTTTCTAGTATTATTAGTTTGATCAAACACCAGGGGACCTCCCCCTCCTTAAATTGTTTTGGCCTAAGGGGGGACTTAACGCTCAATTTGAACACTGGTTGCAGCTGTTAGTTTAACTCTATTCCTCAGCTGTAGTGCAATAGTAATCCGCTCCGAAAACATGGAGGACTCCAGTTTCATAACTGTATAATACTTGGGGAACTCTTATTTTGACATGACACTGCAACCCTCTCCCCTGCCATGCTGAAATTTTACATGTCCTGTCCTCCCAACTTTTAATCTTGTATCAGGTAGATATCAAAGCATGCATGATTACTCTGGCTGTAATGCTGAAGCTGTTAGTTTAACTCTATTTCTCAGCTATTTCTCACACTAACTAACAACCCAGTCTATCTCAAAGTCAACTTTACTCACTTGTAAACACACACACACATAAAAGATGGTCTTTTGTCGCCACTTACTGGCTGAAATCTTAACATCACAAGGATGAATAAAAAATCCCCACATCTAGCTGCTCTTACACATCTGCACTGCTCTTACACTTTAGTTTGTAACATTATGAACACAAGTGGAGTGATACAAACAGTGAAGCATCACAGAGTAAGAGGAGAACTGACGTCATACAGCCACTAAAATCACATCGACACAAGCTGATTAAAAGTTATTGCAAAAATGGCTCAGAAAAGTAAAGTATTATGACAAAAGCTCTAGCAGGATTTGTTTGAAGATGCACTTGGATTCCTATGTTCTATCTAATGCAATGGCATTCATACCTTTTTAAGTGTGACTTAAGTATCCAAAATAATACTTTTTGGGGCCAATGTTTATCATATCAGAATGCAAAAGCCAATTAGTTTGAAAGCTGTAACAGAAATTTCAATCAATCTCAGGGTCCATAAATACTATTATAAACCAGTGCCATTCATGCTCTCTAATGTAATAAACTTCAGCCTAAACATATTGGCTCTATGCCTAAACATATTGGCTCTATCCCAAAACACAGTGGGCTGGCTAAGTAGGCAGCATTTTGAAAACCCCTTGAAAGATCTTGATGAGCACCGTTTTCTGTCCTGTGTTGTGTTAGAAACTTTAATGTCTTTAACTCCCGACACAGGGGTTGTTCCAAACGGTAAGTGTCATAATTATGTTGCCTTAAGATACCTTGTTTGGGCCAGATTTTAAGACAACATAGCATGTCTCTTTTAGAGATAATGCAATTTCAGAATGCATTGCGATGAACTCAAAAATTTACCCAAGATGGTGGATGAAGCAAAAGAAATATCAATTATAAATATAAATAATTACAATACTGAAAATTCTGATTAATAATAATTTACTATTTGTACCCATTTTGTGTGTGCTTCACAACTAGGTGTTAAAAGTCGACTCACCCATGCAAATCATGTGAGGAGTTTATTTTTATGACACACAGAGTTGTTGTCTATGCAGAGGGTTCCAAATCGGTCACTTATGATGTTCCATGTCAATTAGGATGCTACCTTAGGAGGTAACTGCCTATGAAGGCAATAGGCAGCCAGGTAGCACACTGGGTTTTGGAAAAGATCTATAGTGTGATAATTTACTTTAAACTTCAAGTTTAAAAACTGGCTTCTGAAAATGATGGCGTGTTTAATTTTAAGCTGATAAGAAAAAAGACAGAAACTGAACAGTGAGAACTAAAATAAAATGTCACTATAACGCCCTCTTGTGAACAAACTCTGGTACTGCTCAGAGAACGAAAAACACTGCAGTTATTTATCAAAAAGACATTCAAGCATATTGAGTTCTTTGATACAGCTGTGCACTAGGGATGATAAAATAAAGATCTGATTACCTTTTAATGTCAATTTCAGAGTCTGAATCTGAGGATGATTCCCTTTTACGGTGCTTCTTTTTCTCTTTTTTCTTCTTTTTCTTCTCCTTACTCTTCTTTTCTTTTTTGCTCTTCTTACTGCTCTCAGATCTGTGATAAATGTCAGAACTCATCTTAAAAATTATCTAAAGTCTCTAGATCTTCCACTCTTCTCAGTCATAATTTAAAATGTTAAACTGTGGCCAATAAATGGGGCATTTATACCAAACACAAAATGTTGAAGTCAAAATCAATTTGCTTTACATTTCATTTAGACAAAAAAAATTAATAAAATAATTATGGCTCACATCTAATATCATACCTTTTATCTCCATCTTGTCTGTTGGTCTCTTCTGGCGTTTTACTGGTTGTTTCTTGCGGTCTACCAGATTTGTGATGCTGCAAAATAACAATCATTTCAAGATCTATGCTGATTTACTGTGCTTATTGAAAATAAGTTTTGATATATTAAGTGGCACATCCTCAGGATTAAATTATGTACATACTGTAAAGACAGGTAAACCCATTTTTACTGCTTCCTTCTCTTGCTTGGAAAGCGGCACTCCTCTCTGCCCAGCCCTAATGAACATGAACAACAGTCTCATTATTTATTTCTGCTACATTCAAACATTATATTTATAAACTAGAGGTAAAGTTTTGAGGTAAAGCTGACAAATCCTTGTCTGAAAGATAACTAGTTTTAAATGTAAAAGTTTGAAGTTAGATGGTTATACAGACTAGATTAAAGGCCTTTTGTGTCTTTGTTTACATTTGAATTTTTGACAGTTGGAGTTTGAATTAACAGTCATTCCGTTGACCACGAACATTCTGTCAATGTAAATCTTTGGGGTTTTTCAGATTTTTTGACCTGCGGTCCAAAACCCGTAAGTCCGATCAGTAAGAAAAGATATAGCACACTATAGAGCGCAACAGTCTGGTTCAGGAATTAAAAGTCCCATTCATTTATCCCATAGGTGAATTGATTTTCAACAATAACGCATAAACCTTTAAAGACAGACCCACAGTGAACTACGAGGTTGTTCATTGATGACATATTCTTCTAGTGAAGTCCTCCATCTGGTTTATTTCAACTTCATAAAAATCATGTTTGATATCAGAATTCATGGTAAACAACTACATTACCATGGTACATCAGAGAAATATCCACCAATCAGAGAACCGCGGTGCACCAGACCGGCGAAACATGCCTCTGAGCAACCGCGTGCTCACATGACACACTATGAATGATGTAATTGTGTCGGTCTCCTTTCCCCCTTAAACTACTTATATATTTGTACATACTGGAATATTTTGAAATAAGCATAAAGTATATTGTTTCTACACTTATAATAAACAACCTAAAATCAATAGTTTTATATATTCATTCATATACATTCTGACCACAAATGTCACTAATCAATATTTACATAACATAAATAAATGACATTAAATAAGAAAATGTTCTTTGTCAAAGTATCAAGCCATGTAAACCGATATCTTATTCAAATACATTTTAGTCATTGTGACGAGGAGAGCGGGGCCGGGCTGTGACTACACACGCCCGGCCCCCAATCGGGCTAATCAGCCGAGGACAGGGATAGGTGCAACAAGATGCGGCAGTTTGGGAGAGAGAGAGCGCTACAGGCAGCTGCCCTGTATGCATTTACATTTGTGTCATTGTGTTTAAGTTTATTAAAAACATTCCTTTGACGCTTCGACCGGTTCCCGCCTCCTGCTTTCCATTGAACCCTGTTACAGTCATTAAATCTAGAAGCTCAACAAAAGGAGCATACCTGATTTTCTTTCTTTTGTTATAAGAACCTGATTCTGCAATCTAAATCCCTTGTCCTAGATTAGCCAATAATATATACATTTACTGAAAAGTACTCACTGTGCCACTCAGTTGACATGATTCATATGGATTATCTTTTGAACTATTTTTTTAAATGAGGGATCATAAAATTGCATTTTGTTTTTCATTACTACTGCCATGAAGAAGCTATTTGACATAACAGATCCTCACAAATATTCCACAAGACATGATCCTGTTAGAAAGTTGGTTTTTAATATGGTGTTTCTTTCTCGATGATCAATGACTGTTTGTGTAATAATTGTTCATGAATCCCTGCTTTGTCCTGAGTAGTGAAGATGCCTCATGAGTTTATGAAAATCATAATTAATGATAATAATATGTTGACAGCCAGTATTATAAAGCAGTATAACCTAGTATTTGTGTACAGCTAAAATAGCTGGAAGTTGCTTATACCAAAAGTGGTCTACATTCAAGGTTGATAATGGCAGCGCCCTAGTTACACTGAAAAATAAAGTGGATAGAGTGTCCAAGAGACCCCAAATTTGGTATGGGGGCTATTCATACCCAGATATCACTCTTCAATTTAAAACAACTTAAACACAACAAGTAAGCCATCCCTCGTGCAACATATAATACCACGACTGTGTGAATTTAAGACTCGTTGCTGCGAATTAAGACATTTATTTGTGAAAGTAATAATAATAATAATAATAATAATAAATTTTATTTGTAATGTAAAGTCAAGTCAAGTCAATTTTATTTGTATAGCGCCTTTCACAACACACATCGTTTCAAAGCAGCTTTACAGAAGTTCAGCATTAACAGACAATAAAAATGTAATGTCTATAAAGTCGATAAATCATCATCCTTGTGCAGGGCTCCAAACTGCGACTAAAAATGGTCGCATTTGTGACCAAATAAATTTATTTGTGAGTGTAATTTCTGTCAAGGTCGCCATTGGCGACAGTAAAAGTTTACTCCCTTTGATTTTAAAATTTGCATTACATTTCCCGAGATACATTACAAAAGTTTATATCAAAGAAATAGCAGGGAAAACGGAGTTCATTGCAGGAACTAACCATTTCAAAAAAGAGACAAATTGTAAAGTGCAATTTAAGACTTTTTAAGACTTTTTTCAGACCTGCAGTAACCCTGACATTCCCAGAAACCTAGTCTGAAGGTCTGTACCAAGTATGGTGGATATTGCTTGAAAGTTCTAGGAGTTAGTTTAAGAAATTGTGGTCTCTGATGAGGGGTTTAAAAAATATATAAACATAACCAACTTTGTAAAATAACAGTATGTTGGCTTTGTCAAGCCAATACAAGGAAAGCAATACCTCACAGACCAGGGATGCATTTCCTAAAAGCATTGCAAGCTTAAGTTGATTGTAGAGGCCACTGGCATCAATGGTTTCTATGATCTAATTAGGATTATGATGCTTTTGGGAAGAGCAGCCCAGTGCGGTTTCCTATCCTGAAATAGAACATTGACTTTATTTAAAACTTTCAACATCACAGTTTTACCTGGAACTTCCAAGGCCAGAGATCCTGTCCACATCCCGCTCCTCTCCTTCCCCTTCTCTCCTGCACACATCTGCAAGATCCTGCCAAAAATGACAGCAGGAGAAACATATATCATATTAACCCAAATCCCAAATTGTTAATAAATGCAATTGTTGGGATGTTAACAAATGCAAACCTCTTTGGTAAGCCCGGTAGGTTGCCGTTTGATTGTTTTATGGCCCCTAAAAACAGATGAAAACAGATAAGAAATTTTCTCATCATATTCCACACTTCACTCATCTGTCAATCATACTTACAGCGCTGCCATCATGGCCTCATTTTCTGCCTCCCGCACAGCTGCCATCTCCTGTTCTTTAGTCAGCAATGCATCACCTTTTTTATCTTTGGCATACCACGTCAAATCCTTCCCTTTCTGCCAGCGGCCAACTGGTGCCATGAGGGAATTCCCTAAAAAAATATCACAAAACCTTGGTGAATCTCATCAAACCTGTCAAAAACGTATTGAGGAGAAATAAGAAATTATATTTTACTCAAAGAAAATGAGCCCAGTTGTAAGGACCATTAAATATTTTGCAAGTCGACCAGTTTTGTTGATTTATATTTAATTTATAGTTCCTTATATTTGTTAAAAAAAAAAAAAAAAAAAAAAGAATATAGCTAAAATTTAGCACAAGATCAATCCAAAATGATGATACTGATCTTTCGACTTCGACAGAAAAGATGTTTGAGCGACTTTGTAGGTAAATGAAAAGGTCAGTAAGAGGTCCTGCCAATAATAAAAAAAAATAAAAAATACGTCAAATGCGTAAAAAATTAGGAATCCTACTATGGAGACGGATTTCTCATTAATATTAATGCCCACTATTTGCGTCGCAACGTTCTAATCAGGTACTATAAATCAGCTACGCATGCGCTCTCCAAGCAAATTCCACATGACCTCGTTAATCGTCAAAAGCCTTTGTCATAGTAGGGTTCGTAAATTGTCGAGTCGTGTTTGAGTCTCATGCGACTCTAGATACTTCAACTGCAAAGTTCAACACGTCTACACCTACAAAAGCCACAACTGTACACAAGAATACACAAAAGACGATTAAATGAAAGAGTATACTAAGAAAGGTAAGACTATCTCTATTTACATGATAAATATGAAGGACGTTCTTTAGAAACTGACGTCTAATGCAACGTGAACTTTAAGGACAAGGCTAACTGACGTGGACACGAAAAACATGCTGGCACCATAGAGTAGCTATATATTTGACTGAATGCGTTTAAAAAATCCAACCATTCATTATAATTTGATTATAATATCCAAAATACACATATTTACTTTCTAAACAGGTTATCTTTGTATCATTGCAAAGTGTTATATTAGGAATCCGTTACATGAGCTCTGATATGCTATTAATAACATTCGTTTATGCATTATACAATAACATTCAAGTATGCAAGGTGCATATCAATGTTTAGTTAAATGTAATCCTGGTTTTGCGAAATCCACTGGTAGATTTCATTGTTTATACAGCTGCTAGCAAGAGCTACAACAGCTAACAGGATACTCACCCAAGTAATTTTCCCTGTGTTTGTCCACTTTCACATCATCCCAGTTGAATTGGTCCTGACCCCCTCTCACCCCTCCTGATCTCGATGAGCCAAACATGACTCTTGCGCTTTTTTAGACACGCTATCAGTGTCTTGAACGCGTTCAGACGCTTTTACACGCGTGCAGTAGAAAAATCAGGCCTCAGTTGACTGCAACATCCGGGAACTGCTAGCTGTCAACACAAAGTTGGTGGAGGTTTTTTGGAAATAAATATAGCGTGTGCAGCATTTAAACAGCCGCATAAAAATATATAAAAGTCTTATTTCGTATGACACGACCAGAAAAAAATCCCCTTTTCTAAGTATGAGTGCTGTATTTCCGTAGAAGAACACCTGATCACATAATCATCTGCGTTTTCAGGTCTGTCGCGGCTTCAGGACGGGCGGGAAATACTGATGTTCTACAGATCTATGAAAAGCGCGCCCTGTTACGCTAGATGACGTCGCTGAGGCGTCAGTAATGGCGCTCATGCGAAAATCAGTCAGCTGAGTGAGAGAGGGAGAGTTCAGGAGGAGGGAGAGCTTTTCTCCACATTTTAAATCACACTTTTCCCCTCCGATGTATTTGAGGTTTATTTCCCGTCTTTTTTCAGGTGAGTTTAGTTGAGCTATCAATATCCACTAGGTCGCAGATGTCGTCAGTTGCATTCATCCAAGTCATATTTATTCAGTAGAAAAGTGATGGTTGCATGATTCATTCACAGCTGATTTTCACGTTTGTTCTCATGGAAAGTGAAGCTGCTGTTTTTCCTTTCTATTAATTCAGGTACATGCAATACATAGTAGTAGATGTGTAATGCATGTGTAATAAATGGGTAATGCATGCCAGATTTAGTGCAGTTCTATCGATCAATCGGTTGGTGGTTGTTGTTGTTGTTGTTTTCTATTGTAACATCTGATTTAGTTTATGATTTTCTATTATAGTCCAAGTTATGTGTTTTTGCATTCAATTTGAATTTATATACTTAAAAATACTTTTAAAATTCATGCATTTCATTTTCATATCGAATACCTTCAAATTGTATTGTGATTTTTAATGTAATATAATAATAACAAAAAATAATAGTAATTTTTATTCATTTAATTTAGTTAAACATTGCACAATTCAATTTGATATAATTTTGATATGGAATTATAATGCATACATTTAAAAAAAAAAAAATAGGCTAAAATAATTTTCTAGGGAATGCCCAAAATGCCCCTGAAATTAAATACGGAGCGTTTGGCGGTGAACTATTTCCTCATACAAAGTTAACAGAACTTTCAGATTTTGATTTTGTAAAACACATGCATGTGAATTGCTCTTAGTTTGAAATATTGAGTAAGCTAATTCGTAGATTTTAATGGCACTTAACTTGAGCGCTTTGGCTGATTTTTAAAATAACTACATAAGCTCAACTTAAATACTCCAAGTAGAAGGAACCTAGCTAGATACAACTAACTAGTACATCCAACAAGTTGGAAAAACTTTTGTCTTCTTGCTCGTTCTATGTCATCATCCACTGCCGAAGTTCGATTCTAATCCTCTGGAATGTAGGAATTTACCCGGATGTGTCTTTGAAATTGAGGTTGCATCGTATGGTGACTTGTGGGTAGGGCTGGTATAGTTTCAAAACGTTAATTTAACAAGTACACAAGCTTGTACCACTACAAGTTAGCCGATTTTGTTTGTTGGTTTGTTTGCTAAACGTTAACCTTACCTGTCGGAGTCCCAGTCATAGCGCCTCTGCATTCGTCAGTAGTTTTGAAAGAGGCTCTGTGGCAGGAGGACGCTGAGAGGATGACTGCACCAGCTCGATCTTCTTGCAGTCGAAGATGGAGCAATGTTCTGCTCTTTAGTTTATTCCGTGCTCTGTCAAGTGCTTCATCGGATTTGTCGTGTTGACAGTCCTGGCAGCAATTATCTTATCGCAAATACTGCAACTCCCACTGTTGGCATCGAGCCTGGTGAAATGTAGCCACACTTTTGGTCTTTTCCACATCTTTTACATCTATGGGGGTGATGATGTTAATGCTGACGCTGGTGTGGTAATGCCAGTAAATCTCTCACTGGATTCAAATGTGCTGTGATGGTTAATTGCGCAACAGGATGATCTCATAGCTCACAATAGATGCATTCTACGTCCTCCTGTTCTTCCAAGATCATTCTTCCAAGGATGCTTGGCAAGACTTGTCTTCATAAGAACACAAGTCCGTTCCTGTGCATTCTTAGAATTGAGAAACACCCACTATGCTAAGATTAGCATAGCATTTGCTCAACAACTAAAGAAATACCATGTAGAACCATCTTAAATTGTACCTGTCCTCAATTTCTAAGATCAAGCTCCACTATTCACCATAATGGTATCCCATAACTGCAACTCTTCTAAATAGCACAATAAAAGAATGTTCCGGGTTCAATACGAGTTGAGCTCAATCAACAGCATTTGTGGTATAATATTGATTACCACAAAAATGTCAGTTGACTCGTTCCTCCTCTAAAGCAAAAATGAGACACTTACAATGGAAGTGAATGGGGCCAATTTTTGAACATTAAAATACTCCCTTTTTACAATACAAACATGATTTTAGTGTGATAAAATCACTTACTAACCTATGTAACCTATGTACTTACTTTACTATGTAAAGATATAGCTAACTTTCCAACTTCATTACTATGACGATGTAATGTCAACAACCCCTAAAACGACTGTAAAAATTACAATTTAAACAACTTTACAGCTCAAATAACACGTTTTAACAGAATAATTAATGTAAGTGCTTTTATAAACTTATAAGCTTCACATTTCTGCCTTTAAACCCTCCAAAAATTTACCATTTTCAGTTTCATTGTAAGTGCCTCACTGTAACCTCTATTTTTGCTTCTTTTCTTTTTTTTTTTTTTTAAAGAGGAGGAACTCATTTTTGTGGTTATCAGTATTATGCCACAAATGCTGTTGGTTGAGTTTAACTTGTATTGAACACATACAAGTCTCCCTAATTAATTGAGTTAATTCAACTCAAAACAATAAAACAATTCAGGTGTTTAAGGTGTACATTTCGTGAACTCAAAAGAAAGAGACATTTCTAAATATTAATCAAGGTTAATTTAATAATTGAACTAATTTATATGATTTCATTTCCCCCTACTCAAAACAATGAATTATTTGGAACATTGGGGTTTACAGTGTGGCGTGGACTCGAGTTGTGTGCAAAACCTGATGATCCATGTTATCCGGCATGATTGGAGAAATTTCACTTTCAAAACAGCATTTTGAGTGCTTCAACGGAAGCAAGGAAGTCTGACCTTTTCTACAAATGAGTTAACATGATCAGAATCACAAATTAGCTTACGTTAGATTAGTGACCTAGAATCATTTCTTTGTTTTAACATTTTCAAAATCCTTAAACTTTATTTACAGGTTTATCAAAATCTACAGACTCTCAATGTGGTCTCAGATTTTTGAATCTCAACTGTATGTCCTCTATTAGTTGTTGCACTGACCTCATTACACCCTGTAAAGCTAATAAGGAAACTAGCTGCCTTTACAAGTGTGGATTTTCAAGCACCAGCTAATATTGATCACATGATTGGGAGTTGCTGTTTGACTTTCGGTAAAATGATGGTGCAGATTTCACGTGGAGCTCATTTATTTAAAAGTAGGAGTTCAACTGGTTTAATTTCAGGAAGCTGTTGCCTGTAGCATTAGCC
The DNA here is from genome assembly GCA_032164185.1 of Moxostoma hubbsi. Classification (NCBI taxonomy): domain Eukaryota; kingdom Metazoa; phylum Chordata; class Actinopteri; order Cypriniformes; family Catostomidae; genus Moxostoma; species Moxostoma hubbsi. The sequence continues at coordinate 9,580,291 of JAVLUX010000009.1, read as the reverse complement.
AATGCAATGGAAATGGTGTTGTGCAGGACGCTCATTTTGAGCTGTAGATAAATACAGACAGTTGCACATTGATAAGCAAGAGAAAAGCCTTTTCTGGGAAGTGGAAGCCTTTTCTTTCTCAGTATACAATGGCATGTTTTCATGTCCATTGTAAGACTTGGTGTTTTTATTTCGTTTTTTCCCCAGGCCGTATGCGTGCTTGGATGTCATTAAAGATGTTGTTTTGGATTATAATGTGGTCTGACATCCACTTAAAGTCTAATGAATTATGCAAAGACATAGATGTATCCTGTTTGTTTTCATCTGTTGATTGTTTACTTGTAACGCCACAAGAAGACTCCATAGAGACACAATATAGTGTAAAGACAAACGTTGGGAAACTGGTTTGAAACGTCAAAGGCAGTGAGGGTTGTGTCTGGTGATTCTGACAGTGAAAACAAGTTTTCCAACCCCTGTTACCTTCAATAGCCTTCTGTCACTTTCAGCTGTGTCTGCTTGGAGACGTTGCTTCAGAGCTCAATGTTGTTTTCAAATCAAACATTTCATTTAAAGATATTTTAGGATATTTGCTTTGTTTTCATTGGATATCCTGCATTATTGTGTAGTTCAATGCAAATACTCAATACAGATATCCTATGTCAATATCTGACCATTTCCATTCAATTTCACATGGCGTTTGAATAAACAGGTGATTCTAAATCGCATTTTGTGTTGGGATTACCTGTAAATTGGTCAGGCTGGACATTTTATGCCAATGTTGTGCAGTGCTTTCTGTGTGCAGCTGTACAGTACCGTGTTTTTGGTTAGACATATCCAGACAGCCATGTCTTGGCATTGGACCATTCGACTATGATATTTCATCTGTTTAACCAGGGCATTCCACATCTGACAGTGTCAAGTGCGCATCATAGATTATCTTTATTTGAATGTTGTCTTTTACCTCAAAATGAGATTTCTGTAATAGAACACAGTTCTAATGGCCTTTGGGAAATCCTCGCTGTCATTAAAAGTACGTTCCCTCCTTATGATACCACGGGAAAGTCTTCCAAAAGCAGCCATCCATAACCAATCCTTTTTACATCTTATATTTGAATGCCTTTTCAATTAGTTACGTGTAATTAATATAGCCTTATATCAGCTGCATAAGTTATTTCTGATTCAACTGCTTTACTCCATACTTTTTATTCAAAATGTTGTTACTGTATGTAGTATATAATCAGTCTTTTCAGTTCAGTACTTGGTCATTTGGGGTTCCAATTCACACAAACCAGTAAAAGAGTGCGTATGCTCAGTCAAGAGTGTGTGGACAGTAGAGATGTAACGTATGAAAATTTCATATCACAATTATCATGACCAAATCTATCACGGTTATCAGTATTATCACGGTATTGTTCAATTGTGCTGAAAATGTACAAAAAGTACTGATACACACACTGAAATCATTTAAACAGGTTTTATATTTGAAAATCAACAAGCAACAAATACAATTAGTAAACAAGGGAATAGCAAATGCAGTATAATAATGATAATTATTATTATTGGTGTGGTTACATTATTATTATTAACTTACACACACACACATTTTAAATGATCAAAATATGTTGGTTGGTGACTAAACTACACAACATGTTATTACATAATTCTTGATTCTGGTCACTCATCCTGAAACTCCGGCTTCTTTCACGTCTTACGCTCTCTCCTTTCATACGAACACAACTGGTTTCATTGTGCGTCTCTGTTATAGTTACCGATTGTATTGAAAATGAAATCGGAGGACTTAGTATTTGTATTGGATGATTGTTTTGTAGACTGTAATGGATTATAAAATAATTAAAGAACAGATCAAATTTTAAAACACATTCATCTCAAATCCCTATTTCATGTCCCCATAATTATTTGAAAAGCCGTGTATTAGTTGCATGAATGTACATCACTTAAATGTAGAGATGTACCGATTGCAATTTTCTTGGCCGGTTTCGATTCCCAAGTTTGACCTGCCGATACCGATTTTTCCGATTTTCTTTCTAAGAACTATTGACCGCATATACAAACAAAATCTACCTTTCTTAAATGCAAAATGTAATTTTCATAATAAAATAAATTATTAAACATTACAATTTCCAGGATCTTCTCTGACTTCTGATATATAAAGTGCTCTGTGACTGGAAAGAGGTAGAAATGACAATTAACTGCAAATGAGTTGCTTTATATAACAAAACAGATGTCATTTTCCACTATTTTTATAAATGGACCTTTTTCTAGTTTTTACTCGTCTAACAAAACAATTCCAAATATTACAAGCCTATGAACAAAACTGAAGTGTCCAATACGCTCAACATTGTCATTAAGCTTACGTTAGATACCAAATATCAGAGGTAAACCTGATTGCTGCTTCGGGATCGGCTTGTAACCATACCTGTCGTCACTCACCCCCGTTTTTCCCGGGAGTCTCCTGTATTTCACACCCATCTCCCACCCCCCTCCCGTTTTGTTATTTCTCCCGGGAAACTCCCGTAATTTGTATGGCCCAAACCATGTTATATGAATAATCACATCAATATATTATTCCAAGGTTGTCCAGTTGCCAGATCTTGTATGAAACGCATCCTACTCACACAATCGACGCACCGTACACATTTCTAATAATTTGTGACCTCAACCTGGCAACCAAAACCCAGCTGCTCTGTTGAAATCTGCGCGGGCAGTAGACGCGAGAATTCCATAATTTTCCTCGTAATTGCTTTGGTCTTTTCGCTTCTCATACCAAGGAAAGATAGGAGAGGCTGCTGACTTCTGGCTGGCTCTGAGCTCTGGCTAGCTTTAGCCGCTTAACTTTTTTAGCTTCTTTTTTAAAAGCAGTATTTTCAGATGGGTGAGGGTGTTTTTAAGTGTCTAATTAGGTTTGTTGTTCCTAACGTTATCGTGGTGGTTTCCCCACAGTTTACTTTAGCCTTACAAATATTACAAATTGCGAACTGTATGTATTTTTCACTCACAGTGAAGATCTTCCACGCCAATGTCATGTTTCCATGCGGCTGTGACGTTATTGCCTTCGCTGCTGGCAACAAAACGGACTGGCTCGGAATCGGAAAGACGTGAGACTGACTGGCCGGTTACCGGTCCGGGCCGAGCATGCGGAAAACCGGCTGATTCCGGTCCCTGGCCGGTCGATCGGTGCATCTCTATTTAAATGTCGCATGTATTTCTTATTTGTTACGGTCTTGTTTTCTTGTTCGTTTGTCTTGGCTCACAGCGATGCACTTGCTAGGAACTTTTTCTTTGCAGAAGCTTGCGTTTTTTTTACAAGTGAGAAGAAATTATTTCAACCCAATTAAATATTGTGTCACACTATTTACTTTTCCTCACATGTTTCCCAAACTCATGCTCTGAGCTAAAAGTTAACTTGCCTTGCATGCACTATAAAGTGATGGATGGTTGTCACTAAGATGACTCGCCAGACCGGACGCATTGCCCCGTTTCGCGGCGACTTTCCTCTGGCAAGCTCTGCAGACAGAGTTACCATCTTCTACTAATTTTCCCTCAGCATTCTTATAAAATCCAAAATATGACCACACTTCTGATAGAGCTGGGCGACATGGCAATAAATATTATCACAATATTCTTTTTCATATCATTCGATATCGACATGTATCAAGATGTTCAATCACATTTGCACATTGCACATTTTTTTTGAATTTCCAAAAAAAAGAAGAGAAAACAAAATCCTAAACCGTCTAATTAGTCTTTACAAAACTGCGTTGGGGGCCCAAACACAGCCAATGCAGTGGTGTCTGCATTTTTTTTATTTATTTTTTTTACATTCAAATTATTTTCATATTTCTTTACATACAGATATCCAAGTATGGGGGCATAGAAGTGCTTGTGACTGAGGAATGATACTGTATGGGTATTCAGGGGTATCTCCAGAGAGAAACTTTTGAAAAAAGTCTGAATGGACCATTTATCTATTTTCATTTAAATGAGAGACTAGGCTACAGACAAGTAATTGTTTTGTCTTTCATCCTTGTCAGAGATGATGACATCTGAATAATTTCACAAAATTAGAACTGAAATCTATTTGTTTATTATTAAAGGCTTGGAACATCCATCCATCCATCTTCAACCGCTTATCCGAAGTCGGGTCGCGGGGGCAGCAGCTCCAGCAGGGGGCCCCAAACTTCCCTATCCCGAGCCACATTAACCAGCTCTGACTGGGGGACCCCGAGGCGTTCCCAGGCCAGTGTGGAGATGTAATCTCTCCACCTAGTCCTGGGTCTTCCCCGAGGCCTCCTCCCAGCTGGACGTGCCTGAAACACCTCCCTAAGGAGGCGCCCAGGGGGCATCCTTACCAGATGCCCAAACCACCTCAACTGACTCCTTTCCACGCAAAGGAGCAGCGGCTCTACTCCGAGCTCCTCGCGGATGACTGAGCTCCTCACCCTATCTCTAAGGGAGAAGCCCGCCACCCTTCTGAGGAAGCCCATTTCGGCCGCTTGTACTCGCGACCTAGTTCTTTCGGTCATGACCCAACCTTCATGACCATAGGTGAGGGTAGGAACAAAAATTGACCGGTAGATCGAGAGCTTTGCCTTCCGGCTCAGCTCTCTTTTCATGACAACAGTGCGATAGAGCGAATGCAATACCGCCCCCGCTGCCCCGATTCTCCGGCCAACCTCCCGCTCCATTGTCCCCTCACTCGTGAACAAGACCCCGAGGTACTTGAACTCCTTCACTTGGGGCAATACCTCCTTCCCCACCCGGAGTACGCACTCCATCGGTTTCCTGCTGAGAACCATGGCCTCAGATTTAGAGGTGCTAATCCTCATCCCAGCCGCTTCACACTCGACTGCCAAGCGGTCCAGTGAGAGCTGAAGGTCACGGACCGATGATGACATGAAGACCACATCATCTGCAAAAAGTAGAGATGAGATCCCCAGCTCACCGAACCGCATACCTTCCCCACCCCGACTACGTCTCGATATCCTGTCCATGAATACCACAAACAGGATTGGTGACAAAGCGCAGCCTTGGCGGAGACCAACCCCCACATAGAACGAGCTCGACTTCGTGCCGAGGACCAGGACACAGCTCTCGCTTCGGACGTACAGCGATTGGATCGCCCTAAGAAGGGACCCATACTCCCGAAGCACCTCCCACAGTCTCTCCCGGGGGACCCGGTCATACGCCTTCTCCAGATCCACAAAACACATGTAGACCGGATGGGCATACTCCCAGGCCCCCTCCAGAATCCTTGCGAGAGTAAAGATCTGGTCCGTCGTTCCACGGCCAGGACGGAACCCGCATTGTTCCTCTTCAATCTGAGGTTCGACAATCGGCCGCACCCTCCTCTCCAGCACCTTGGAGTAAACTTTACCAGGGAGGCTGAGAAGTGTGATACCCCTGTAGTTGGCACACACTCTCTGGTCCCCCTTTTTGAAGAGAGGAACCACCACCCCGTTCCGCCACTCCTTAGGCACTGTCCCAGATTTCCACACGATGTTGAAGAGGCGTGTCATCCATGACACCCCCTCCACATCCAAAGCTTTCAGCATTTCTGGTCGGATCTCATCAATCCCTGGGGCTTTGCCACTGCGGAGTTGTTTGACTACCTCAGTGACCTCCCCCAGGGAAATGGAATCTGATCCCCCATCAGCCTCCGGCTCTGCCTCTAGCATAGGGATAGAGTAGGGATTTAGGAGTTCTTCAAAGTGTTCCTTCCACCGCCCAATAACCTCCTCGGTTGAGGTCAACAGCGTCCCATCTTTGCTGTATACCGCTTGGATGGTTCCCCGTTTTCCCCTCCTAAGGTGGCGGACGGTTTTCCAGAAGCACTTTGGTGCGGACCGAAAGTCCTTCTCCATGGCTTCTCCGAGCTTTGCCTCCCTCACGGCTGAGGCCGCAGCCCTTCGGGCCTGTCGGTACCTTGCAACTGCCTCCGGAGACCTCCGGGACAACAAATCCCGGAAGGCCTCTTTCTTCAGTCGGACAGCTTCCCTGACCACCAGTGTCCACCACGGTGTTCGAGGGTTACCACCCCTTGAGGCACCTAAAACCTTGAGGCCGCAGCTCTCCACCGCGGCTTCGGCAACGGAAGCTTTGAACATTGCCCACTCCGGTTCAATGTCCCCAACCTCCGCAGGGATGCCTGAAAAACTCCGCCGGAGGTGTGAGTTGAAGATCTCGCGGACAGGGACCTCCTCCAAACGTTCCCAGTTCACCCGTACTACTCGCTTGGGCTTCCCAGGTCTGTCCAGAGTCTTTCCCCACCCCCTGATCCAACTCACCACCAGATGGTGATCAGTTGACAGCTCTGCCCCTCTCTTCACCCGAGTGTCCAAAACATATGGCCTCAGATCTGATGACACAATTACAAAATCGATCATCGATCTTCGGCCTAGGGTGCTCTGGTACCACGTACACTTATGAGCATCCTTATGTTCGAACATGGTGTTTGTTATAGATAATCCATGACTAGCACAGAAGTCCAATAACAAACATCCACTCGTGTTCAGATCGGGGAGGCCGTTCCTCCCAATCACGCCTTTCCAGGTGTCCCTGTCATCTCCCACGTGCGCGTTGAAGTCACCCAGCATCACTATGGAGTCCCCTACTGGGGCCCTATTCAGGACTCCATTCAGGGTCTCCAAGAAGGCTGAATACTCTGTACTGCTGTTCGGTGCATATGCACAGACAACAGTCAGAGTTTTCCCCCCCACAACCCGTAGGCGAAGGGAGGCGACCCTCTCGTCCACCGGGGTAAACTCCAACATAGCGGCACTCAGCCGGGGACTTGTGAGTATCCCCACACCCGCCCGTCGCCTCACACCATGGGAAACTCCAGAGAAGAATAGAGTCCATCCCCTATCCAGGAGTACGGATCCAGAGCCACAACTGTGTGTCGAAGTAAGCCCCACCAGATCCAACTGGTAACGCTCCACCTCTCTCACCAGTTCCGGCTCCTTCCCCCCCAGTGAGGTGATGTTCCACGTCCCTAGAACTAGCCTTTGCTGCCCGGGTCTGGTCCGTCGAGACCCACGGCCTTCACTGCCACCCATATGGCAGCGCACCTGACTCCTGCGGTTTCTCCAATGGGTGGTGGGCCCAAGGGATGTAGAGGGGGGTGTCACATTGCTTCTTCGGGCTGTGCCCGACCGGGCTCCGTGACAAGCCCGGCCACCAGTCGCTCGCCAACGAGCCCTCCATCTGGGCCTGGCTCCAGACGGGGGCCCCGGGCTTCCTCCAGGCAGGGTAACTCCTCCTCTTGCCGTTTTTTTCATGGAATCTTTGTGAACCATTCTTAGTCTGGCCCCTCACCTGAGACCACTTTGCCTTGGGAGACCCTACCAGGAGCACCTGGCTCCAGACAACACAGCCCTCAGGATCATAAGGGCACACAAACCTCTCCACCACGATAAGGTGCTGGTTCCCGGAGAGGGCTTGGAACATGACGATTAATAAAACTACATTTAGAAAGAAAAAACGTAATGGTCTAAAGGCGCTCTGGAAACACGCACCTCATGTTTACTCACATGTGGGGAAAAGAGGAACCGGGTGCGGACCGGGACAGGGCATCAGTGAAGCGTGTTTCAGTGCTAGAGAAAAATATTCAAGAATACAGCGCAGAAAGATCAGATATGATGTAACCGGCGCTGTTGTTTTGTCACGCTGTTCACTAGAGACGATGAGATGGTGTAACCGTCTTCATGATGTCCTGCAATAGAAACTTCATACATTCTGAGGCTGCGTTTCCACTGACGCGGAAGAAATCCGCACAAAGCCACTCCCAATGCTAGGGAACCGCTTTCCCCACGCTGTTGTCAATTTTACCATCCACCTCACGAGCTTGCCGATCGTCTTCCATAGGAAGGAATTGAAAGTGCTCACTCACATTCGCTCACTACGCGCCAGTGGAAACATACGATAAGGAAGCCAAAGTGCTAGCGTTTTTAGCAACACGCATGTCTAGATGTAGAACACAGGCTAGATATCAAAAATTACTCAAAAGCTTATCGTCGATATCATGGAGTTTTTTTTATCACTATAAATATTGATATAGTTTTATTATCCAGCCCTAACTTCTGATTTGGTCTTCTTGGAAGGTTGGAAATTCTCCTGAGCATTGTCAATGCCTTCTGCCATGTTTTCACGTTAAAAAAAACAATAACCATTGCAATCAACAACCTTGCTTGCTGCTCCCATGCATCAGACTCATGCTGGGTGTGTGGACAGCATTTACGCAAGTTTCAAAAATCACGATATCGCGCACGGTTTTAGTGATAATTAAATGTGACGTGGAAATACTAACCGTTGGGGAATTTTATCGTGGTTTACAGTGCAACCAGTAACCGTTTCATCCCTAGTGGGCAGTGTGCATGTCTTTACAACAAGTTTATTTTTTATAAATCCAGATGTGCATGGGAAATTGCATCGCATTACAATGACTTGACACAGAGGCTTGACCTGGCTTCATTAGACTTGGCTGCTTGACTTGGTTAGACGGATTGAATTGGATTGACAATTTGAATCGGTGAGATGACTTGACTTTGCGTGGTGGCTTGACTTGATGTGATGGGTTGGTTTGGTGTAATGGCTTGGCTTGACTTGACTTGACTTGGCGGCTTGACTTGGCTGCTTGATTTGTTGTGATGTTTGGCTTTGTGTAATGGCTTGACTTGGCAAAAAAGCTTGATTAGAAGTGATGTCTTGGCTGGAAGGGATGACTTGACCTGATGGCACGACTTGACTTCACATGTCAGTTTGACTTGGTTTGGTGGCTTGATTTGGTGTGATGGTTTGGCTTGGTGTATTGACTTGGGAGCTGGACAGGCTCAGGGAACCAGATGGACTCATAGACAGTCTGGCCGAGCGACGTTTGTGGAGAGCGAGGCCGTGAGAAGAAGAACGTTAAGGATTGACACCTGTGGGGAATTATATCTAACAGCTGTTTGTGTTTGCAGTGAGTGAAAAGCCAGTAGTGCGTGTTTAAAACTGAGAAAATGTGAGAAATAATTGTTTATCCGACTCCCGCTTCCTCCTTCAACGAGAGAGCTTGTAAACTGTCACAATGTTGCCTTATTTACACTAGCTTAGCTTAGTTAAGAATTTTGTTTGTCATTTGTGGGCCTACTTGTGGTTTGAATAATAATGACATTAATTATATTTTTTTTTAAAAGAAAAGAAAATGTAGTATAGGCTATAGGCCTAGTTAAATTGCTCTTTTGTCCTCAGTTTAGAGCTAGAATTGGCCTAATACTTGAACGATGCCACTTTGAGTTGTGTTTGAAATGATTGGGTGAATTTTCAGTCAATTGTTCTATAATGAAAAATATCCTAATTTACAAACATTGCTACTCACAACACAAGTATTGTGTTATTGACAGCAGGTGTGTCTCTTAGTGCTGAATTGCTATTGCTGTTTGAATGCCATGGCAGTGTCTTGTGAAAAGAGGGCTTGGCTTTTGGACGGTTTGGGTTCCAGCAAATTGATCAGAGCAGATTATAAAAATGTACACACACCCTCATGTTCAGACCTTACAGAGTGCAGTGCATGTTTATTTGTTTCATTGGTGCACTCCGAAGTGACGAGTTAATACTTGAGCAAGGTAAGTAAGCTATACCGAGTGCTTTTTGGAGTGTAATAGATTTTTTTTAATTATATTTAAATATGTAAATCTATGTAGCTATTCCCTACAAAACTAAAATACCTTTTTGAGAGTGTTTTTTTTTTTTTTTTATTATGGAAGAGACCTTAATCTTCAGTTATGATAAATGTATGACTTGTAAGTGTAAGCTAATAGACATGCTGCCGTCTAGTTTGTCACTATAATAATCAAACAACCATAACAAGAAAACGAGGAAACACTCGCTGCTCTTGACTGGGTAACTTTTAGTAGCTTTAAAAAGTATTCATGTATTATAATCATACAGTGAAGACCAGTAGTAGTTTTATGTTGCATTTCAGTCAGAATGTTTCCTTGAATACTTGAAACTGCTGTTAAAAACAAAATCACTGAATTTTCTTAATTTGTATTTTTGTCCTAATTATTTGTAATCTTTTTTTATTTTTATTTTATTACTGACTGTTTACTAGTCTTGAATAATTACTTAAGAACTGGAAAACATTCTTCCATAATTAACATATTAGTTAGTGTTATTATTTGTTGTGGTAATAAAGCTGGTATTGAGAATCATCAAATTTCACTTGCGACTACTGCAATTTTGGTATTGTGATCTCTCTGCAATAACATGTGAAAAAGTAGATCTCATTCCATAGAAGTGTGAGCATCCCTGCTGTTAATGGTGGCGATGGAGGCTTTTCTTTATTTGACTACCATATGTGAAAAATAATTAGCATATGACAATAGCCTCCTCCCCTACCAAGTGCAGTTTACATTTCAAGTTCAAGAAAATCCAATGTTAAAAAGACAATTTAAAAAACAAAAAAGTTAAATAAATGCATGATGTTTCCAAAGTCAATAATTAATCGTGTTAAATCTCATTATTGTCCAAAATAATCATTTATAACACGTAAATTGGTGTTATGATTTTTGCCATAATCGAGCAGCCATAGCTTGAATACAATGGACATTCTTGCCATTTTTCCTTTTCCACTTTCATTGTGGGCATTAAATTGTCCTCAGAGGATCGTCTCCAATTAATGGGCTTCTTAAAGGAAAAGTTCGCCTAAAAAAGTTCGCCTTTCTTCATCAAAACTTTAAGATTTTTAGGATTTCATTTCAGGCCTCCTCCTTTAAACAATGCAAGTGAATGTACTCCATTTTTTGACTGTCCAAAATGCATATTTAGGGTGCATCAAAATAATCCACACGACTCCAGTCGACAACTAAAGTTCTTCTGAACCCAAACGATTGATTCATTTTAGAAACAAAACAATATTTGTATTTTTTTTTACTACAAATGTTCACTTCTGTACATCTCTGTGACGCGTGCTCATGAGAGGGATGATGTAAGCTTGTTGGTAAGGTTACGCATCACGTCGAGGAGGCAGGAAGCACGTCATTGTTTACAAGAAAAACTTGCACAGACCAAGCACCGTTCACAAACCATTAGTCCAAAACTATTTAAAAACAATCAAATTAAAAATCATTTCCAAATAATACTTTTGCAGTAAATAACCATCCTTTATTTTGGAGCAACGCCATTGCGTTATCTACTTGTGTTTTTTCTTTAGCAGAAATATATAGGCTATATGACTGTCAGGAATTCAAGCCAGACAAGTTGTAGTTAGTGAAACCAAGTGTGAGAGCATTTACTGAGATTCTCAGGATTTACACTGAGATCAATGGAACAGGTGATATCACAGAAGAGAAGCTTCACAAATTGAAAAAGGAGTAACAGACGAAACAACAGGGTAAACACTAAAAAGATATCAATGAAGAGATCAAGAGCAAATACAGACAGATAAATAAACACTGCAAGTCCTTCGTGTGAGACTTGAGAGTGAAGTGGTGTGAAGGTGAGTTATTTATGCAGGCAGTGATGAGTGAGTGAATTGAGTGCACAAGCAGTGAATTAGAAATCGGTGATAAGGACCGGAGCACTGAGGGAGGTGCGGAGCCTGAGGGAGAGTTCGCTGGAAAAACGGCACTGGCACAGCCGATGAATTCAGATATCGACCCTTTGTTTCTTTCGATGGTCTGAAATCCTCTGGGGTAAAATGTTCACTGCACACCCTCCAATATTTGAGAGAATGTAGGGGTGTACTGATTTCCAGGTTCAGCGCGATAAGCCAGAGTTTCAGCTGCTCATGTATAGGCAATCGATGTTGTCAAGCAAAAATGCATACGCTAGTTATTTTACTTCCTGAGCAAGTGCAGACTGAAGTACAGGTTGTGTTCTCACTTAAGCAAACCACGCCACAGTTCCATTGCAACTGAAATTGGACCACCTCCTACAGGTAGTCCTGGGTCCGGTACCAAAGTCTGCTCCCCCTGTTTGAATAACGGCTTACATATTACCAATTTTTCATACAAACAGTACTTGGGTTTGGACTAAACTGCCAGTGTGAAAGGCCCCCAAAGTAATCCAACAAACTCTATCTTTGTCTCTGTTGTGACTAGCGATGGCTGGACCGAGGCCAGTGGTCGTGAGTGGACCCTCTGGGGCCGGGAAAAGCACACTGCTCAAAAAACTGCTCAAGGAGTTTGATGGTGTATTTGGCTTCAGTGTTTCCCGTAAGTCTGATAATGAATCTGTAAATTCCATACAATTTCCCTAGTGTTTCTAGTCTTATCATGATACCAAGAAAAATAGAAAAAAATAATCTATCATTTGCCAAGTTTCTAAATAAATGTTCATCTGACCCAGAATTGTTCTCGTTACCAGATACGACACGAAGCCCCCGTCCAGGAGAGGAGAATGGTAGAGGTAAGATTGATCTATTAGAAGTGAACACGACTTTTCTAAAAATATTTTCTTCATTGTTCTAATAAGACACAACCCAGCAAGCACAAAACATTTTCACTACATTGCAGTTAGGTTACTAGTTTTATTATCACAGAATAATACAAAATTGTTGTAGAAACCACACCTGAATATAATAAAATATTGTAACAAAATATAATGTGCAGTTTATCTACCTTTAAGTAGCCTCAAAACATCATTATTGCATTTTGTAGATTTATGTAAATTGCAACATTTTTAAAACGTTTGTTGTGGTTAAAAAAACAAATTATTTTGTCAACGTGAAAACGGCCTTTGTGTTGTTTGTTTTATTTTTGAGAGTTAGCAAATTTGTTTGCAAAATTGTGATAGCCTTTAACTTTATGCTATCTAGCTAAGCTATAAATTACACTAACAAAAAAGTTTATAAGTGTACTATAAAAAAATGTTTTATAAAAAATGCCTGTAACAAACTTTATTAGATAAACAACCAGCTATTAAAAAACAGCTGAATAAAAAACACGGAATAATGTTTTTTGTGTCCCAAAGTGGCTGCTGCGTCCGTGCGCGCCGCCATATTCCTGAACTTGTACTTCATATGTACATGGATTATCACAGCAGAAGAAGACTTTGCCCATTAAAAAGGTGGTTAGCAGCTTAATGGAGCTCTGCATTTAGTAGTATTATATACATTGATGGCCCATAAATGTACATAAACTAATTGCTCATAAATGTGTCGTCTGTAATCGACTGCATTCTAATAAATTGTGTCATTTTTAACTGATAACAATGACAAAATAATTTATTACTCAAACTCTGATCTCAGATTGTGACCATGTTCACATTAATCTGGATACATTTAAAAACTGTGTTTTTGTTTTCAAAACGCTCTCCATCCACACTGCCAATTTTAAGTGTTTTCCAAAAATTGCTCGTCCACACTGAAACGTATGATGCGAAAAATCGCCGTTCCATGTACGAGTCTGAAACGCAATTGTCCACGTGTTCCGTCACCAGAGTAAACTTACCGTTGCCTTTTAAAGGAATGCAATGTGTAGGTTTTACAAAGTGAATATCAGGCACAACATCTACAACTGCCATCTTGATTGTATTGGTTTGAAAGGCTAACATGACTGCGTCACATACGTCAAATACATCATCGTTTTCGCTGTCCACACTACATCGCAAAGATAACATTTTCAAATATATCCATTTGATAGACACCAAACACTGAGCTTTTCGAAAATGCTCTAAGTTGGGACAGAAGGCCAAAACATAGAGAAAATGTCAGTTTTCAAATGAAAACATATTAGTGTGGATGTGGGCTTATGATTTAATCTCATTTTTAGTTATTTATTTTCTCCCCAATTTGGAATTCCCAATGCGCACTAAGTCCTCGTGGTGGTGCAGTGACTCAATCCGGGTGGCGGAGGACGAATCTCAGTTCCCTCCATGTCTGAGACCGTCAATCCGCACATTTCATCACGTGGCTTGTTGAGCTCGTTACCATAGAGACATATCGCATGTGGAGGCTTCACGCTATTCTCCGCGGCATCCACTCACAACTCGCCACACGCCCCACCGAGAGCGAGAACAACATTATAGCGACCACAGGGAGGTTACCCCATGTGACTCTACCCTCCCTAGCAACCGGGCCATTTTGGTTGCTTAGGGGACCTGGCTGGAGTCACTCAACCCGCCCTGGATTTGAACTCACGACTCCAGGGTTGGTAGTCAGCGTCTTTACTCACTGAGTTACCCAGGCCCCCTCCTATTTTTATTTATTTATTTTTTCAGATTATCATTACGTGACCAAGGAAGATATGCAAGCAGCCATAGCAAATGGAGAATTCATTGAAAATGCTGAATTTTCTGGGAACATATATGGAACGAGGTATAGTCTACCTTGCAAAATGATTTATTTGTTTGTAAATGAAGGAACAGCACTGACTGAAAAGTACATCTTTCAAACACCAATATAATTTATCTTTGTTTTATTATTGAATGTCCTGTTTTTTTTTTTTTAAAAAGGATTGTTTGAACAAAAATTTAAATTCTGACATATTTACTCATTCCAAACCTATTAGTTACAAACTAACATAATCTTTGTCTCTTTCACAGTAAAGCAGCTGTACAGGCCGTACAGGCCAAGAATTTGATTTGTATTTTGGACATTGACATGCAGGGCGTGCAGAACATCAAGAGAACAGATCTTAACCCAATATATGTGTCCATTCAGCCTCCATCAATGGACATCCTGGTAGGAAGTACTCTGAAATTTTTGTGAAAATGTCCTCTTTCTCAGGTGTTGATTCTGGGGTTTTGTGTTTTATTTCTTTCTATAATTAAACTTTAGTCTACCTCCGTGTTTTTTTTTTTTTTTTTTTCCTCCAGGAAAAAAGATTAAGAGACAGAAAAACCGAGTCTGATGAGAGTCTACAAAAGCGTTTACATGCAGCAAAAGTTGACATGGAAATAAGTAAGTGTTATTACACTAGTGTTCCCTTTGTCATTGAAATCCTGAAAATATATAAGGAAATTGTAAAATTGTGATTTCCAGTGGAAAACTCTTGTCACATTTCTATAGTGAATATACTATGCATTTTTCTTGTTATAATCAGCTTTGAAGTATTTTATAAGCTAGAAATTGCTTATATATATATATATATATATATATGTATATATATATATAAGTCTAATTGGAAAAAAACTACTTCAGTTTGCTAGAGAGCATAAAGATTGGACTGTGGAGCAATGGAAAAGAGTCGTGTGGTCTGATGAGTCCAGATTTACCCTTTTTCAAAGCAAAGGGCATGTCAGGGTAAGAAGGGAAGCACATGAAGCGATGCACCCGTCATGCATTGTGCCCACTGTACAAGCGTCTGGAGGCAGTGTTATGATCTGGGGTTGCTTCAGTTGGTCAGGTCTAGGCTCAGCAACATTATCCGGTGATAAAATCAGCTGACTACCTGAATGTACTGAATGACCAGGATACCCCATCAATGGATTTTTTTTCTTCCCTGATGGCACGGACCAAAAACATAGCGAAAGACCTACATAATGGATTATTGGGAGACCATTTCACTTTCTAAACTTAACAAACTTGTGTCTTCAGTGCCCATATGCTTAATAAGTGTTATTAGAAGAAATGGTGATTTTTCACGGTGGTAAACACTCGACTGTCCCAAATTTTTGGAGCGTGTTGCAATAATTTGATTTGAAATTACTGTAAATTTAACAATAACAATGAAATTCACAAGGTAAAACATCATATAATGTGTTGTTGTAGTGTTTTAAATATAGCAAAAGGTGAATATCATTTACAAATCATACTACTTTTTATTAGCATTTTTCATACTGTCCCAACTTTTTCTGAATTCTGAACTTTTACAGTTTTAATGAAGTGCTCTTTGATAATAAGTTGGCAACACTTACTAATGGTTCTATCCATATTTCAGGCAAAGAGCCGGGTTTATTTGATTTGATCATCATTAATGATGATCTTGATGTGGCTTACGGCAAATTAAAAGATGCTCTTCTTGAGGTAATTTTTCTGTTTTAATGTTCATCACTTATCGATTTAATTAATTTATTTTGTAAGATAACCTCTAATTTTCTCTGTGACCTCTTCAAACATTCATTCAGCATTAAGTTCTATTTGGTTTCTCTTCCTCAAACAGGAAATCCAAAAGGTCAATGATGCGCCAACAAGGCCTAGATGAAAACCTACATGCTAACCACAGCAACCTCCCCATTCACTTTTATCATTATCATAGATTTCAGATCAGCACATTCCACCCAGGGAAGCTTTAATGAACACCAACAGCGGCATATGCATTCACTTATTTAAAGGTACAGATTAATGATAAATTCCATGTTGAATAGAAAATAGCTGAAATTAACATTTATTAGAAGACCATGTGTGCTATTAACGAGAGGTCAAAAACACGTAAGACTTTGTCTTTGAAACAGGTTTGTGTTTTGACATTTTTTTTTATTGAAGGACGAGACAATGCACAGTTCAAATTGCAGACTTGAGATGTCTATTATTTTGATTAATTTATTTTATGTTTTTCCACGCTGATGATGTTTTCTGGTATCCTGTCAAAGTTACTGCTGCATACACATGAATAAGAAGTTTTCTATAGACAATATTTACCAAATTCAAAGCTAACATCTGCACAAATGGACGATGTGATATACCTGTGCTTATAAAAGGTTGCAAAGGTTGTTTTTTTCTTAACTAATAACTCATTCTTTATTAATGGTAATGGTTGTGTCCCTTTTTCTTTGCATAATTATGTTGCACATGCATATTACATCCAACTTTGTTCATATTTAAGTTAATTATTGTCCATAATTATAACATGTACCTTGTTTACCAGCTCTGAGAGTTTTAAAAAAGGTTCAATGCTAATGCAGGCATTGTTTTTTGTATAGGGCATCTTATAAACACAGCCATAAGTCTTGTAGCACCATAGTAAGTCTTAAGAAACCGTATGTTGAGATGTGTACTGTTATGTACATATGGAAAGCTTTTAGTCTCATATGGCCGACGCTGGCTAGTTTGCTGCGTTTTTATAGATTTTCAGATGCATCAAGTCTTTCTAATGAGTCTAATGTCTGAATTAAATGTGTATCTTAAAATAGTTTGGCAACCAAAATGTACAACCTGTAAAAACATAGTTTGTATAGAGTGGCTCCGACTGGTGCAGGTCACATTTCAACCCGAAATCAAGTGAAAGGGTGAAGAATTATATTTGAAAAATGAATTGTCCTAAACAAATAGACTTTTTCTTTTAACAAAATATAATTTGGTTTTGATTTGATTTGATTTGGGGTAAAATATGATGCATACATGTTCTTGATTTCATTTATTATTATTATTATTATTATTATTATTATTATTATTAATTTATTTTATTCTTTAACAAACTACCAAAAACACTGACAAATCTATTTGCCCAAATGTGTCCTTGTGAATTAGTTACTCAATTCTGTTTATTACAAAACTACACACTTATAACAAAGGATCTTTAATTTGATCAAATAGGCATCAATGATCAAATCACTGTATCTCACTGTCCATCTAATATATTCATGTATGGATTGACTTTTAAAATGTGTTTTTGTATCTAGCTAGCATATAAACACTGGCTGAAGTTGAGTTTCTCTCAAACCTTGAAGTACTGTATACATAACCCATCAGTTTCATTACAATTTCATCAGGGAGCATAATTATTATGTAATATGTCAATTTTGATGTATAGACAAAAATGAATCATGGGGAAGTTTATCAAAATGGAATAAAGGTTTTCATAAAATGGCTCAATGTAAGTAAAACTAATGACCTGAGCTGTTATTGAATTCCATAGTGATCCGTGTTGTGTTGTCAATCAAATTCTAATGATGTAATTTTTGCACATTATACTACAAGTGTGCATCGATGAATTTTTACAGCTAAAAATGTCTAGTTTTGTGTTTCTAGACTTGAGAGTAAGACTTCTCTAGGGTTTGTTACTTCTGTAGAAAACTGCAGAACTTTCTCCATTTCATCTCATTCCTTTGTGCATCTACAAACAATTCCTGAAGTTCTGTTCGAGAGAAACCTGTTAAACATTTTGTGGTGTTTATGAAATCTGTTTGAGAAATGCATTTCTAAAAGTCATTGCTCTGTTTTACTTTTTTATTCTAAAACTGCTAACATGTACCGTGTAATAAAACTCCCATTACATTGTGTTGATGTTATTATTTCTCAATACAAGTTCATATTGTGTTATTGAAATTGGCTGTTGAAGAATGACACAAAGAACTTTTGTTACATGGTTTGTTCATAATATTGTTCAATAATATTTGCTCAATATATTTTGCCAGAGCTATGACCAGAAAAATCAGAAAATTCAAAACTGATTTAAAAGACTAAATTAACTAAATATATTTTATACTGCGCGCATGTGTGTGTGTGTGTATCACACAACAGTCAGTTCCGGTCCTCGAATCTGATTGGATGAGAGATGTTCCATGAGCACTGATGGTGTGACAGCATCAGCACTCGGATGCTTCACTGTGTGTGTATCACTCCGCGTTCATGCTGTTCTAAACTAAAGTGTATCTGAGTTCAGTGGGTTACTGGCTTTTTTATGTTAGCCAGCAGGTGGTGGCAAAAGATCATTTTTGTGTGTAATATGAGCCAGTTGGTGACGTAAAGTGAATCCGTTAGTCATTGTTTACATAGAACTGTGCTCAGTGATGGCTGTATTACTAATACATTCTCAAAGCTAGGAAATAGCTTAAAATGGACAACTTCAGGATTAAGGCTCATGCTGAGAGACACAACAGACTGATTTATTACAGAACTCAAGTGCTTATCTTTTATAGGAGTTTCCACATTGGATACACACTGTTTAAAAAGGTGGAGGACATCGCTGTTTCTATAGTGAATGACTCTTGCGCAATGGCTAACGCGAAATAGAGAGGAATACCCCGGCTTGGATGTCTATTTTCCACTGAAAAAGCTGACAGCATCTCTGATTGGGTGTAGCAACAGGTTCACACGCTCCATCTCTCTCTCTCTCTCTCACACATCCAGCCATCTATCCTTGTTTATCCAATAACTTGTTAGAAACTGTACAAGCTGTGATACTATTTCTGATGTGAACTTTTTAATTACTAAAGGAGGTTTGGACGCATCATTTGTTTTGAACACCAATGGCAGATTCTGGTCCGTCGCGTAAGAAAGTAGTTCCATGCGCAAATGTGTTTTTATGACCTTACTCAGTTTTTCCTAATTTTTTTTAAATGTACTTGTTCATTGAACTGTTGTATATAAGCAATATCACACTCACGATCGTGCTATATGGCCCTACATCAGCACTGCTGTGATTACCTACGGCAGTTCTTGCTCCTGTCATATTGCTTAAATATATACATACTAATAAATCAAATGTAATAATTGAAAACGTACATTTATAAATTATATATATATTAGATATTCTTTTAATAGAAAATGTATCATTTAAATCAATATATTATATTTTTATATATACTAGTTTTTAGATATTTAAAATTTAATAATAAAATGTATTGATACTAAACCTGCTTGTTTACTGTGTGTGTGCGTGCATATATAAAAGCAAACGTTTTTAGACACTATATATATTATATTTAATATATTATTTACTATTTTATATACAGTATGTTTTAATTTATAAGACTTGGAGTAACAGTTGGGTCCCCAGTGTGAATATTGAGGAATAAAAACTAAGACTCATGTTTGCAATCAGTTGAGAGAGTTTACTGATATTACTGCTATTCCAATTCGCATCACAAGTCAATGGGATCCTGTAGTTCAGAAATAAAGAAGAAAAAAACATTCACTAGCAATTATAGGCATATGCAAACTGAATTAGAGGTGTCACAGTACAACACTTTCTAAAATTCTGAAAGGTCACTTACTTCAAACATCCTAACACTTTACAAATATGGTCTGTTTCCAACTTCCTGCGAACAATAATTAGTTAGCCATAACGTTAATCAGTTCCCATCATTGGTTTTACACTACTTATGTGCAGATGTCACCAATTAGCTATAAGTTATGACCACACATCTTTCGCTGTCCAGAAGACTCCAAAGAAAGTCATTAAAAACCTTTGAGGCAGAGTCACATGGTACAGGCCATATTTACAGATATATAAATATATCTTTAAACTTTACATTTCCTAAATACTGCATTTTCAATTATGTCCCAAACATATGAAGTCTTCATTTTGGTCTAATATTAGCTCTCTTTCTGTGAAATCAAATTTCCAAAATACACCAGGCACTCAAAATACACAGTCTGCTGTGAAATCCTGAATTTGTGTGCGCTGTTGCGTCAAACGTCAGAGTTTTATTGGAGTAGCAGAACTTTGATAAAACAAATCCTAGTATTTTAATGTATTATTTCAAATATTTTACAACCATCAGGCAGGTTTTCACAAATTCTAGGTGGTAAGACTGTGAGCAATAAGTAACAATACAAACAAAGTGCGAAATGTAACAAATAATACTTTTTTTTTTCAAAGGCAAATATGAAACAGAAACTTTTCAAACTATGCAAAATAGTTCACCAACAAGAAGAGATGATAAAGAGACCACAAACAATATCACATGAACAATGATACATAAAGGAATTTTGACTATAGGTGACTGACTGACATTTTGAAGCAGATTGTTTATTTTTTCAAATGTCAATTCTTGTACCTGTTTTCTTGAAAGTGTAAAAATGTAACCATAAAATAACCATTACAATAATCCACAATCAGAATTATAGTCAACTAACAACATTCAGCAAACAATTGTTGTCTAAAACTACAGCACAATGTGCTGTTACACAAACATTTTAATTGCTTGTGGTAAGTGACAAATAACGTACAATCTGAGTTAAAAAAATGACATACCTTGATACTTCTTTCTACCCAAACTCTACTCTCAATACTTTTGACTTGTGTCTCCATAACTTCAGTTTTACACATCAGATGGATTACACCAGCTGTCCGTCTTCAATAAGATAAAAATTCTGAAAAATTAGACACTGTATAATCATTCATTACAGCTGAGCTGAGTAAGTGCTGGGTGAGAGTGAAAACATCAGTTGGTGAATGTCAACAGTGAGATGTGGCCAATCAAAGCACAGCCACACCACCATCACAACGGCTGGTGATCATGTTACCAATTTCAGTCCACGTGTCCAGGTGAGGGTCATAGATCTCGACTGAGTCCACAGTGACCGGTGCTGAAAAGTCTCGGCTGGAGGTCCGACCACCCACCGCATACAAAAGACCATTAACAGCTGCAACTGTTACACCAGCACGCGGGACCGCCATTGATGCCACCTCCACCCACTTCTCCTGAAAACACAGAAACATATATGCCAGTAATATAAAAGCAACATTATCACAGGATTTTCCATCAAAGACAAAAAATAGAACTTGAAGATTCTAAGTGGTTAAATTTTAAAGACTAAATACACCCAGTATTCTCACCTCCTCCAGGCAGTACTTTTCCACAGTGTCCAGTGAGCCCAGTGCCTCATTCCAGCCTCCTACAGCGTAGATGCAGTTATTGAGACTAGCTACACCCACATACGCCCGCCGAGTCACCATGATAGGCAGGGCACTCCAGCGCCGAGAGATGGGGTCATACAATTCAGCTGTACGCAGCTCCGTGCCTTCATCACTGATGCCACCAATGACATAGATGAAACCTTAAACACAACAGACAGAATGTCTATGAACGTCACTGGTTATGGTAAAGTATATACTTTTTAGTACACAGTAAGACATTACACCAGTTTTGGTACATACTACAATGACATTAGTCTGAATTTCTAAAAGATTTAGCAAGGTGCTGGTAAAATTCCTTTGCGATACAGTTCATATGAACACTTTCTCATCTCAAAATTCATCTGTGTGAATTTCAACATGATTTAATCTCAGACTTTTAAATTTAATAGGTTTAAGAAATAAAGTGGCCATTATTGATGTATAGAGACAACATACCAAACTTTGAAAAGTAATTTATTGACAGTGAGTGTTTAGTATGTGTAACCAGCCTTCAGTATTCAGTTATTTAGGAGGACGCACCTTGGAGCTCACAGCAGCCAAAGTAATATCGAGGCACAGCCATACTCCCAATAACCTCCCATTTATTTTCTGCTGGGTCATATCGCTCCATGGTCTTCCCGATTTCTGAGCCAATCCAGCCACCTGAAACAATATACACATTTAACACTAGACAGCTAAAGTTTGTCAAGACTGGATGGGTTGACAAGCTGACGAATGGATGAATGCATGGGTGGATGGATGGATGGATGTTGAATGGATGGGTGGATGTATGAATGCATGCATGGGTGGATATATGGATGTGTGGATGCATGAATGCATGGGTAAATGGATGGATGGATGCATGCATGGATGGATGGACACATGAATGCATGGGTAGATGGATGGATGGATGGACGGACAGGCAGGCAGACGCATGGGTGGATGCATGAATGTATGGTTGGATAGATGGATGGAGAGATGAATGCATGGATGGATAGATTACATGGATGGATGGGTGGATTGATAAATGCATGGGTGAATGTATGGATGTGTGGATGCATGAATGCATGGGAGGGCATATGGATGCGTGGATGCATAAATGCATGGGTAGATGGATGGATGGATGCATGAATGGACGCATGAATGCATAGGTGGATGCATGAATGGATGGATGGATGCATGCATGCATGGATGAACACATTGGTGTATGTGGATGAATGCAAAATGTATAAATGGATGGATGCATGCATGAATGGATGGATAGTGGATTGATGAATGCATGGGTGGATGCATGAATGCATGGGTGAATGGATAGATGCATGGATGGATGAATGCATAGGTGGACACATTAATGCATGAATGCATTGGTGGATGGATGGATGCATGAATGCATAGGTGGACACATGAATGAATGCATGAAAGGATGATGGATAGATGCATGGGTGGACGGATGAATGCATGGATGGATGCATGTGTGGATGAATGCATGAATGGATGGATGGATGCATGGATAGATATACAGATGGACGGATGGATTGACACATGAATGCATGGATGGATTGACCAATGGATGAATGGACAGATGGACAGATGGATTTTTGATAGAGCCAACATAATTATGATAATTCAATAAAGTTACTGTTGGACAAACCCATGAAAGGTGCAGCACCCTGAAAGTTGTGTCAACAAGCTAATGAAGTTGTCCTGCCAGACAGCATCTGAATTTACTTACCAAGTGCGTAAAGAGCTCCATGACAGGAACAGACTCCTACTCCACAGCGTGGATAGTTCAGAGATGCCACTGCAGCCCACTGCTTAGTCACTGGATCATAGCGCTCCGTACAGTCAAAGATCATGGAGTCTTTCTCGCCTGTGCAACAAAAGATGGCTGGCTGTTTATCATCTTCTTATAGAAAATGTAATAAATATACACCTAAGGACCAGATCTGAAAATGATTTGTCAAATTAATAAAAGGGTGAAGAGTGCATGTACAGTCAGCAAGTTCGAGGAAGTGTGAATGAGCTTCTCTCATTAATGCACAAAGGAGACTGCAGATGTCAAGATTTACAATAAAACAGGATTTATAGATCATATTGCTTCATGGATTCAATTTATGTTGCCTTTATTTCCTTTCGGAAGCTTGAAATTTTAGGAACCCATTGACTTGCATTGTATGGATAAAAACACATCCTATAACCTTCAAAAAAATCTTTCTTTGTGTCCGTAGAAGAAAGAAAGTCATATGAGTTTGAGACAGCATAAGGGTGAGTAATGATGAGAGAATTATCATATCATGAGAGAACTATCCCGTTCCGTTACATTATACACCGATCAGCCACAACACTAAAACCACCTGCCTAATATTGTGTAGGTCCCCTTCATGTCACCAATACAGCTCTGATCCATCAAGGCATGGACTCCACAAGACCTCTGAAGGTGTTCTGTGGTATCTGGCACCGAGACATTAGCAGTAGATCCTTCAAGTCCTGTAAGTTGCAAGGTGGGGCACCCATGGATCAGATTTGTTGGTCCAGCACATCCCATAGATGCTCAATTGGATTGAGATCTGAGGAATTTGGAGGCCAAGTCAATTTCTTGAACTCTTTGTCATGTTCCTCAAACCATTCCTGAACACTTTTTGCAGTGTGGCAGGACACATTATGCTGCTGAAAGAGGCCACTGCCATGAGGGAATACATTTGCCATGAAGGGGTGTGTGTGGTTTGCAACAAACTTTATGTAGGTGGTACATGTTAAAAGTAAAATCCACATGAAAGCCAGGACCCAAGGTTTCCCAGCAGAACATTGCACAGAGCATAACACTGCCTCCACCGGCCTTCATTCTTCACATAGTGCATCCTGCTGCCATCTCTTCCCCAGGTAAACAGCGTACAGGCACCCGGCCATCCACATGATCTTAAAGAAAACGTGATTCATCAGACCAAGCCGCTTTCTTCCATTGCTCCATGGTCCAGTTCTGAAGCTCACGTGCCCATTTTAGGTGCTTTCTGCAGTGGACAGGAGTCAGCATGGGCACTCTGACCGGTTTTCGGGTATGCAGCCCCATATGCAGCAAGCTGCATTGTGTGTTCTGACACCTTTCTATCATGACCAGCATTACGTTTTTCAGCAATTTGTGTTACAGTAGCTTTTCTGTGGGATCAGACCAGACGGGATAGCCTTCGCTCCCCATGCGTATCAATGAGGCTTGGGTGCCCATGACCCTGTCACCGGTTCACCGGTTGTCCTTGATTGGACCACTTTTGGTAGTTACTAACCACTGCATTCCGGGAACACCCCACAAGACCTGCCGTTTTGTTGCTGCTCTGACCCAGTCATCTAGTCATCACAAAGTGGCCCTTGTCAAAGTCGCTCAGATCAGTCACTTGCCCATTTATCCTGCTTCCAGTACATGAAATTCAAGAACTGACTATTCACTTGCTGCCTAATATATCCCACCCCTTGACAGGTGCCATTGTAACATGATAATAACTGTTATTCACTTTACCTGTCAGTGGTTATAATGTTGTGGCTGATCAGTGTATTTATATATATATATATTGCACAAACAAACAATATGATGAGAGGGACTGACAACAACAGTGTCAAGAACTGTTTTTTTTTTTTGGCACCAAGATTAATAAGAACAATTGAAAATAACAAAAATATGAAAGAAAATGTACAAAAAAAGATATACCAACCCCCCACTACATAGATCATGCCCTCCAGTACTGACACTCCAAGACCACTGCGGGCCTGATGCAGAGATGACACCGTAGTCCAATACTGACTGAACGAATCAAAGCGTTCAACACAGCTCAACGCCCGACTGTCACTCCAGCGACCCCCCTGCAAACGAATGTAACCACCTACAAGATACAAGTCCATTTAATATGAAGGAGAGAGATGTTGGAACAACAGATGATTATAACATCGTATCTGATATGACTGCAGACAGAAGTTGAAGTACCAATGGCGTAGAGGTACTTGCGGGCTTTTCTCCTGGGTCGGGTTTTGGCGGTCTGCAGAAGACTGAGCGTTTTGCTCTCTTTCGGGGACTTGTTGACTTCTGTGTACTCTCTCAACAGGGTTTGCAATGCAACTCGCAAACTGAAGTCAGAAATACCTGTCAGGGAAAGAGTTCTCGTCACATCTGGGTAATAAAACCTACATTATGTACTTTCAGAATTTAATACCAAAACAGATTATTTTGAATTATATTATCAGCATAACAATGAGCAACAGGTTGAAAGTTATACATGAACTTGGGAATTTTCTTTTGCTTTAATGTCAGCATGCACTCAAGCTTGCATGTGTTATGTTGATAATTTTAGAATAATTGATTATTTGTCGTGGTTTTTGTACTAAACAAGGATATAAAAGAGTGCAAATAGTGCACATCAGACTTCTGCAGCCCACTGTATTTGCTAGAGAAAATAAAAAGGTCACATACATGGATAAATATAGCCGAATAGATGTAAAAGGTGATAAATATTAGTCCAATGGCATGACATTTGACACGAGCAGATTCAGTTGAAAATGAGACACTGCCCCGTGAGAACGAGTGCCGTGAGTGCCCCTTTAGCCAAATATAATAAATAAGGATCCGACACTGATCAGAAACAAACATAATGCTTAATGTAATGAATTTTTACCCTCCTGGGCTTTTTAATAAAGGTCGACACCTTGGCTCTTCACATGATGCACATCTTTTTGGGGATTTTATGCTATATAGATCTTATTTACCTGTACATTTCCCAATTACACCATTCATTTGCACATGCAAATAAGCAAATTTATGTTAACATCACTTTAGTAAAAACCTTCTATAACCTTCTATAAATCATAAAATATGAAAATGTCTACCATTGTTTGCACCAGGGTTGAGGTTCAAATAATATCTGCCACTATTTGCACTGGGGTGTAAATAGCATATACCATTATTCGCACCATGGTGCAAATAGCATCTGCCAAAAATAAAAGGAAAAAAATGGGGGGGTTAAAGACAAGGAATTTGAGGAATTAAATGGAGTGCACTACTCTTCTCTATGGCTAAACTGCAGTAATATTCACTCACCCTCTATATACTTATAGAGTCTCTGTGGTGACAGCAGGGGGAAGCGCACAGGCTCCAGGACCTCCACCACGTGCTTCTTCCTGTGAGACACGTCATGATGCAGCCAGTCCATGGCAGCGGTGAACACCTGATACTCATCCTCGATCCTGAGCTCCTCACTGCGGAGCAGCTTCACCAACTGACCTTTAGACAAGCCCGAGTACTCCTCTGTTGAGCAAACCTGACACGTGCAAACAAATATGACTGAACTGCAAAGGTAAAGACCAGAAGGTGCTCAGACATTTTTCAAGACCTCCAACTCCAAGTCGTTCAACAGTGACAAACTTTATATTTGCATTTTATTACATTGACTAAAACTGTCTTTTCAGAAATTTCAGTTTGTTCATAGTATGCCAGGTTTGAACTCACATATATGCATAGACATGTGAATTACAGTTTAAAGAATCCAAAAGGGACTTACCGGTAACTATACTTAACTATTGTGATATTTAAGACTGGAAACAGCAGTCACCTCTAAAAAGTGAGCATGGATGTAGTCTTCAGTGAACTGCAGGAGGTCCATACAGGCGATCTGCTCCAGGAACTGAAAGATCCCCACACAGTTTGAGGGGTCCATGTGAGCTCGGAGGAATTCACCACATATCTCCACCACCTCACTGAACTGCAGCATGTCTGCAGCCACCATCAGCTCCTGCACAGTGTCCACTGTCACATCAATAGAGCCTGTCGCAGTCAAAGATGAGAAGAACCGTGTTAACTTACTGTAACACTGACAATTTGGATTCATACACTGAGAAAAGATATTTACATTCCATCACACTATTCTTGATAAAGCAGAATTATTTTGTGTTATAAGTGACTAATGGTGCAACTATTACAGGGACATTTCCACTGGAGTAATTTGTCTTTTTTAAGGATATAATGGTGCTGGTTATATAAGAATATAGGTTTGAAACCAACATTTGGGTTATCAGCCCAGATCTACAACCACCATCATTCATGTCTGTAACACCATTGAAGAACAGAACAGATCACATACCAAAGATTAACACTTGGTTATTGAACTGAAGAGTCACAAGTTTCTTTATACAAGTGCAATTTTTTACTCTTTATGTGAATAAATCTACTAGTTTCAACATTATTTGCACTTTGTTTTGTTGGATGAGAGATGCTAGCTTCATATGTGAACCAAATTTGGTTTTCGATTATTGAAAATGGTAAAAATGTATGCATTGGGCCACATTGAGAGCTTCATTTCTCTGCGATTTAACCATATAGGGCCATAAATATGAAAATATAAAAAGTCATGTTTGTTCTGAACAATAATATAAAGGGATAGTAAGATATATGTAATACTTCTTGAGTTATAGGCACTCGAACTTTGGAAAAACAATGCAAAAACGTTTTCCCCCATTTCTGGACTAAAGCCATTGGCATGTAATGCAACAAGGGGTGTTGATATCAACTGATTTTAGTTATAAACCTATCCATCTCTGTGTCTCAAATAATGATGCTGCCACCTTTCTAAGGTGTTTATGTTTATTTGTAGTTTTGCTCCAAAATCATAGGCAAAAATTATCATTCTGACCCCCCCTTTACCTAAAATGTAATACTCCATTTAATATTTTGGCTTTCACCATCATTTATGTTTATCATTCACCAGTAAAAGTATTAAAGGGGTCATGTCCTTGAGGAATACAATTTTACTTGATATTTTGACATAAGAGGTCTTTCTACAATAAAAACATAATGTAAATTTCAGAACTCAAAACTTAATCCCCAATGCAATAAAAGCATTTATTTAAACCAAGCTGCAAAAACGCCTCGTACTCTACTTCCACGACAACCCTACGTCATTAATTCATGACTGCCTCTACAGCTCTAAAACATTAACACCTACTTCACATCATTGCACCCTTAGCCCCGCCCAGTGGGGCTTCAGTTCATACATTTCATAGAGAGAAGGACAAACAATGCCTACTGTGGCCTAACTATTCCTAAAACCAAAGGGGACCTATTTAGACTATTTTTTCTAATTTTTTTATTTAAACATGCACAGACAGACGTCTTCGACAGCTTGATACATATCTCGGGCCGCTCTTAAAAGATGCAGTGTCAAGTTACAACTCTGAAGAGGAGAAGCAATTTTCTGTCATTCAGCTGCTGCCTTTTTGAGCAAACGCATCATATTCTTCATCATGTTCTTTCACCATCTGTGCTCTTTTTAACTGTTGGTGTATGAAAACATGTGCTGGATGGACATTTTTGACCGTTTAGATGCGTTTCAGGCACTGTGCATTTCAGTGCAGTATGATTCTGCAAACTGGATGTGGATGTGTCTTCAAAACCAAGTGTTTCAGACAGAGGGCCAGAGACAAGTGGAAAATTATAATATATTACTAAATTATGAATATTTTATCGCAAAAAAAACTTTACTAACATTATCAGTAGACCTCAGGGAAGATAATGAAACTATAAATAATGTCATGACACCTTTAACAAAAACAAACATTTCAGCCGGGGAAATTTCTGAAATGTGGTTGATTTTATTACTAGAACACCAGCATACCAGTGTAAATAAACTCCAGGATCTTCTCAAACACATCAGCTTCCACTCCAGTGATCTGAACCTCCTCCTTATGGGCTTCGCTCATTGCTCCAGAGAACAGAGCAGAGAAATAAGGGCCGCTGGCAGCCAGCACCAGCCTGTGGACACCGAACACTCGCCCGCCCACCAGCAGCCTAACATCACAGAAGTCTGAGCAAAGACGCATCTTGTTCATCTGTGCCAGCAGCAGACCAGCGTGTCTGTCTGAGGAGTAACTCCCACGATCACTCGTCACGCCGGCTTCATCCCCTGCCGCAGGATGTCGAGGGGACGACTGTGATAGACCAGCAGAGGACATGATGATTCCAGCTGGACAGCACAGATGGACAAAGCTCTTTTACCTAATAGCACACACAGAGGAATAAATACATCAAATTTAAGGGTGAATTTAAATTGAATGTAATCCAAAGAAATTTGTCTGTCTTTTGTGAGGGAAGTTTATTATAATATATCAAAAAATTTAGCATGGATCAAAATTACTCATGAACATGTTATCAAACACACAACATATGGAGTATTTTCAGAAACATTAGATGATATTAAAGGGATAGTACACCCAAAAATGAAAATTCTCTCATAAGTTACTCACCATTATGTCATCTCAAACTCGTGTAACTTTTATATAGTTTTATACAGATATTTTAATGCAGATATTGCATCAGTTTGTCCATACAATGCAAGTGAATGTGACCACATTTTCAAGCTTCAAAAAGGAGATAAAGGCAGCATAAAATAAATCCTTAAGACTCCTGTGGTTTAATCAATGTCTTCCAAAGGGATCCACTTGGTTTTGGGTGAGAACAGACTAAAATGTAACTCCCTTTTCACTGTACATTTTGCCGATGCAGTCCCTAGGCATGATCATAATGATGGCGAGTAAATGATGAGAGAATTTTCATTTTGGGGTGAACTATCCTTTAATAATCAAGGCTTTAAATGCCAACTATAGAAATGTTTTGGGGATGTCAAAAGTAACGGTAATTTGGTACCAAGTTGATAATAAAATGCAAAAGATGTAACGATACTAGACTTCCTGCAGAACTGGCAGCAACAAATAGTGACTCATTTCAGTGACTGTGTGGCTTCTATGTGCGTACTTATGAGCATGAGGGCTCCTGGTAATGCGGATACATTCCTACACGGTCAGATACACTTCAAAATTCATTTAAAATACATGTCTCTAAGAGTTTAAAGTCAAGTCAAGTCAAGTCAAGTGAATATAAGGAGCAGGATAAAATGCAGATTTGTATTAAAATATCATATCTGTGCAGGACTTGTAGGTTAATCTGTTTCTTTGTTTTCATTTTATCACTGACTATTTATTGTCTTCAATAATTACTTAAAAAAACAAAACAATGTTTACTTTAATAACACATTAGTTAATATTATTTTTCACTGTTGTATTATAATTGGTATTGAGAACTTTCACAGGTACAAACTACTGAAACAGTGACCACTCTAGAGATTTATATTCCATTTTATAAGTTGAAAAATATACACAGCTCTGGAAAAAATTAAGAGAACACTGCAAAATGATCAGTTTCTCTGGATTTACTATTTATAGGAATGTGTTTGAGTAAAATGAACATTTTTTATTTATTTTATAAAGTACTGACAAATTCCATGTAAAAATATTGTCATTTAGAGCATTTATTTGCAGAAAATGACAACTTGTCAAAAAAACAAAAAAAGATGCTGAGTTTTCAGACCTCGAATAATGCAATGAAAACAAGTTCATATTCATTTATAAACAACACAATACTAATGTTTTAACTTAGGAAGAGTCAGAAATCTAAATTTGGTGGAATAACCCAATACTGAGTGAATATCAGTCCTGAATTGTATTGATTTAATTCATCTGCTCAACAAAATCTCACACAGTAATGTCATTCTGAGGTAAACCATTGGTAGCTTCTCCCTCAATGAACACAATACATTGCAAGCAACATGACAGTTCATCTCTATTGCCACTATTAGGAGAAATACGACAGTCATATGCAAATTTTGGAGAGTGAAAAGGCGGCTTTGATCCGGCGGTCCTCCATCCACACCTTGATTGACCTGGCTGTGTGGCATGGAGCATTGTCCTGCTGGAAAAAATAATCCTCAGAGTTGGGGAACATTGTCAGAGAAGAAAGAAGCCAGGATAACCTTGTGCGTGGCTTGATTCATGCGTCCTTCCTCAGGCTGGAATCGGGCAGATTCGTCTTTGTGAAGCAAGCATGAATCAAGCAAAGGTTATCGTGGAAGAAAACTTGCTTTCTTCTGCTTTGACAGTGTTCCCCAACTCTGAGGATTGTTTTTTCCAGCAGGACAATGCTCCATGCCACACAGCCAGGTCAATCAAGGTGTGGATGGAGGACCACCGGATCAAGACCCTATCATGGCCAGCCCAATCTCCAGACCTAAACCCCACTGAAAACCTCTGGAATGTGATCAAGAGGAAGATGGATGACCACAAGACATCAAATAAAGCCAAGCTGCTTGAATTTTTGCACCAGGAGTGGCATAAAGTCACCCAACAGCAATGTGAAAGACTGGTAGAGGGCATGACAAGACGCATGAAAGCTGTGATTGAAAATCGGGGTTATTCCTAAGTTTAAACATTAGTATTGTGTTCTTTAAAAATGAACCGTGAGCAGGGAGGAGAGTAATTTATTTGCACATTAAGAAATTGTTAATATATTGGAAGGAAATAACAATACATGCAGTAGAACAGCAACCATGAATGGCATGTCCACGTTAGCAATCGCATTTACTCAAAAAATATAGAATCAAACCAATTGTACACACAGTGATAGTGAATAAGACTTTTTCCTTGGGCTGCTTCAGAAAATGTAGACAGCTGACTTGTAGATTGTAGATTTTTGAGCATTCCACAGGATGCTGGATCTGCTGAAGTTGTGTGAGGTTGGTTTATTATATCTGTTTAAACGAGATATGTGCATATTTGCAGATGCTATATAATATTAGATTTATTGATATTTTAATTTATCATTAGAAAAGAAAGTTACAGTCTCCAGCCAGGTCTCCTAAGCAACAAAATTGGCCCAGTTGCTAGGGAGGGTAGAGTCACATGGGGTAACCTCCTCTGGTCACTATGATGTGGTTTGCTCTTGGTGGGGCGCGTGGTCAGTTGTGCGTGTGGAGAATAGCATGAAGCCTCCACACCCCGTCTCCATGGTAACCCGCTCAACGGGTTGACGGTCTCAGAAGCAACTGAGATTCATCCTCTGCCACCCGGATTGAAGTGAGTCACTACACCACTATGAGGACTTAGAGTGCATTGGGAATTGGGCATTCCAAATTGGGCAGAAAATCAAAACATTACAGTGAACTGTTGAGGAGAGAGAGGGAGAATGAAACAGGCAAGCTCTTTAACATTATGAGCTCACATGCGTCTGCCGAGGCTCTGATATGCGAACTGTTGCACACCGATGGCACGTAACAACAAAACAAACCATGACTGGTTGTTTACATGTCTCAGTCGCTTCACATGCATGCAGGCAGGCTATTCTCGGCGTCTCAAGAAAAAAAACAATCGGCAAAAGGGGAAAATGTATCGCTATTAATAAATGTCAGAATATTGGCCGATGTATTGCCGATATATCGACCACTTGAGTTGACCACTACTTTATAGAATAAAAGAAAACTGCTCATTTTACTCAAACACATTCTGATAAATAGAAAATCCAGAGAAACTGATAATTGAGCTGTATATTCAACATATCTGGGGATAGAATGCATAATTAGTCAAATTTTGTCACAAAACTTGTGTTGGACTAATGAAGTTCCTCTGTTGTGAGACTGTGTTATGTTTCTTTGAATTGTAATGCAGTGAATTCCTCGTCCTGTCATTACAATTCAACATCAAGAATGAAAGAATTCAAGAAATAAACGGGAACCAATTCTTAATTTGAGATTTTAGTCCATCACTGTCAAGAATATGGTGATAACCCCTCAAAGGATTTAAACATTTCTCTCGTCTTTAACCACTAGAATACAGCGCCCATATGAAAACAGTGAAGACAGTATAAAAGAAAGAATACTTTATACTAAATCAACATAGCTGTTTCAGGTGATTTTGTATAAACAAATTAGGGACATTTGAATATTTTTGAAACTGCAACACATACGAAAATCAAAAGCTCAAATGCATCAATAAAAATAGTGAAGAGTGCAGCACAATGTTTCTCTGCTCAACAGAAATACACTTACATTTCTATGTGATTATTTTCTCCATTTCATTTATCCAGATGATCAGAGAAAGGGCACACTTCCGCACTAGCATCGAGTTTTCCTTCATCGACATCTCTGCCTGTCTGACCAAACCAATCGATACCTGATAACTGTATTGCACGTTAACTGACTAACTAAATATTTAGTCAATATAAAAATGTTAAAGTTTTGCCAATCGATGATTAATTATATGGTAAATCAAATTATGATTTGACGTGAAGTGACATGCACTGATACAGGCTGCATCA
Organism: Moxostoma hubbsi; assembly: GCA_032164185.1. Classification (NCBI taxonomy): domain Eukaryota; kingdom Metazoa; phylum Chordata; class Actinopteri; order Cypriniformes; family Catostomidae; genus Moxostoma; species Moxostoma hubbsi. Next base: position 9,546,634 of record JAVLUX010000009.1, on the reverse strand, counting down.
ATGATTATATATCTTTCATCCATCGCACTTCCATTTTAAATGAATATTTGAATGATTTTGAACGATGATAAATTCACAAGTAAAAACTAAAGATGAATAAATACAATCAAATGTATTATAAAGATAAGATAAAATTGCTGAGTTAAAACAAGGAGAAATCACATTTACAATAATGCACGTACTACTTAATACTGCTCTTACAAGTCTTCATTTAAAATACTGATGTATGTAGGAAATGGTGCACACACATTTCAATGCCCAAATAATAACCCTTAAACACATACAGGCCCCTATCAGTACAGTCATACAGTCCAATCGTATACAAAAAGGATTTACTGCAATTCATAACTAAGAAATGGGGGCAACGCTAGTGGAAAAATACACAAAACAGTCAATTAAATCTGACTTTCTGACCCGAGCTTGTTCACTATACTTTTTCAAATCCTTCTTTAAAGGGGTCATGAAATGGAGAATCAGATTTTCATTGATATTTAGACAGATAAATCCTGACTCTCTGTGGTTATTACAAATCCCATGGCACTTCTTGTAAAGAGTAGGGGTATACACTGGTGTCCTGTCAAAATTCCTCCCCATTGGCCCTTATCTATAATGGCCTACTAATTATTCCCATTCCTGAATTGGCTATACCACTCTACTCTCATCTCCACCAATAGCTGGTGTGTGGTGAGCGTACAAAAACTCTTATTAACATAGAAAGACACCTTTTATTGCGTACCGTGCCATCATGTCTTGTCTGGTTAGGACACAGAGTAACACCTTTTGTGTTCTGGAGAATACAGAATGTCACACGGGTTTGGAACAATATGAGGATAGGGAAATGATGACACAATATTAAATTATGGCAGAGCTATCAATTTACAGGCTCTTGTCAGATCTGGATGAATTTGTCAATAAGAAGAGAGAATTGAGTCAATACAGACAGGCACAGGTGGACCTGTTCGCCTCTCCAGAATCCTCCCACTGCATGCCCTGACCGAGGAGCCCCTCGGTTTTGATGTGCTAGCACACAACTGGCCGCCTGGACTACACAAGCCCATTCTACCAGGAATGTGGTGGCCTCCTGGGCCCTGACCAGTGGCACCTCTCTAGCAGACATCTGCAGAGCAGCGGGCTGGGCAACACCTAACACCTTTGAGAGATTCTACAATCTCTGGGTTGACCCGTTGTATTGCTTTAGCATAGCGCCTTTCACCTCCACTGAGCTGAAAACGTGCGCTGATGACTCCAAGAAGTGTTCACAAGATGTGTTCACTGGATGACTTCCTCCTAGCCCTGTGTCAGATGTGTTTGCAGAGAAACTCGCTGTCAGCTCAGCACATGTGATAAGTAGGTAGGTGCTCCGCATGTGCTGTTTCCCCATAGGTAACCCCATGCGACATATATCTTCTGCTAAATCATTTCCCTGTTGGCAAACTGCGTCTTCCTTGGGCAAATACAATCATTTCACTTGTGGAGACCACCTCTCACCGTATCAACTCGCAGAGTTTGCCAAGTTGCAACAGGAGTTTGCAGACGTGTTTTCCACTCTACCGGGTCGTACAAACCTCATCTAGCACCACATCGAGACCGAGCCGGGGATGGTGGTACATAGCCGTCCCTACCGATTGCCCCAGCACAAAAAGAAAATTGTCCAGGAACAATTGGATTCAATGCTCGATATGAGAGTAATAGAGGAGTCCCACAGCGATTGGTCCAGCCCGGATGTTCTAGTTGCTAAAAGCGATGGGTCTGTATGGTTCTATGTGAATTATAGAAAAGTCAACGCGTTGTCTAAATTTGATGCATACCCAATGCCTTGCATGGATGAATTGCTTGATCGGTTGGGCTCTGCTCAATTTTATTTGACACTGGATTTGTCAAAGGGTTATTGGCAGATTCCTTTGACACCAATTTCCTGTGAAAAAACGACCATCTCCACACTGTTTGGATTACACCAATTTGTGACGCTTCCATTTGGTTTGTTTGGGGCCCCGGCTACATTTCAGTGTCTCATGGACTGAATACTCAAACTGCATTCGGCTTATGCCACTGCCTATTTAGATGATATCATCATTTACAGCAATGATTGGCAGCAGCATATGCAGCATCTGAGGGCACTTCTGAGATCGCTGCGATTAGTGGGACCCATAGCAAACCCCAAGAAGTACTCGATTGGGCAGATGGAGGTATGGTATCTGGTGTTCCACTTGGGCCACGGGCAAGTGCGTCCCCATATTGAGAAGACGGCGACCTGATTGCGACCCAAGATAAAAAGGGGGTGAGACAGTTCCTGGGGCTGGCTGGCTATTATAGGAGATTTGTGCCTAATTTTTCAGATGTCACCAGTCTGCTGACCGATCTCACTAAAAAGGGAGCTCCAGACTTGGTCTAGTGGACAGGGTGGTGTCAACAGGCGTTTAGGCAGGTTAAAGCCATGCTTTGCAGGGGGCCGCTTTTACATTCACCCGATTTCTCCCTCCCTTTGGTCTTGCAGATGGATGCTTCAGACAGAGGTCTGGGGGCCATACTCTCACAGGTGATGGAGAGGGAGGAGTGCCCAGTGCTGTACATTAACCGCAAGCTCTCACTGAGGGAGACTAACTACAGCACCGTAGAAAAGGAGTGTCTCGTCATCAAGTGGGCGGTTCTCGTTCTCCGGTACTACCTGCTGTGGCAGGCCTTCACCCTCTACTCAGAAGATGCCCCACTCCAATGGCTCCACCGCATGAAAGATACCAATTCGCGGATCAACCATTGGTATCTGGCTCTTCAGCCATTTAAGTTCAAGGTGGTCCACAGACCGGAAGTGCAGATAGCTGTTGCCTATTTCCTTTCCAGAGATGGGGGGGGGCGGGCTGGTTGACAGGCTGGATGTCTCCCCAGCCTGAGTCGGGCAGTGAGGATATGTGGCAGCAGGGACATGGTCAAGTGTCCATCTGGAGAGAGAGAAAGTGGTAAGGGCACATGCACCTGAGCTAGATTATGTCTAACACCTGTCTCTAATTCCAGTGAGTATGGGGAGAGTGGCATATAAGCAGTCATGCCACCAGCAGAGAGAGAGAGTCTGACATGAGAGTCTCACGGTGAAGCTACTGAATTGTGACGCTAAAGAATTGTGATAAAGACTGTGTTATGATTAAGAGCCTGTGATGCTAAAGAGTTTGTAAAGCTGAAGAAGTTATGTGCCAGTTGTGACTGTGTTAACACAAAGTTTGTGATTAAAAGCTCACCTGAGACCTGAAGCACCCTGTCCCAGGTTTACACAACAAAGATGTACTTAAAACAGGAATGTTTTTCCTTTGCGTTTTTGAAAAGTTTAGCGAACAGATGACAACGTTGTCAAAACGATCCCCGTTCACACGTATGTGTGAAAACTACTAAAAATGCTGTATTATGCATGCCAGGCCAGTTGGCGATGTCACTTTGTAAAGAAACACTACGCACCTGCGCACATAAGCATTCTTCCACAGAGTGGTGAATACAAACAATGAAGATGGGTAAAGCATCGAGCAATTTTGTTTGGACAGACGATGAGGTTGCTTTATCACTACAATTACTTTGCTGGAGAAGCATCAATGAACTCAAAATCTTGAGCAGCACAAACACATTCCAGTAGTCCGCTATTGTAGTTTGAATGTCTCGCGCATTGTTTTGAAGTATTCGCAGGCATGCCTATAGACTGAACAAGATTATTCAATAAACTCTGCTCATTTGTACCATCACTTCGTTTCCTGCCTTCTTCTGTATTCCCCTGCTGACTCTTGGGCTGGTAGGAGAGTAAGTTAACATAACAAGCATTTGATGTTGACAGAACTCTGATATATGGGAAGGAGAGGGAGGTCTTGTGTACACTGGATCTAACATGCATTTTCACTGCCTCATTGTTTCATATTCTAAGCATATCATTGAATACTGTACATGGCATCACATCACTATCTATAGGCTATATACATAAGCGGTGGATGAATTGCAGGGTAAAGGTACATCAAATAAAATTATGTAAATAAATAAATAACACTTAAGATACAAATAACATTTTCCCATCTGAATCCATACATTAATTTCAAGATTTTCAAATTGCAGGTTCTGCCTACTGTACTATGTTCACACTTCATACAAAACACTCCAAATTAATAAATTGTTGATTATTGTTATTGATTTTTGACACCAGTATTCATATTGATAATTATACTTCTCAAATTTATAACACGTAATACGCATGTATATGACGTCATCATTTTCACAAATTAGCATTTTTGTTTGTTTACATGGAGACGATAACGGTATTGTTTTCAAAACTTGCACTTTGAAACTCGTTTTCAAAATTTTACGTTTTCAGGCCCCAAAACACATACGTTTTCCATTTTTAGTTGAAAACGTTGTTATGTAAACAGCCCCTGAGTCTCTTCGCATACACACCTCTTTTAAGAGCTTGGTTGGCGTTGGGTCTAACATACATGTTGGCCTTAGTTTAGCTCAGGTGTAAGCGCACTTACCGCTCTTTCTCTCTCCAGACGGACACTTGACCACACCCTCGCTGCCACACCTATGTTCTCCCATTTCCCAAGGAATGACCACATGAAGGAAAAAACTATTTAAAAGAATCTTATGAAACAAATTAAAGTAACAGTCATTAAGCATTATACCTTATTCTTGTTATAACTTGTCCCCCATACAGTGCATCCGGAAAGTATTCACAGCGCTTCACTTTTTCCACATTTTGTTATATTACAGCCTTATTCCAAAATTGATTAAATTCATTATTTTCCTCAAAATTCTACAAACAGTACCCCATAATGACAATGTGAAAGAAGTTTGTTTGAAATCTTTGCAAATTTATTAAAAATAAAATACAAAAAATGTACTTAAGTATTCACAGCCTTTGCCATGACACACAAAATTGAGCTCAGGTGCATCCTGTTTCCATTGATAATCCTTGAGATCTTTCTACAACTTGATTGGTGTCCACCTGTGGTAAATTATGTTGATTGGACATGATTTGGAAAGGCACACACACACACCTGTCTATATAAGGTCCCACGGTTAACAGTGCATGTCTCTGCACAAACCAAGCCATGAAGTCCAAGGAATTGTCTGTAGACCTCCGAGACAGGATTGTATCGAGGCACAGATCTGGGGAAGGGTACAGAACAATTTCTGCAGCATTGAAGGTCACAATGAGCACAGTGGCCTCCATCATTCGTAAATTGAAGAACTTTGGAACCACCAGGACTCTTCCTAGATCTGGCCGCCTGGCCAAACTGATTGGGGGAGAAGGGCCTTAGAAAGGGATGTGACCAAAAACCCAATGTTCACTCTGACAGAGCTCCAGCATTTTTTCTGTGGAGAGAGGAGAACCTTCCAGAACAACAACCATCTCTGGAGCACTCCACCAATCAGGCCTGTATGGTAGAGTGGCCAGATGGAAGCCACTGCTCAGTAAAACGCACTTGATAGCCCACCTTGAGTTAGCCAAAAGGCAACTGAAGGACTCTCAGACAATGAGAAACAAAATTCTCTGGTCTGATGAAACAAAGATTGAACTCTTTGGCCTGAATGGCAAGCATCATGTCTGGAGGAAACCAGGCACCGCTCATCACCTGGCCAATACCATCCCTACAGTGAAGCATGGTGGTGGCAGCATCATGCTGTGGGGATGTTTTTCAGCAGCAGGAACTGGGAGACTAGTCAGGATCGAGGGAAAGATGAATGCAGCAATGTACAGAGACATCCTTGATGAAAACCTGCTCTAGAGTGCTCTGGACCTCAGAATGGGGCAAAGGTTCATCTTCCAACAGGACAACAACCCTAAGCACACAGCCAAGATAACAAAGGAGTGGCTACAGGACAACTCTGTGAATGTCCTTGAGTGGCCCAGCCAGAGCCCAGACTTGAACCTGATTGAACATCTCTGGAGAGATCTGAAAATGGCTGTGCACCGACGCTCCCCATCCAACCTGATGAAGCTTGAGAGGTCCGGCAAAGAAGAATGGGAGAAAATGCCTAAAAATAGGTGTGCCAAGCTTGTAGAATCATACACAAAAAGACTTGAGGCTGTAATTGATGCCAAAGGGGCTTTAACAAAGTATTGAGCAATGGGTGTGAATACTTATGTACATGTGATTTTGTGAATGTGAAGTGCTGCACGGATGCACTGTATGCCATTATAACAGAATTACCGCATTTAGCTCACCAGCAACAGAACACTTTAACATTCTAACATACCCTTACTTATGCCATCTGTCTACAAACTGTAAAAAAACACCCTAATCCAGAGAATATACGTATTTTTTAAGTTTTTTTTTTTCAATCTCAACATATTGTATACCCCCTTATTTACTTTAACACAAAGTCTTTCATCATGGAAGGCAAATTCTCCTTGGAACCCTTAGATGTTCCTTTGACTTAAGAATAAGAGGTGTACTGGCATTACCCTGCACAGTCATTTTCGTCCGACTGTGCCTCCTTTGTAAACAGGGTAGGATGATAGACATTCCATTTTCTTCCATCACTCAAAAGATACGTGTTTGAGCCCGAACTTTCCTCTATAGATAGTGATTTGGAGTACTTTAATAATCCTTTCCAAATGTGCGTAGGTTTTTTACATGTACCACGTCAACCTTCTTAAAGCTAGGCATCTATGCTCATCTTTTCTCATCAGTGTAGATTTTGCTTTTGAGTTGCGAAGGCGTAGCACCTTTAGTTCATGTGGAGTTGCATGAACTTTCTGCAAGAATTATGCAGTTTTTCCACGGTGACAGCAGATGACTGTATACAATGTTTCAGAACTTGGATGAATCTTTCCACAGCTCCAAGGTCCAACCACATCAATAGCTAACTTCTCCCAAGGTCTGCTAGTCCACTTCAGCCCTTTTTTGGGGGGGCCAACCTCTCTGTATCTGAGCACATAACTTGATTATTTGAAGGCCGGTTTCAGAAGCAGATGTTAACTCAGATATGGACACAGCCGGTAAGTATGAGACAAAAGAAACCATGCCAGGTTTGTCATCTGTTTGTGGCAGCTGCAATCAAGAGAGACAATAAGCATGAACATTTTGTTTTCCAGGGCGATACTCAGCCTCATAAGAGTAGTAGAGGAGATGTGCTGACTATCCTCATGCAAACCCTAACCATTCCACATGATGTCAGAAGCGTGGTGAGTGCTTGGTGGTCAGTACAGAGTACAAAGTGTCTTCCCCAAAGAAATGTCCTCCACTTTTTGAATCTCCACACACACTCCAGTGCTTCATTTTCAACCGTATTTTCTCTCTGCTGGGGAGAGTGTACGTGATGCAAAGGGCACCACCTGTTAGGTACCATCAAAGTGGCCTTGTGATTGTATGGCACCTAGACTGTAGTCCGAAGCATCTGTGGTGACATACGTTGTCAGATGAGGGTCGAAAATGGCAAGAGCAGGGCTATTCACCATTCATTCTTTTAGTGTCTCAAAACTGTTCCCACCTGCTCAGTTAGTTGAAATATTGACTGTGGACTGTCTGAGTAATTCTCGCAAAGACTCTGAAATGGTAGCATAGCCAGGAATGGATTAACAATACCAAGAAATTAGGCCAAGAAAGGAACATAATGAGGCTGTGTCCAACAAAAGGGGTGCTTGCAATATGGCAGCTACATGATCTGAGTCTGGTAACAGTCTATTTTTGGAAATTGTATGACCCAGAAACTTGAATGTGTTTTTATTCAATTTTAATTTCTGTTTATTAAGCTAAGGTCAACATACATATGGATAACCCTCTTCTTTTGAGTTACTGATACTGGGGAGACCCACGGAGATTGCATTCATTCATTCAATGATGTCGTTATCCTGTAAGCTCTTAAGCACTTTAGAGTCTGCTTCTCTGACTAATAATGGCTATCATCTCAGTTTTTGCTATACAGGGGCAACATCAGTTTTCATTTTCACTTTATAAATGAGCCAACTAGCACTGTGAAAGAATACAATGGAGACTCAGACATGGACTGTGAGAGTGTTAGATGTGCCAAGAATCTTGTTCCTTCAATGCAGCAATGAAGTGCTTTTAACAATTCCATACCAAGCAGCGCTCATCCAGATTTGACAATGTAGAATGTAGCCAGAAAGATAAGTCCTTCATAAATTGCATGAGCACTAAGACATACCAGAACTAGGATAGCATCTTTGCTGTATGCCACCAGCTGCACATTAGGAGAGTTCACATGCAGCAAAAATGTGAACTAAAAATGCTTTCTGGCAGATTTGATACAGATGACCCAGTGTCTACGATGAGGTCTACAGAAGCATTCTTGTTCTTATTTGCAAAAATAAATACGTTGCGTGGAATTTTTCAGGTGCAGTTGAGGTTGCAGTTGTGTTTATCACTGTTATCTCTGGTACTATAATTTATCATACTGTTTTTTGGGAAGATCGACAGACCAGAGGAATGTCTTACCTTACTGCATGTGGTTTTAATGGCAGGACAGGAAGGCTCATTAGCGAGATAAGCATGGAGTGGGAGTGCCTGGAGATCGGAGCAGCAGATGAACCAGATAAGGTATGAGCAGCAGATTTCCTCTGGTCCTTGTTTCTGCATGTAGTTTTGAGACTTGTACTGAAGACGTTGATGCTAAGCACTCTGAATTTGGACTGCGATGGAAAACGCTTTATCCAGTGTTAAATCCAGTTCAACCAGTAGTTTGTCCCTGATCTGTGTATTAGTAACGCATTCAACAAGCCGGTCACGTAATATTTGATCCTCCATGGAACAGAATTCGAAACCGGCCTCTAACTTGTGCAGGGCAGATAAATATTGTGTAACATTTTTATCAGTTCTTTGTGCCCTCGGACAGAATTTATGTCTTTCAGCTACAACATTCACTTTAGGAAATGGTCCTTCAAAGCTACTACTGCAAAATCATTAGAAGTTCAAGTATTGGGTAGTGTATAAAAGATCCGTTGCACTTCCGTTCCTAGTGTATGTAAAAGTAAAATGGCACGTTTTTTCTCAGCCAAATATTGTTCTCCCATACCGTCGATCACCAAGAGGTAGTTTTCAAAATTTTTTAGTCATATAGGAAAGGCACAATGTGTTGTGTCTTCTTAGAGAAATATACTTAACTTCTACACACTTCTTTACTCTTCTTCTCTCCTCCCTTCTCCACCTTATATTCTTTACATCAGTGCCCTCTAATGAATAATAATAATAATAATATTATATATATATATATATATATATATATATATATATATATATATATATATATATATATATATATAAAACAAGCATTAAACACCCCAGTTTTATATCTTAAAGGTGTAGATCACTTAAAAATTATAATTCTGTCAGCCGTACAGTATGCCGTATGCACTGAAATTAGGATTGTATACGAGAGGTCCATGTAAATGAAGTAGAGCAAGCTCTAATTTGCTGGATTCTGTAAGAAATAGGACACATGCATTTAGACATCTGAGAACTATGTCATAATGTAGTATTACATAACCTTTTCCAACTCTGGCCCTCTGTCTGAAACACTCAGTTTCTGTTCACTTAACCTTTAGGATATGGCCACTGGTATGATTCACAGAGCAAGAGCAACTGCCCCCCGCCATTACACGAGTGGAACTGTTTTTTCCAAGAATGAAAGAATAAAAACTGCAAGCGATTTAAAAAATCCTCAAATATAACTCAGTCCAGGCAATCATAGATTGCAATATGTCCAAAAGCCTGAATCTTGGTTCTCAAAAGAATACATAAAGAAATGTACCACAAACATTTAATCCACCATTGACGCATTGGAACTTTTTTTTAAATAAGCCAGTAATTCCCAACATTGGAATCATTCGAAAGGCTATAGCGAGATGTAGTTTTTTTCACAACCAGGGACACAACAACATTTAAGGATCTTACTCAACATCTTAATCTTTTCTTTAAAGGAATGAATAAGCATGTCATTGGTTTAACCCACTGAACGAATACAATCTTTACAACAAGATGAGACGTCTCATTTGTGAATGAACTGAATGTACTGTTACACTCGTTTGTGAACAAAAGGAACTAATCAGTCATCTCATTCATGAACAAGGATCTGCTGACTGGCTGAACGAGTGGAGGAGGCAAGTCATTCATACTGTTCGGCAATCTTGTTTATCAAGAAAAGGGTCCAGATAAATAATGAATAAAATTGACTGATGACCACACATTACAATGTCATATGGACATGATTAAAACTCATAATTATTTTTTTAGTCTAGTATTGTTGTTATTTTTATATAGCTTGATAAAAGTTGTGCTTAGCAGTTCAAAACATGATAGTTATGCTTTGTTGTCATTTGTGGGGAAACACTTACTGTAGTGCAGTGCAGAGGTCTTTTAGTAGAATTGTAGATAAGTACATTTCAATAAAGGATAATTAGACTTGTTCCAGTAGTGAACGACTGTGCTTTTGGTTCAATGCAATTACTCGCTCATTTGTCACCATCTACTGGTGTAAAAGCTTAAGTTGCAGAAATGGTTAATAAACAAATCAATGTACAAATCTGAACAAATCTTTTTGGTGAGCAAATTCAAAAGACTCTTCAAAGAGTCTAACTTCAAAAGTTACTTGGATGAAATAAAATTCCCACCATTAGTACCTCAGCCATTCTCTCTTTCACAGCGATGATTATGTATGTAGTGGAGGCTGGGCTATTCAAACTATCACAGCATTGTGATGTCACTATGTGGCTTATTTTAGAATGAGTAATGTTTTGCTAGAATGGAAACAAATGCTCTTTTTGTGATTTCTACTGACACATTTAATTATTAATGTAGGTAGACCTTGGAATGTTTTAATCTTATTTAAGTTAAGACAGTGGACGCAAACAGTGGAAGCAATACTGGCCAATGCTTTGATTTTGGATCAAACTGCCGTTAATGAAAGGCAGCTGGGGAACACTTCTTCAGAAGGTTCAAGGTTAACTTCTAGCTTCTTCTGGCAGAGAAAGTTGATTAGCAAAAGTAAGAAATCACTCAATCGGGGAATGGAACCCCTCATCCATGTGACAGGCAGATATCCTGTCCACTATACTAAGGGGAAAAGGCCTTTGAAATAACGTTCTTGGGAAGAATGGCAGCTTTCACAAACAGCTTCCATGTTTGAAAGAAAGTTTTGGGATTTTTTTTTTTAATCAAATAATGGATAATCACTTTGATGATGGATAATGATTACCAGGTAGGTCATGACATCTGAAAAATTGTTGATCAATTAAATGAAGAATTCAAATATTGGCTTGCACAGTTTATATGCATGCTAAACTTAGAAAGGAATTATTATGTAACACTCAGTGTTGCGTTGATATCACTCATCTTTGTTTGGTCCTCAATATTCCTTTGTTCAGTGCATCACATTTCATAGGCCCATGCCTGAAAAGTCTAGACCGTGGATAAACTGTTTGTTGCTCAATGCTGAGAGATGCCCATAAAAAGATATCCACATGATAGATCTCATCACAGATTGAAAATTCCAGGAATTTCATAAATACTTTATACCATGTGCAAAACCCTAGAAATGATCTACACCAAACTTTCACATTCAGTGACATCACCTCAGATTGTAATTTATTTTGTTCTGTGTTGAAATGGAATTGGCTTTTGCTCCACCCAGTAGTCCAATGGTCCAATGATAATAAAGCAGGAAAGAAGCACAATTGCAAGCCTAACCTAACGCTACTTTTCTCCTTCAAAACAGGTTCAGTGGGTCAGACACTTGCATTTCATTACTTGCATTTGCAACACCACACACATGGATGGTCTCAGGATGCTTCTCTGTTGGCACTACACAGGACTCATGGTAGCATTCACATTTTCTTCCCTGGACTATCGATTTTACAGATGCCTCAAACAGTCGGAAGGGGGCTTCATCAGAGAAAATAACTTTGCACTAGTCTTCTGCTGTCCAATCCTTGTACTTCCTACAGAATTTCAGTCTTTTTCTTGGAGAGAAGTGGCTTCTTTGCTGCCCTTCTTGACACCGGGCCATTGTCCAATTGTGCAGATGCACTCACACCAACCTGCTTCCAATATTGAGCAAGCTCTACACAGGTGTTGACACGATTCCATAGCTGACACCTCAGGAGGAGACGGTCCTGGCACCTGCTGAACTCTCTGGTACACCCTGAAGCCTTCTTCACTGCAGTTGAACCTCTATCCTTGAAGTTCTTGATGATCCGGTAAATGGTTCTTTCAGGTGCAATATTCTTTGCAGCAATTTCCTTGCATGTGAGTCCATTTTGATGCAAAGCGATAATGGCTGCACATCTTCCTTTGGAGGTAACCATTGCTAACAAGAACACAAGGATTGGAAGCACTTCTTCCCTCATTTTATAGCAATCAGTCTGCTCTTATAATCCAATCAGAATGATAGAGTGATTAGAGTGACTAGTACTCGTTCACACTTTCCCAGGTGCTGCTGATATGACTAGTGAAATTATGTTAGCTGGTCATTTTGTGCCAGGGCCAAAAACAGTGAAATTTGGGTTTTTGTGATAAAGTAAAAATTATTTGGCCAATGAAGCTTTTTGCGATTATTTAAAATGCATCTGATCACTCTGCACAATCATCTAGAAACAATGACAACAACTGAAGCAGATACCTTTGCCAAACACAAAATTTATGTCACTGCCAATACTTTTGGCCACGGCTGTACACACATTTTAACAGAAAAATGAATGTTAGTGCTTTTAGAAAATTATAAATTCACTTTCCCCATTCACTTTCATTTTAAGTGCCTCACTGTAACCTTTATTTTTGCTTTTCATTTAACAATAGGAAGGAGTCGTCGAAACATTTTTTTTTGTGGTGATCAACATTACCACAAATGCGGTCAGTTGAGCTTAATTTGTATTGAACTCAGAATATTCCTTTAAATGTTATTGCTGAGCTTTCATTAAATCTTTTTTTTTCTCTCATCTCAGGCCAAAAGTATCTGAGCTGAAACAATCATAGACATTACCACAGTATTCAGATTTTTGGTCAACAAATATGCTTCGACTCTCACACCCAATCTTAAATATGTGGGCACAACTTGGCAAAGTGCCAATAGTTATTTTAAGTATAGTATTTATGTTACTCACCCAAAGCCTAACCCTAATGGGCTACATCATCTCAACCCTGAAAGTATCATTTGGAATTAATATACTTACAATTTTAATAGAAAACTGCAGAAATTCAGGTGTTTTCCAAGTAGTAAAATCACACAATTTAACAAATTCTCCTTCAAAACTTTCGAAAGTATGGTCCTTTTTTAAAAAAAATTAGAATACATTATTTAAAAATTAAGAGATTTGAAATTTACATCACCAAATTGTATATAACACCAAACACCACAGTTTGATGAAACTGGATTGTTTTTGAGATGTACTTAAAATGTACTTAATGTGCTCAATTTTAAAAATAAAAAAAAAAATAATTAAAAGAAAACAAACAAAAAAAAAAACAGGCACAGACTCTTTATTAAATTCTCATTCTCAATTCTCATTAAATTCTTTTTTTTTTTAAGAAGCATGCGAAATAAAACATTGTAGCAAAACCGAAGCTCAGCAAATAAGGGTAAAAGGTCCCTTTACAGTCTGCTGCTGAGATCTGCAAAATAAAATGATCTTAAAGAAAGTTGCTCATCTTAGGGATGAGCAATTTGGCATCACGTCAGTCCCCATAACCAATGCAGTCATGAAGTCTATGAAGTGCCTGGGCTGTTTACCCCATAAGACAATTAAACTGCCTTGTCTTTCCTAAAACGCATAGTAAAAAATAGTAAACATGACAAGTATGCCACAAACTTGAATTGGAAAATACATTTTCTGTTACTCTTTAAAAGGTGTGACAAAACAGAAACATACAGTACTTTTCAAGTTTACTTCTTTCGAGCTGCATTTAAAAAAAGTTACACTTTTAAAAACGGTTTTGCAGACAGTGACATTTTGGATTTCTCTGGAACAAATTCAACCCGTTTGAACAACTTAAAATCATTATTTGTGTGTCAAAAACATGAATTGTCTTTCACTATGGCAAACAAACCTCATTTGAACTGACTGCAACCAAAATAGAAAAATATAACCAATAAATGCACCTCACTGTGCTACATTCACATAATAATAACAATAAAAAAAAAAGTAACTGAAGAATAAATCATAAAAACAAATATAAAAAAAAGACAAATGCATTCCACCCCACAGAAACAACCATTTTACAACAAATCGATTTGTTTAAAAGAGGGTTGCTGGATCACTGTATTACAAAACTCAGCAAGTCCTGTTGCTAATATTGTTAATGTTCGTAAACAGGTCTACAATGGGCTCATCAAATACTTCATGTACTGGAGTATCATTATGACCATGTGGAATGCGGTCTCCTTTGGAAAGTGCAATACTCAACAGCCTTGACAGTTGGTTCTACCCTTTGCACAATGTACAAATAGTAAAAGCAAAGGGACACGCCAACTATGATGTAATCTAGCTCAGTCTTAGTGCACTTCATCAAGATACCAGTTGCAGGCGAGGCGAGGAGACTCAGCTGTGAACGGCAGGAGCAGCGGACATGTGGACTGGATACACAAGCCGAACGTCCAGGGCCTGGTTGTGTTGTGCCAAAGAGGTGTAATGATAGTGCATAACTAGCTCCTTCAAAGACTTGTGGAGATCGAACGGCTCTGCGAAACCGTAGCCACACTCGGTATGGCGAATCACACAGTGCCTCACCTGGTTGCCGACCCTTTGGTTAAAGAGATGAACAAGATTAGGGCATTTTGCGCACAAAAATGGCAAGGGCTTTCTGACTTAATGCAATTTCTGTGCTTTAGGGTACAAATATTTTTCAGTCCACCAAGAAACAAAAGTCGTGTTTACAAACATTTTCATTTAATCGTCATACTATGCCAGCATATGATTAAGTTTTGAAACACTGACTGACATACATTACAGAGCAGGCATAGCAATCTTTCGTGCTGCTGTTGCGTATCAGGAACGCTCCAGATGGTTTTCCATGGAGCAGCTCCTCTGCTTGACTTCGACCAAGATCTCCCACAAACCAGCTGGTTTCCTCCAGGAGCTCCACACTTCTTTCTCGCTCCTCTTTCATCTTGCAGGTACACCTGAGAAAGCAAACGTTCAGAATTAGCTAAATGTTTTGAAAAACTCATTGGTTTTGGTGACGTTTCATCTCAGCACAAACATCTGTAGTTCTGGTAAGTGAAGATAATCTATTCAAATTCTATGTTTGACATATTGTGCCTAAAGAGGCATCTATTCAATGTTTTGTTTAGAGCAGATTTAAGTCAGTGTACAGCATCTCAGCCGTTCTTCTAAAGACCCATTCACATGACCAGCTATTGTCCCTTACAGTGCTATTGCATCAGACAAAGCAGTCAGGCATATCCACACTTGCTGCCTTTGACTTAAAAAAAAAAAAAAAAAAAAAAAAGGTAAATTAAAATATTTTATACATAGACATTATTTTAAGGAGCTTCCATTTATTTGCCATTATAACTTAATAAATAATAATTAGGCTATTAAGTAAACAAACACAAATCAAAATCAGCGGTAAATGGTAGATCATTTGTAGAAATGCATAAAATAAATGCCTTAATACAATTATTAGTGGTGTTTGCCAAGACAAACATCCCTATTATTATTGCTCATCCTTAAAGTCAAGGATCTGAACAAACCCCTAACTCTTTTCCCATCGATCAATATCGTCGCAAATGTTTGTCCAGTTATTCTGTCATGCCGTAGCCAAAGCCTGGCTAATAATTGGCTTATGTGAGTGGTGGTGGCGTAGTGGGCTAAAGCACTAAACTGTTAAGCAGAAGGTTGTTGGTTTTTTAAAAGCGTCTGCCAAATACATAAATGTAAATGCTTATATTACCTCTCAGATCTGTTGGGCATGCTTTCGCTACCAGATATAAGGCGCCTGCCGCTAAATGCTAGCAAACATTACATTTGTTGGAGTGTTTTTTCTGTTAGGTCTAAACCGCAAGTAATTTATTACATTTAACAAAAGAGCCACAGCTCTTTTCCATTTTGCTCCAATTACCCCATAATTAAGAATTCTGTTCCATTAAACATATGCGATGGTAATGCTTTTTTAGGGGTCCAAGCACAGTCATCATTTTTTGGGTCAAGTGCTAACATACCTTACAAGAACAATTTGACAAATCAACGAAAATGTCCGTCAGCAGCCAATAAAATTTCAGCAGCTGATAGCTTGCGTTGTGAATGTCTGATCGTTATGGAATTTGCTGTGTACTTACTAGTCGCCAACATTAGGCAGCATCCCAAATTTAGTGGAAATCGGCTACAAAGTGGTGCTATAATGAGTTAATTAGCATTTTTTCAAATAACTTCTGAACCGTAAGGGATAGAATATAAGCATGCATCCGTGTTCCCAAATCACTTGGTTATGTGGATTTCATATTTCCCCAAGAACACCTTTCTACCACTGATTTCTTGAAAAAGGTACTTTTTCTAACTCGTCCTTTCCAATTCATATAAAATATTGGCTATCAAATGCACACACAAAACTTTCAAAATCGTATAACAATTTGTTAAAAATAACTCTTTGATTATATAAAAATGCAGCAATTAATTTACAACATAATGCATACATTTTCTTAAATAAAATGGTCTAGCAATCCAATTCTATTTGTCGTATTCTACTATTATTATTTTTTTTGCTGGGTGCAATACCTTAATGAAATCCTAATTGTGCAACTGTGATCAAAATCAGTTCAAATTCTTCACAAAAACAGCAGTCCACAACATAATCCGGACCTATACAGTCCATTTCGATTATTTGGGACATGTTTTGACCCTACGTGACTGGACCCCGATGTTTGCTGCTGGCGGCATAATTTCACAAATTGCTTTTGTAAAATTCTGATTTTGTGCATGCATTAAATTTGTAACAGATGGAAACAAGACTACAGACACTTGGGAGTAAGCAAACACCTACAGTAGAAACCACCCAGAACACCTCAACAATCACCTAGCTGCCACTCACATCCCATTAGAATAGTAGCGACTTCTATAAACATATGATTGATTATGTCTATTGCTTTCAAACAGAAACCATGTTCTTATCTAATTTAATGGATTCCTAGAGAAATACTACTGCTCATTCAGTGCTGCGGTTATTGCAAGGTTGACACTCACTCTTTCAGGTCACTGTGGATTCTTTCTTCAAAATCCTTGTATGTGTTCTCTTGTGAACGCCACTGTTCTTTGGAGATCTCTGTCATGTTAACAGCCTCGACAGTGTTTCTCCTTTGGATTTCCTGGAAGTAACAGAAAACTTGTAGAAAAGGAAAACACTCTTTTTGTCAACAACTGAGTTATCACCGTTATTTTCTTAAGTCACTATCTGAGTTTGACTATATTTAATCCTTTTCAATGGTTTACCTGTAATAACGTGGTATAAGCATCATATAGCTGGTCATAATCTGTCGTCTTTTCAAACAATCTTAGATATTCTTGAACTTTCTCTCTAGATGCACCCAAATACTCATCCTTCACAAGTAGATCCTGAAAATCAAACAAGTTTAATGACTAACAATATTCAACGTTTTTTTTTTTGCCTTTTAACTGAGATCTCACAAATGACAAGGAAATGAATTGAGGAGATACTAACCGGGCAATGGTGGGACACGGGATATGCCAATGTGACATCCAGGGCAGTGTTGTATTGGGCTAAGCTCCGGTTCCTGTAGTACAATATCAACTCTGACACTGAGATGAAGGTCAGAGGCTCTGAGAATCCAAACTTCCCATCTCGATGATGGATCTTGATGAGTTTGTTTGAGCCATTTTTCCTATGAGGATTTCATTGATTAGTTTGGAGCGGTGGTTAAGACACATTAATGTTCAGTTTTCAATCAAATATGAATCCTAAAATGCGTAATCCTTACCTGACTGTTAATGTATATTCTCCTGGCACCTTGCTGGAGGCATTTCGGACCAGGAACGCACTGTCGGGCATGCCGTGGAGTATTTCATTCACCTCCTCCCTGATGGGCAGACACACAATGGAGTTTTACAAACACATTTAGAGAGAAAATAACATAATAATAGTCTTACATGACTGAGATTTTGAATTTTTAAATGTTTTTAACACCTTGTTACATCACCCCAGTACCACTCAGCCTCTTGTAATAAAGCGTTTGGCTCCATCTCTCCTTGTAGATAATCATCATCATCATCATTACTGATGTCTGATGTCAAAAATAAAATGAGAAAACATGTCACATACATTATTAAAATAGATTTACAGGCCATATTTACACATATATTTGAAATTTTCAAAAGAAAAAAAAATCTACTTAAAACAGATATGCTTAAAGACCAGTGTGTCCCTTATGTGTAAATGTCTCTCTAATGATGAAACATCACAATTATTTTGTGAATATATAAAAACGTAATTGTAATAATAAAGAAAGAATCAAATGCACTAAAAAAGGTAAAAATAATTACATTTCATGATTATTTTTCCAAATTAATTATATTGAATATTTTAATATATATCTTAGACAGAAAATAGAATTAAGCCATAACACTTTCCTTTCGGTTTCATTTAAAATGGGCTCAATGTCAGTTTACATTATAAATGTACTTTATAATCCCAAAACACACAACAGTTTTACGTTTATAATACAAGCACAAGTGGCAACTTGTAGAAGCTCAATACTACAATACAATACATCTAATGGGGCAAATGTCTGAATGAAAAGAATGCACCAGCACCAGTCACGATTCATTTAATGAAAAGCAGATGGCCAGCACACACACAGAAACTTGAATTCCCCACATTTCGCCAGAATTTTCTATCCAAACCATCATGTATACTGCTTAACATGATAAGATTCTATAAAGACATCTCGTCTGTCTAGACTTGGAGCTATGTGACAGTGCTCAGGATTTCCCCGGTATTCCCGCTTGCGAATTAAGAATCCTACTATGGAAACGACGCATTTAATGAATATTACCCATGTAACGTGACGTTTCCCCGCCGCGCTTACTGATTTGCTGAAAGGTAGACAGTCTGGCTGCGTGAATGGACGCTCAAGGTCGGTTACCAGGCAACGTCACAATTGCCTATTTAATATTCACTAACTATAGCTTCGCCATAGTAGGATTGGTAAATTCGTGGCCGGGTATTCCCGCACCGGTGACCTCAATGAACTCAACGCTGACATGTTTGAGACATGCAGAACTCACCGAATGAAATCCCAAGACTGTGTCAACTCACTTTTATATCAACTTTTATAAATGTTACCATCTCTAAATACTGATATAATGTCATTGTTTTCTCGTTTAAAGTGTAGCACAATGGCAAATGTTGTGTCTGAACCAGAACAAAGACGGAGCAACTTAATCTGACTACACACTCATTGTAAATGCATAAAATGAAAGATTAAAGAAATAAAGTTTGTTACCTGTGCCAGTCGTGTTGACTCGACTCATTTCGATGTAGGAAACCCGTTCTGCAGACGATGACATACTTTCTTCAACAATAGCTCGTGTTGTAGAAGTAAATGAAGACCTTTTAAATACTGTAAATTGCAACGTAAAATAAAAATAAATGAATACCCGACGTATTATCGACGACAACGCAGAAAACAACGGAAGTTTATCGTTTAAAACTCCGGAAAAACTCCTTATATCTCTTCTTAATCCAAGTGTCCAGTCGTAATAATTTGCAGACAGTCAATAAAAATGACAGTCAAACTTCAGCAGTAAAGTTAATAAAAATGTTTTAGGGGAACACGCAACATAGCTTGTTAAAAGTCGCTCAGTGTTGATCGAATTCTCTTCTGAACTGGGTTGGGAACGTATCAAACTCTTATAAGGTATCGGCCGTTGTAAGTGTCTCTGGACGAAACCATCGATTGACATGGGACAACTTTCGACAGGAAATAATTAGTTTTCATGATTTTATTTATATTATTATTTTGCGTTTGGAATGATTAGATTGGGATTTCACAGAACATTCAGAGCTGTGTTTTTATCATACGTACTTATATAAAGGAATCGTGGTGTTCATAATGTGTGGAATTATCACCCTTTCTTCCTGAAATCATGGTATGGCCCGTTTCTTGTCCTGCTAGCTTATTGCATAATGCTATTGCTACAGTACAATTCTCCAAACTACTTGTTAGTTGCGAGTGTAACGTGTTTTATGCGCCCATTGACTGTAATTTTGTCATGATATTTAAGTAAAATATCGTGAAGATCACTTCAAACTTATTAAAAGGTCATGGTGCAGTCATGTCATTCTTTCAGTGAAGGGAACATTGTGTACTGTTGGCATTGTCTGCAGTCTGACAGTGAAATTTTACTATGTAATAATGTTCAAACTTTAGCTCGGTTGGGCTTGCAAAGCAGCATATTTTACAAATGCTTTAAAGGGATTAGTTCAACCAAAAATTTTAATTCAGTCATTGTTTACTCACCCCTGTGTTGTTATAACCCCATATGATTTTCTTTTCCATTACACAAAGAGAGAATTTGTGAAAAAAAATTTGTGCCCATGAAGTCATACAATGGAAGTTTAAAAGTATAATTCAGAAGTCAAATAAATTATTCCATGAGACTTATGATTGTTATGAAAGCATACATTAAGGTTTGGAGAGAAATCTAAACAAATCTAGCGGAAAAACAAAGCAAAATCTAATGTATTATTTAGTAAAATGTTCACTGAACGTTGATCTCCTGTGCGCGGTCATGATTGGGCACGAGAGCAACAGTTCATGCAGCTCCCTCGCGACATTGCGGAATTATGCATTTCTATGTCCAGCCTTGTTTTATTTTTAACGTAGTACACGAAAATCAGACAGAAAAGAGGAGGCTACAGGCATGTAGTAACCTGATGGCAAACGGCTCGAGATAAAAGGTACATTTTCTATGGTAATCAAAGTTTTTGTCCTAACCAGCCTTGACGAGCGACGGTGTATTCTATTGATCGCTTGTTTTCTATTTTCGGTAACTCTGTCCACTGTGAACTGGCACCAGTCCTAAAAATTAAAAAAAAAAAAAAAAAAAATGGGCATAGAAATGCATAATTTCTTCAACTACAAACTCTTCAGACATGTTTAGTAAGTTCTGTTCTCTTTTTTGTGTGCAGTTGTGTTGTGTTCTGTTGTCACTATCGTTGTGGATGATCTGTTTTTAGACAAACAAAAAGAGTTTTCGCTTGAACGCCCCAATGTCACGAGGGGGCTGCATGAACTGCTGCTCTCATCCCCTATCATAAACTTGCACAGGAGATCAACAGTCAGTGAACATTTTCACTAAATTAGATTTGGATTTGTTTCTCACCAAACCTTATCGCATGCTTTCATAACAATCATGAGTCTCATTAAATAATTTATTAGACTCCTGAATTATACTTTTGCATACTTTTGATGCTTGAAGAGGGGGTCACCATAAACTGCCATTGTATGACATCACTGAGCACAATTTTTTTCACAATTTCTCCCCTTGTGTTTAGAAAAAGAAAGAAAGTCATATGGGGTTATAACAACACAGATGTGAGTAAACAATTACTTAATTTTTTATTTTTGGGTGAACTATACCTTTAAGTAGATGAAAGGAAAGAGTTTATGACAGTGTGATGTGTGTTTTTGCATGATGATTTCATGGTAAAAATGACGTTCTTTGGTAGAGACAGACATAAAAAAGATTAAATGAATGGGTATTTAGTAGCTCTACTGATTTTTACATCCACATTTATTCATTTAGCAATTTTTTTAAAAGACATGTAGTATGATGTGAAACATTGTTTCCACCAAAAACAATTTCTACAGTCATGGATACTACAAAATGTCTGTAGTAAAACCATTCATTTTCAGTGAATTTTTTGTCCGTAAGAGACAGGAAATAAATTATAAATAGCTACTCTTGTAAAAAGATATGTGCTTTTCTATTAGCCACTTGTAAGAACACAAAAAAATAATAATGTATAAATCTCAATCATAGGTTATTTTCAAGATCTACAATATGTGACAAATTTGTGTGAATGTGTTTCACAATTAGGACATTGAAAAGATTTCTGCATAAACATGGAATATTTTCCTTTCCGTGGGATCAATCTTCATTTAGATGACTTCATAACCCCAAAGCACTGAACAAATGCCCTTTTACTATACAAATAACAGCATCAATCTTTGGGAAGAAACTATAATGTATATATGCATATAGAGGGAAAGGCTTAAACAGATGAATGAACCAGAACCAGTCACGATAGATAAAACCAGATAGACAGCAGACTTAAAAACATTCCCACATTTCACCTATTTTCTCAACAAGCCATCGTTAATTCTGCTAAACTTGTGATATGATATGTTTAGTTATTATCAAATTTCCCATTTTCCACACTTTTACATGTTGAGATATTTTCGATGTACAGTAGATAGGCCTATTTGTTGGTTCACTTTTTTGATTGTAACCACAAATACATCTTTACTGGAACATACTGATTTCAGTGCACTGGTAACGTCATTTCCCAGCACTTTCTCATGTGTACTATATTGTATTACTTTTTCCAAAATATTCCAGTTCGTAGATAAACATTTCCGTTTCATTGGAAATCTCAAGACCTACAATGCAAACCATGCTCTTAAAATGGAACAAAATATCATTTAAAAATGTTTGTTTTGGCCATGCACTTTTCCATAAGCACAAGTGATGTTTAGAAAAACTATGCCAAGATCAGGACTTGCGTATACAGAGCCATGGCCATTGTGGTTCCAGCC
Source organism: Moxostoma hubbsi (assembly GCA_032164185.1). Taxonomy (NCBI): domain Eukaryota; kingdom Metazoa; phylum Chordata; class Actinopteri; order Cypriniformes; family Catostomidae; genus Moxostoma; species Moxostoma hubbsi. The sequence goes on along the minus strand of JAVLUX010000009.1, from coordinate 9,523,882 downwards.
TTATTGCTCCATTTTCCTCTTGTCTCTGTTAGCAGACAAACAAAGATCTGGGCATATTAATCATCATAATGTGCCTCAGTGTCTTTGTAGGCCCGCGATTGAAGACAATTATCGGCTCCTAGTACTTCCATTGCATTGGTCAAGTGTGGTTTTCAGAGGCAACCATAGATAACCTTTGCTCTAAGAAGATTGTGCTTTGACTTTTTAATCACACGTACAGTAGAACACGGCTAGCAGTCACATGGAGAAGTTGTCACAAGGGCTAAATCTCAGCGACTTAGATTTTGAAGCAAAGTCAAATGATTGTTTTCTCTAACAGTGGTTTAGTATGTTGGTTTCAAATGTCTTAAATTACAATAGTGCACAATAAATTGAAAAAAATTCCAAGATCATCATAGTTTTGTAATAGTTCTTGAATACAATGAACACAACAAAACCTCACTGGCACAACGACATAATGAATGTTGATTTGAACTAAAAGGTTAAACTGTATCCTCAGGACACTATTTTTCAGAAATGTCAGGTCAGGTTGTCATATTTATATCATTGTCACATGTGTTCTAAATTATATGTCACATATATTGAAATGATATTCCATTTATTAATTATGTTACGTAAGCCATTACATCGTCTTATAATATATTTTCATGTCAAATTGTTGCCAACAAACATTAGGTTCCCATTTTGACAACTTACCTCATAGAGTAAGACAACATGCCCTAAGGGTGGCCAGGCAGGGGCAAGCAATGTGATATACACTGACACCCGGGACGGAGAGGTTTGGCGACCTTGGTGCGCGCACATGTTAAGTTTGTACATTTGTACACAGATTATTTCACCTCTAAAGAACTAAATTGTCCCAAAATATGACAAAAAAACTACTAAAACACCAATTGCCGTGGCCACCATGGACCGAACTCTGGCCACCCCCTAGCTCCGCCACTGGAACTTCCCCTTCGGCATCCTCCCTGAAGGGATTTCTAAAGTAAAAATCACATTCATTTTCTCCATAGGCAAAGTTGTTTTTAACACTAACTTACCATGAGCTTCAAGATTGTTTATGTATGGCGTATCCTTCTGTTGAAGCCATCAGTCTGCGTTATTTCAACTTAATATTTTTAATTCCTGAATTAATTCGGAATTCCTGGTGAGAACTACACTACCCATGATCCTCCACAAAGATCAACCAATCAGAGAATCAGTGAATGTCTTCGTCCATGACTCGCTGTGAATGATGTAATCAAGTCCCTCTCGAACTAATCATATATTTGTATGTAACTCAATTTGCAGTAAACTTAAATATGATTTCTATACTTATAATGAATGAATGTCATTCAGAAAGTAGTTTATTCTCTCCTGAAAGACTCTAAGTACACAGTCTTGTACCTTTGAACTTTTTAGCTTCAAATCAAAGTTTGTAATGTTGTGATTCACCTTGGATCTGGTTGGTTTGGTTCATGGCTTAGAACACTTTTATGAAGTATTTTATCAAATTTCTATGGAAAAAACAAATAAGAAAATTACTTCCGGAACCAATGCGGTTAAAAAACTTGGCGGTCACTGCGCTCTATTATAATGGTCAATGATCAGCTTTGTGTAATCTAGTATAGGGCCTGTGAAATTGAGTAACAAGAGAAAACCTGCCAAGAGAAAAATGCTGGAGTAAAAAGTGCGACAACTAGCCCCAATCTGACACACTTTTTCAATGGCAAATCAATAATCAAGACAAATACAAATAAATCCCTTTTCTGAATATTGTGTCTGGCACTAACAAAGTAGTTAGCATTTTTCTGCTCTTTTTTTCCCAGTGAAAGCCATCTGTCACTGACAAACCAGGAGTAACCTGTAGAACAAGCATAACCAAAACCAGCTGTGCCACTTTTCATGATACACTTCAGTACATCTGCAATAGATTTCTACTATCACGATGATTGTATTGAGAAATGTGGTAATTTATTTAAAGCATTCAAGAATATTAAACCCAAAAATAAAAATTCTCTCATCATTTACTTACCCTCATGCCATACCAGATGAGTATGACTTTCTTTCTTCTGCAGAACACAAATTAAGATTTTTAGAATCATTTTTCAGCTCTGTTGGCCCATTCAATGCAAGTAAATGGTGGGCAGAACATTGAAGTTTAATAAAGCACATCAAAGCTGCATAACAGTAATCTATAAGACTCCAGTGGTTTAATCCATATCTTCAGAAGTGATATGATAGGTGTGGGTGAGAAACAGATCAATATTTAAGTCCTTTTTTATCATAAATCTATACTGTCACTTTCACATTCTTCTTTTTTAGTTTTTGGCAATTCAAATTATTTGTGCATTTCACCACCTACTGGGCAGGGAGGAAAAATTTATAGTAAAAAGGTCTTAAAGCTGCACTGTGTAAGTTTGTGCTCTCTAGCGACATCTGTGGTTGAAACTTAAAACTGCAAGCAATTTGCAGAAGAACACTTTACGTCAGTCGTGTTTCGGCACTGCTCTTCTTGCGGATGAATCTCATGATTTGAGCTTATCTGGACATCGCCTGTGTGTGATCATGACTGGAGATATTCAGAGTCATAATGTGCTATTTTCATGTTGATATTATGTTACAGGATTAAACATTTCAAACTGAAATATTACTTGCTTTGGTGAAGATAAACAACTCTCATATTCACATATTTTGAAACAATAACTCTTATAGTGCTTTTCTGACACGGCACTCAAAGTGCTTTAACATAGAGTACAGTTGACTCAATCACTACCAGTATATTTTAATATCATTATTCAAGAGTTTTATCTACTATTAATGTTTGTATTGTACTACAATTATCAATTTAAGTGGTGAAACTCATGTTATGGCTGATTCGAGTTCAGTGGAAGACTTTATTATTTTAATATTATATTGTACAGACTCACTTGATAATGCAAGTGAACCATAATACTACAATAGTATGTCTATGCAATGCTCACATAACACAGTAAACTAAAAACATAAAACAAGGATTCAATAATGATGGGGATAAAATATACTTTATTAAACATGAAAATAATATGCTTATATATGCAATAAATCAGTTACAAGAAGTCCATTTCAGAAGTCATGAATATTAGTAAACATTTCACAGTAACTTTCCCCAATAGTGTAGATACATCGCGATCGGTTAACGCACGAGTAATATTTGATTCATACATGCATGACAAGCAATATAAGCTTTAACAACCCTACCAGAAAACATATGCAAGCATTATAGCAGGTAAACAACTTCGCCAAATGGATAACAGATAAACATCCATCTAGATTGTTGTCCTGAACTGTGTGAGTGTGACTGAACTGAACTGCAGTTTTTTCTTTATTATTTTTAACAGTTACTCGCAAAGTAAAACAGCACATTACCTCCATCTACTGTTTATATGGGAACGTGACAGATGGCTCTTCTTTGCTGTGGTCAAGGACATGATGTAATGACGCAAGGATATATGTCATAAGCTAGTGATTTTGCTTTAAATATTAGTCTGTTTCTCACTTACACACACTCACACTTTATCGGGATATAGTCTTAAAGGTGCACTCAGTTTGTCTTTGTGTCTTTGTGCCATCTTGAACTTACACTGACACCTAGCGGCGTGGATGCAGCATCATATAAAATCAATAGTTTTCAGTTTCAGATGTCATTGTAGAAATGTAGTATTCACAGTCAGCCATGATTCATTTAATCAATGAGTGAAAGTGTCAAATAACAGGAGGGTTACTGAGATTAAGTGAGGAGTATTCATCTGTTTATGCGATTGTAACATGGCTGCCCCCATGTGCGGACCCTCTCCATGTAGAATAAAACAGCTTTTATAAGGTTACTGATATGACTGCAGTCTTCATTTTAATACGAGAGGTCATGATTTCCTACATATATTGACTGGCTGCAGTATTTCACCAAATTAGCTTTTTGGTGAGAGAAAATGGAGATGAGCTAAACTATGATGGTTATTGCTTGAAAAACTACCTTTGTACATCCTTGTTTAAAGATACAATTTGCCTGGTTGACAGAATCACATAAGTTTTAGCTCAACCAAGAAGTCAAGCTACCCTTAGACTTTTTCACACAGAACTGAGATTTAAGTATCTTGTATATTTGCACCTGCTCTTGAAAACTCAGCAAGTTCAGCAGTCTGAGACGGAAAGTGGCATTTGCACTGGTATTTGACAAAGAAAACATTTCTAGCACAGGTCATGCAGTCTCAAAAAGAGGACATGCTATTCCAACACAAACAATGCTAAAAAAAACGACAGAGGAATTATGTTTGTTTATGGTTCATGCTGACGTAAGCGGAGTCTTTTAAGGGTCTTTTGTAAGGAAAGCATGTGACTTGACCATCTGATAATTAATCAAGTATCCGAAAAGCACCTGTGACCCTGGGCACTGACACTGAAACTACAATTACGAACGCACTCAGACACACTTGTTTTGACATTGAGGTTTTATCAGTGTTTTAAAACACTGCTGTACTACTGGATGATGAGTACCATTTGTGGTTTGTGGTGATGGGGAAAGTTTAAGGTTTGCAGTGCAGATGGGAGATGGTCCACCTTCACTAGGGTTGCCAGTGGGTCTGAACAAGGATGTAGCCAATTATTCAAAATTGGGAGGACAAAATGTCTATGAATCAGTCACTGAAATTTTGGGTGGGCAGACGTGTTCCCTCCAATCTACTGTGGTCTGTACAGGAGTCTTTTTTTTTTTTTTAAGAATTTTTTTTATTCCACAAAACTATAATTGGTACTTTTGTTGTTGTTGTTTTCTTTTTCACTTTTCATATTTTTATAAAAAATAAATAAATAAAAAAAAGCATTTTATGTTCATGACTCAATTCCAATTGCTGTAAAATCATAATAAATTAATGTGTGATCTTATCGTTCATAAAAATGTCTTCTCAAGGTGACAGTCTTTAACTTTAGTAATTATGGTATTTTGGTGGAATTAATGGTACATTTTTGTACGGGACTTTTATAAAAAGTTTTTAAATGCAGTATGCACAAGTTCTGCACATCAAAACAAGCTCCTTATGGCGTTTGTGCTCCCTACAGTCTTTATTGAACAAGCGACCAATCCAAAGCCAGTGCTGAGGGTGTCAGTCACCAAAGACACGCCCACCACAGAAAAATCCGCCGTCGAGGACACGCCCACCACTAGTGATCAACTGTCATGATTCACGTTGTTGCACGTTATAGTTTAATGTAGCGAACAGAAAACAATAACAAACTCTTCAGCTTTACGCAAACTGGACTATCCGTACTACTAATCGCTTGTCTGCCAAGAATAACCGCTCTTCAAGAGTTCAGTATTAGCTTTAATAAGCTTATTCCTCTGGAGGACAAATCCAGGCCCATATATTTAAGAGAATAATTTAACTGGATACTGTCAACAATTGTTTCTGTAATGGTGAGTTACTTTTCCATATGTTGATCTCTGGATGAACTGGGAAGGGGGAATAAAAAGAGCTTATGTGATAATTAAAAAAGCAGTTCCTTTGGGAGATAGTGAGTAAATGAATGTTTGCAGAACAAATTTTTGCTTATTGTTAATAGATGTGGCAAGAGCATTAGCATATAGGTCTTTAATTTCCTCTTTAGGATTTTGTAATTGTGTAGACACTAAACCTGGAACTTAAGACAAACAAACAAAACGAACCAACATGTAACAAACCCCTAAACCACATTTGCAAGACTACTTTTGCAGTATATTCACTATGCTTAAACTAATATAGATTGGTCTTTCTGGTGCAACTTTACTGTCAAACAAAGTGCATGAATGTAGCAAACCAGTGGCACAGAAGATAAACCAACAACACCTGTAGATTAGAGAACTTAAACTTTATTTAAATACTTCTCCTATTGAAAGCTGCTAAAACTAGACTAGTGTCTTATTTGACACTTCGATGTTATATTCACTGCTTTACAATTGTGTACAGGCTTCAAAAGACAATTAAAATGTAAATCTTCAGCTTACAGAACATCTTAAACTACTTTAAGAAATGAAAGATTATATTTTTTGATATAATACACTAACTTTCTATGCTGGTTTGACAAGCCTGCTCTTTTTTAGCAACAGGCTACATTCAGTCTTATTTAGAAATCATCAAAGCAGCCATCAAAACAGACTTTGTTCTTTAAACTCAACATGAAATGGTGCTCACAACCCATTTCATTTGCGTAATCAGATGTATTTTTCCCAATTTGGAATGCACAATTCCCACTACTTAGTAGGTCCTCGTGGTGACGTGGTTACTCACCTCAATCCGGGAGGCGGAGGTTAAGTCTCAGTTGCCTCCGCTTCTGAGACAGTCAATCTGTGCATTTTATCATGTGGCTCGTTGTGCATCACACCGCGGAGACTCACAGCATGTGGAGGGTCATGCTACTCTCCGCGATCCATGCACAACCTGGCCAAATTGGTTGCTTAGGAGACCTGGCTGCATTCCAGCTCACGACTCCAGGGGTGGTAGTCAGCCTTAATACTTGCTGAGCTACCCAGACCCCCAGTCGGATGTATTTTTGAGTGAAACAGGATATTTACAGGATAGTGTTCCTGTTGCTCATCTGGTAGAGCATGGCGCTAGCAACTTCAAGATCGTGGGTTTGATTCCGGAACACATAAACTACTGTTAATCGCTTTGGAGGAAAATATATGCCAAATGCATAAACATTCTTTTATTGGATGCATCCAGATACATCCCAGCCATTTTCATTAGATAACTTTAACAAAGTATATGATAATACAGAGCATGTTCTAAATACTCTGTTTTCTGTGGAGGAAAACTTAGATAAGAGGTGTAAACTAGCAGAATTAATGCATTTTTAAACGAAAACGTATTAGTTTTGATGTGGCCTAATCGACTGTATTGTTTTTCCATAAATATACAATATCTCTAACACCTTGTCTACACCATAGGTGTCTTTAGACACAATGTAAAGGGATGCGGCGTGAAGGGATGTGACATAACGGCTTGAAGCCAGTGAACATGTTAAATGACATGGAGATGGCATGGACCTATCAGCTGTGAGCTCAAGTAATAAAGTTTCTCTGTAGGGCGTCAGCATTAGAACAGGGCATCCGTTTACTGTCGGTGCTACGGACACTTCCAGAGTAGAGCATCATTGATAAGAATGGGAAAGATATGCTTTTGACATGAAGCTTATATCTGGTGTAGACATGGTGTTAATTTGATGCCTACAATATTTTCCAAAAACACTGAGACAGGGCATTTTAATTGCACATCTAGAAATCTACAAAAGAAGGAATAGGTGATATTACACAGTGATCAAGTTATAACATTTTGGTACAAGATAAGAAGATAACTTTTTATTTATTTGATCAACATGCATTGGTGAATCGTTAAAAGACCAGGGCACAACAGCTTGTTGAAGTATTCAGTGCCTTTCTCAGCTTTAATTACTTGTTTCAGGATGAAGAGTGCCCTTCCTCACTTACTGACATTAGTATGGCCTGGGTATGCCACAACCTGGAAGCGCTTTGTGTTGCACGAGAGGACGGGTCACTGCAGTTCTGTCACTGCCCTTTGTTTCCTCAAGAGTTGGCTGACCAGCTTCTGCACAACATGGCTGATGAGGGTATGACAATGATATGACACATTGCTATAACCATTTTTATTCCTTGCAAAATTTATGTTTGGATCTCTTTGCCCACACTTCTTAGGGGTCCTCAACAACAAAACCGTAGGCATTTTCCGAAATCTCGAGCACCTGCGCTTGCGGCGATCCTACATCCGGTCCTCGCATATCTCGGCTGAAGCCTTCAAACTGGCTCTCAGCCCTCACAAGCTTCAAGAACTGAATGCTTCATATGTACATAGTGACATCACAATATCCAATGTTCTCCACAGTCTAACTGCCAACAAAGACTGCAGGCAAGGCCTTCAGGTACTGCTGATGAATGGCTTAAATCTTCATTTGGAAGAAAGTGAGCCTGGGCGGGCCAGTTTCAGCATGCTCCGGGGCTTGAAGAAACTCTCTCTGGCCTGGACGGACTTAAATGATGCAGGTCTGGAGGACATCTCCTCCATGCCCATGCTAGAGAGTTTGGATATCTCTGGAACGAACATCACAGATCTAACGCCTCTGTTGAACTGTCAATCCCAGCTCAGATCCCTAACTGCTCACGGACTCCATAAGTTGGAGATGCCAACCCCCTGCCTTCTTTCAGTCTTAGGCAAGCTGCATTTGTTGAGACACCTGGATATCTCCAATGACAGGCTGGTAACGGATGGAGCCAACCTGGTCCAGCAGCTTCTGGAGCACTCAGGGATCCTTCCTCATCTTGTGTCCCTGGATGTGTCGGGCTGGAGGGGAGTAAGTGATGCTGCCGTTCAGGCATTTATAGAGGCAAGGCCAGGGATGAGGTTCATCGGGCTGCTGGACACAGGTGCAGGCAGCTCTGAGCTGCTGTCTGGAGATGGAAATCTGAAGGTAAGGGATTTTGCTGTTGAAACAGTTAGTTTCAATGGGGTTATTCCATGTCAAATCCACAACAGTCCAGAAACATCCAAGGCTGAAATTAGTGAATTTGTTAATGCTTTTTTCTCAAGAAAGATAAACATAAATGAAAATGAAAGCCTATCTATTAAAGATATCTAAATATCTTTTTAGATTCTGGTTCAGAACAGTTTTTCCATTTTGTATCTTCGTTTTCAATGCTTTCAATGTGGCTCCATCCAAAAGTAGTTAAATTTGACCAATACTCAATGGTCAGAAACTAAATGTGAATCACATGGTATGAAGCAAATTTTTTTGTCCAACAAAACAAAGCTCTGAAGGACCAATAATGTTAATAGAAATGTACCTTAAAACACTCCCATTTTCAACCGTCAAAAAATACACCTTGCGTATATGTGAAGAATACTCGGGTAGTATGTGTGAGGGTGTAACCAAGTGGTTAAAGATCTGGGTTGGAAAACTAAAGGTTGTTGGTTCAGACTCAACAATAAATTGTCAATGAACTACCACCACCACAAGTTCAGCATTGGTTTGAATTCCAGATGGTTATGACGAGATGCAGTTCAATCAATACGTTCCATTAAGCAAGTGACACCTAATGAATTAACTTCGTACATTGAGCAGATTTGATAGAGGCTGCAAATACATAGAAATATATTTTTGTAAACGCTTTCAGGTGGCTGGAGAGTCAAACCTGACCCAACTGTGTGAGGCCTTGAGGAGATATAGTGACAGAGCAAGCTTCATACAGGAGGCTCTTGTTCATCTCTACAGTCACACCAGTGATATGGAGGAACCTCAGCCAAACATTTTAAAGGTAATGAACATAGTTTCTCTTTACTGAAACTGTCGTTTGCATCAGTGTTCTGAAATTTGTCTTCTCTAAATGGGACCAGAAAATCAAACTGTTTTTATCTTGATACTTTTATGATCTGATCTGTAAGGGTGGACAAACTTTGTATTTGTACTCTATACAGTTTGTGAGATCCTTAAATGAATGTTTGTTTGTTTCACTAGTTTATTTTGTGTTGGGATATGCAAATGACCGCCAGGGCAGTTTTCAAGATGCCACAGTTCCTCTTTGGTTCATATGTAATGACAGAAGATTGTGTTATTGTAAAGAAAACATCCCTTATAACTTCCCTAATAATGTAAAACATTTAATTTTGAATTGCATTGTTTTAGTCTGCTGTCATTGACATTTGAATATGATGTGAATATTGTTCTTCCTGTTGCAGTTGGTATCTGCTGGAATGCGACACCACGCCAAGTCTCTACATGTGCAGCTTGTGGCCACTGCATGTGTGGTTAACCTGACCACAATGGAGCTGGTGCTGGGAATGCCTCTACACCTGATGGGAACTGTGGTTCAACAACTGCTCACAGCAATGAAGAACTTCCCAAATCACCAGCAGGTACACACACTCACTAGTATAGTCGCATTAGGCAAGATACCATACTTGTGAACATGCAAGACCAGTGTCCATTTATTTTTTATATTTGTTACTTTGTGTTATTCATGTCTAAATTATTTAATGTATGCTTGAATAAATCTTTCAATTCTGCCAAATAATGTCTAAATATGGTTTGGAATTTTACGACTACCAATATTTAAATGATTATATCATGCTAATGGTTTGGGATAGAAACAAACATTATATTATTAGAAAACGGCATAAAACTCAATATGTGATAATGGGTCAGTGCTTCACAAAATAATATACACTCACCTAAAGGATTATTAGGAACACCTGTTCAATTTCTCATTAATGCAATTATCTAATCAACCAATCACATGGCAGTTGCTTCAATGCATTTAGGGGTGTGGTCCTGGTCAAGACAATCTCCTGAACTCCAAACTGAATGTCAGAATGGGAAAGAAAGGTGATTTAAGCAATTTTGAGCGTGGCATGGTTGTTGGTGCCAGACGGGCCGGTCTGAGTATTTCACAATCTGCTCAGTTACTGGGATTTTCACGCACAACCATTTCTAGGGTTTACAAAGAATGGTGTGAAAAGGGAAAAACATCCAGTATGCGGCAGTCCTGTGGGCGAAAATGCCTTGTTGATGCTAGAGGTCAGAGGAGAATGGGCCGACTGATTCAAGCTGATAGAAGAGCAACTTTGACTGAAATAACCACTCGTTACAACCGAGGTATGCAGCAAAGCATTTGTGAAGCCACAACACGCACAACCTTGAGGCGGATGGGCTACAACAGCAGAAGACCCCACCGGGTACCACTCATCTCCACTACAAATAGGAAAAAGAGGCTACAATTTGCAAGAGCTCACCAAAATTGGACAGTTGAAGACTGTAAAAATGTTGCCTGGTCTGATGAGTCTCGATTTCTGTTGAGACATTCAGATGGTAGAGTCAGAATTTGGCGTAAACAGAATGAGAACATGGATCCATCATGCCTTGTTACCACTGTGCAGGCTGCTGGTGGTGGTGTAATGGTGTGGGGGATGTTTTCTTGGCACACTTTAGGCCCCTTAGTGCTAATTGGGCATCGTTTAAATGCCATGGCGTACCTGAGCATTGTTTCTGACCATGTCCATCCCTTTATTGCCACCATGTACCCATCCACTGATGGCTACTTCCAGCAGGATAATGCACCATGTCACAAAGCTCGAATCATTTCAAATTGGTTTCTTGAACATGACAATGAGTTCACTGTACTAAAATGGCCCCCACAGTCACCAGATCTCAACCCAATAGTGCATCTTTGGGATGTGGTGCAACGGGAGCTTCGTGCCCTGGATGTGCATCCCACAAATCTCCATCAACTGCAAGATGCTATCCTATCAATATGGGCCAACATTTCTAAAGAATGCTTTCAGCACCTTGTTGAATCAATGCCACGTAGAATTAAGGCAGTTCTGAAGGCGAAAGGGGGTCAAACACAGTATTAGTATGGTGTTCCTAATAATCCTTTAGGTGAGTGTATATCAGTCCTTTGTCCCATTTGATTGTCAGTATACTAACACTACTTTAAATCTTTTAGTTGCAGAAGAATTGCCTGCTTACCCTCTGCAGTGAACATATCTTACAGGTTGTCCCATTTGACAGGTCAGTCCATGCATTCTTCCCCATTGTACTTGAACATGTTTAGATTCATTGTTGAAATGACATAACTTAGTCTTGACCCCTGATCTCTGGCAGATATGAGGCCACTAAACTGATGATGGTGTGGTTGGGGAATCGTGAAGACCTGACGCTCCAGAGAATGGCTGTGGCTATAGTCTCCATACTGGTGTCCAAGGTCATCACAGATCCACCAGTGTCCTGTTCAATATCGATAGTCTCCTTTATTTATGTGGAAGCAATTTGACATTGTTCTGACCAAGTTTATAAATGAAGCGGAAGACAATGTAGACTATGTCGGTCGGTATGGCAAAAAAAAAAACCTGACTGTACATTATTCATCTTATTACTTGGCTACCTGCCAAATCAGGGCTCCAGAGTAAAAAAAATTACTTAATATTAAGGAGGCAAATGGCTGTTTTTAGTCACCAAATCACAGAATTGCTCGATTAAGATTCAGTGAAAATAGTTAAGAAACTAAGATAACATTCCATTATCTGAAAAATGTTCACACCCCTTTCATAATTTATATATTTTTTTATTTAGTGCTGCTCTTCAGATTATACATTACAGATAATTACATAAGTATATATATATAATTTTTTTATTCTTTTTTTTTTAACCAAACTAGACAAGTTGTGGTGGTGGCGTAGTGGGCTAAAGCACATAACTGTTAATCAGAAGGTCGCTGGTTCGATCCCCACAGCCAATAGAATTGTGTCCTTGAGCAAGGTACTTAACTCCAGGTTGCTCCGGGGGGGATTGTCCCTGTAATAAGTGCACTGTAAGTCGCTTTGGATAAAAGCGTCTGCCAAATGCATAAATGTAAATGTAAGTAAAATATAGTTGAATCTGATTCAAACTGATAACCTGAGCTCCTGAGTTCAAACCCTCAGTTCTTTTCGGGTGATTCTTGACAAAGACCTGGTTCGGGGGCCTGGGTAGCTCAGCGTGTAAAGATGACCACCCCTGGAATTCGTGATTTCGAATCCCAGGGCGTGTTGAGTGACTCCATCCAGGTCTCCTAAGCAACCAAATTGGCCCAGTTGCTAGGGAGGGTAGAGTCACATGGTGACTTGTGCGTGGATGCCGCGAAGCCTCCACATGTGCCATGTCTCCGTGGTAATGCGCTCAACAAGATAAGCGATAAGATGCGCGGGTTGACGGTCTCTGACGCGGAGGCAACTGAGATTCGTACTTCGCCACCCAGATTGAGGTGAGTCACTACGCCACCACAAGGACCAAATTGGGCAGAAAAGAAAAAAAAGACCTGGTTCAAAAGAACTGGTTCATGCTGGTTTTGTTGTTGTCTGCGGTGCAGCGAGCTCATCATCACAACAAAATGGGTGAAAGGTGTCTCGAGACACACTGGTGGTGCGTGCTCTAAAGATGTATTCAATGACTTAAAAATGGTTGCATTTGTGACCATTTTAGTCACGGTCTGGAGCCCTGCAAATAAATGAAGTAAATAAATGAACATGAAATATTGAAAAGTTGAATTATGAGACAATTACAGGTCCAGACTGATCAGAAACAATATGTTTGCGGTCCCCCGTAAACTTGGTTATCTTAATATCTATTAGTGATCGACCGATATGGGTTTTTTAATGGCTGATGATGATATCCGGAGTACTGGGTGGCCGATGTATGACGATATATTACACAATTTAATATAATAAATAACATAAAATTGCTCAAAATTAATAAACTCTTTATAGCACTATATTTTCTCAATTTCACACAAAAGTTAAACTTTGTTAAAAAGAATTAAAAAATTGTAATTATTATATTGTATTTTAAATGGTAGATAGCAGTTTCTTCTGATTTTTTTTGGTCATCAAATTTTAGTAATATATTTGCCCATGAAGAAATTGTTAATATATTAGGAAGAGGGGGTCTGGGTAGCTCAACGAGTATTGACACTGACTTCCACCCCTGGAGTCACAAGTTGAAATCCAGGGCATTCTGAGTGACTCCAGCCAGGTCTCCTAAGCAACAAGATTGGCCCAGTTGTTAGGTAGGCTAGAGTCACATGGGTAACCTCCTTGTGGTCACTTTAATGTGTGGTTCTCGCTTTTGGTGGGGCACGTGGTGAGTTGTGTGTGGATACCATGGAGAATAGCAGGAAGCCTCCACACGTGCCATGTCTCCATGGTAACACACTCGACAAGCCACGTGATAAGGTGCACGGATTGACGTCTCAGATGTGGAGGCAACAGATTTGTCCTCCGCCACCCGGATTTAGGCAAGTCACTACGCCATCATGAGAACTTAGAGCGCATTGGGAATTGGGCAATCCAAATTGGAAAGAAAAGGGGAGAAAAAAATAAATCTAGAAAGAAGGAAATAACAGCACACACAGAAGTCCAGCAACCATGGATGGCATGTCCACATTAGCGATCGCATTTTCTCAAATAATACTGAATGAAACAATTTGTACATACAGTGCATAGTGAATATAACATTTACTTGTAGCGCACGTAAAGCACTTTTACTTTGAAGTTGCACTTACACGCTCATGCTGATCCATCTCCAGACAGTTTAAACAGCCTGGATCACCTGCTTTGGGATCCAGAATTTAATTTCTGTACACTATTTACAAACATATTTAATCAAACTACACAATGATCTACAATGACTTTACAGATATTACAGTTTAAGTCTTTGTTAATGTGTGATTTCCTATAAAGCTGCTTTGAAATTATGTGTTGTGAAAAGCGCTATACAAATAAATATGACTTGACTTAGATTGTCACAGACTGACCATCATGATTTATGAATCAGAGGAACTTTTGATGACATTTTGGTCATCGTCACGGTATCTCTCCCTGGCTATTTACCACTCTGCTCGTCTTAGCCTTACAGTTCTATCTGGTTTTTTTTTTTGTTACTTAAGTGATCATGACACACGGTTCTTTGCCACCAGCTTCACACTGACATGTAAGCTGTCCTAATGAACGGACTCGCTGCTGAAAAAGGCATATAAATTTGTATAACCTGCACTGAGAATACAATCTGTCAATTGCTCCTCGCTACCACAAGTACATTGGAGTCAGCAAATGTTGGCCCCTCAGCTTCTCAGTTGCTGTAGATGGCTCATTTGACTAAGGGACATGTGACCCGTGAACTAGGTACTCTTATCACTATGCTTCTGGCAGCCTACCGCCAAATGTGGCTTGCTCAGGCAAAACTGCCTGAGGATTGTTAGAAAACTCTGAGGGACCTCCCAAATGTTCCTGGACACCACTTTGGGCCTAATGTTCCAGAACTGCTGGAAAAGAAGGTGAAATTGTCTTGGGCAGTTCGCCAACTGTCACTGCTGCAGTGCAATCCTGCCTTTAAGGTGCCGAAATCGCAAGCTCACCATCGCTATACAATGCCAGAACAACGCTTCCGCCAACATCCTACTCGCAGCTTCAGGGGCTACAGAGCCCCTGTGCAGCTGACGATGCTTGAGGTTTTCGACCTCCTCATCTGCAGTTGCCAGGGGAACCATGGCAGCGCCCCCCCGCCACTAAAATTGCCCCCATTAAACCTGAAGTGCTTTGGCTGTCGATCAATCATTTTTCAATGCAATACCTACAGTACTGTAGGAGAACAAAATTAGATCCCTGGGGTTTGAATACCCTGAGCTGGGGCATGCTTTACAGTTTCAACACTGGCCCCCCAAGTTCTCAAGGATTGTCCATACAGTGATCAGGGATGCAGTTCGTTCAGTGGCTCTCTCTCAGGAAATTCATACTCTGTTGGAGAAGGTAGCCATAGAAAGTGTTCACGCCTTGTTCAAAGGGAGGGTTTTATTCAACTTATTTTCTAGTTCTGAAAAAAGACTCTAGTTCTCAGTTTAAGGCACCTAAACTTGTTCCTGAAAACTCTTTTCAAATGTTATGTGCAGCCGACATTCTTCAGTCTGTCATGAGAGAGGATTGGTTTACGAGCAACTTGAAGGACGCATACTTTCACGTTTCGATTGCACCTCAGCACAGGACGTTTCTTCGATTCAGTTTAAAAAACCAAGCCTACCAATTCAAGGTCCTACCACTGTCTCTGGTCCCTTGTGTTTTCATGAAGTGCATAAGTGCAGCTCTGTATCCTCTATGGTCCAGAGGAATTCAGATCCTGAGCTGTCCGTGACACCAGACTGCTTTTGGAGCATGTGCAGAAACTGGGTCTCACGAGACAAAGTGTTGCCTTCCAGTGCAATCGATCACTTTCATTGGAATGACTCTGGACTCTCATGCAATGTCTGCCACACTGTCACATGCTCGGGCAGACAATATTCTGCAGCTCCATGCTCGTTTCTGACTTGGAATGATGTTGCCATACAGAGTGTTACTACAGCTTATGGAAATACTGACTTCCTTCTGTGAATACACTGGGCTCCATCTCAGGCCTCTCCAGTGGTGAAACAATAGTTTGTGGTTGAAACCCACCAGACATCGTCATCTGTTGATTGTTGTTTCCCACCGTTTTGTTCATGCATTGACACAGTGGAATCGATGGGAGTTTTTAATGACAGGTGACCTCTAGGGGTAATTCCCTCTCGTCGGGAAGTGGTCAAGATCGATGCTTCCATCATGGGCTGGGTTGCAACATGGAATCACACAGGTATTTTGGTGTTTGTGTCCAGATCAGTACACAGACCATATCAACATCCTGGAGTTACGCACGGTTTTCCTAGCCCTGCAATATTTTTTGCCGGTTCTGGCAGGCCATCATGTGCTCATTTGGTCTGATAACACCTCAACGGTGTTCCACCTGAACCATAAATGTGGCATGAAGTCGCTCAAGTCCTTGCATCTCACTCACAACATTCTCACCTGGTCTCTTCCCTGACTAGCATCATTGAGGGCGGTTCATCTCCCGGGGTCGAGCAGTCAGGTACCAGATGCTCTTTTATGGGATCTTCTGCATCTGGGGAGAATTGAGGCTTCACCCAGATGAAGTGCAGAGCATATGGCATCAGTTCAGCAAAGCAGAAATGTATCTTTTTGCATCAGAGGCGACCACTCACTGTTGCTTATGGTTTGCGAGGGCAGAGATATCCAGCATGTTGGGGCAGGATGCGCTGTCTCACGGGTGGCCAAACTGCCTACTTAATGCATTTCCTCCTATTCCACTGTTGTGGGAGACATTACACAGGATCTCCCTGTGCAACCACAGGGTGCTCCATGTAGCCCCCTATGGTCAGCCAGGCCGTGGTTTCCCATAATTCTGATACTATTGGCGGGCAGACCGTGGCAGCTTCCACTCCGGAAGGATCTGCTATGGACGGCAGTGTTTGGCATCCGGATTCAGCCCATCTACAGCTTTGGGTTTGGCCTGTGGGTCCAACCCTTTCTAACTGATTGTGAACCTGCTGTTGTTCATACTATTGCTAGTGCTAGGGCTGCAAACACACATCAGCTGTGTGGAATTTTTGCTCTTCATGGTGTAAGGATCGTGGGTTGAATCCTACACACTGTGAGGTTCCAAGAGTTTTGAGTTTTTTGCAACATCTTTTGGATGCAGGCAAGGCAGCTTCCACATTAAAAGTATGCGTTGCAGCCATTTCTGCATAGTTAATTGTTCTTCTCATGGTTCATATAATCTTGTTTGTAGTTTTTTAAAGGTTGCAACACATTTAAGGCAAGCCCGCAACCCTAGGATGACCATACGCCCCCTTTTTCCCAGACATGTTCTCTTTTTCGGACCATAAAAAAGCATCTGGCTTGGATTTCTAAATTTGCAAAAATGTCCAGGATTCAGCTTTATTTGTATTATGATGTGCATCTGGTCTGATACTTCATTGTGTGTGCATGCATATTTGCATTGCTTTAACCCGTCTTTGAAAAGTCCCGCCTTCTCGCACACCAATTGGTCGATTATAAGAGGCTTGCAGCAACTATTGGCCAAATTTCTGCCTGTCAATCTCTCTGCGAATGCACAAAGCACTGTTGTGTTCAGCATCAAACAGTTGCTTGAGAGTAGCAGCAAATGACAGCTGAGTGGAAACAATGCCAACACAAAAATGCTAATTTACAGAAGATTTGCACCAAAAATTCCCATGCTTTCATCCAGGCCGAGATCCGTGGGAAGCAGAATGTATGACATGCAAAGCTAGCACTTATGTGTCAGTTGCTAATAAAGGTGCAAGTGATTTAGAAGCACACATTAGCTCTGCCAAGCATAAAGGCTCAGCAAAAGGTGAAAGTTCATCAGGTAAATTAACAGACTACTTTTTGCGACTAGGTATAATGATCACATTGCTTCATTTTCCATGGCCATTCAAAATAAAAGTAATAGGTTCACTCATGGCATCAAATATTTTATTTTAGTACATGGACATTAAAAATTTATTTTATTTATTTACATATATATATATATATATATATATATATATATATATATATATATATATATATATATATATATATATATATATATATACATATATATGTGTGTGTGTTATGCTAATAGTGTCTTTTTCATTGTATTACCCATTTTTCTGCGTGGGATCTACCACTTGTGCTTGATTTTCTCTGTTTGCTACCTTTGCAGACTTCGCAAATTCCTGACCTTACCTGGGTATCTTTCAAAACTGCTTTTCTGTTGGCCATCGTTTCCACTAAGCATGCATTGTCTGTTAGTGAATTATGCATGTGTTGGTTGCCAGATGATTCTGGTGTTATGCTTCGGCTATATTCATCTTTTCCTGCTGAACTTCTCTTTCCTCAGTTTGTGAATTAGTCTATTAATCTGGCTACATTTCAGTATTCGTCCCAGTCAGATGTTTTGAGGGAACACCCCTTGTGTCTGTGCGAGCCTTGAGGTGTTACATGGATGCTATCATTCCTCTTAGACAAACCGATCAGCAATTTATTTGATATGGTGGTGTCCGGAAGGGTCCCAATATATCAATGCAGAGATTGTCACATTGAATTGTGGAAGTGATCACTCTGGCATACAAGAAAGCCCAAAAGCCCCTGCTAGGATGTATCTCTTGTCATTCTATAAGGGTTGGGTCTACATCTTGGGCTGCCTCTAAAGGAGTCTTCATGGCGGATATCTGTGCAGCTGCTAATTGGGCTTCTCCATGTACCTTTGCTCACTTCTACAAGGTCAATGTTGCTACCCTTCATGCTGTTAGTTCAGTGGTTCTTCAGGGGCAGCGTTGACTGTTTTTCAGGTGAGTGGCATTCCTCATGACTATTTTGGTAGGAGTCCACTAGTGCTTAAGCACCACCTCTGGCGGTCAGGAGGAATGAAACCGAACGCTAGTTACGTAGGTAACTGTGGTTCTGTGAATTCTGGATGATTGCCAGAGTTATTTGTCACTCGGAATGCACAAGAAATACATACTGAGGCTGAACGCTGAGCTTATGTGGCTATTATTAGCTCAGCCTACATCACTACGTGACTTTGTTGGTATATGCTCTTGACCTACTGTATCTAGCTGGTGCTGCTGCGATAATCAACTAATGCTTAAGCACCGTCTCTGGCAGTCATCCGGAATTCACAGAACCAAAGTTCTCTACGTAACTAGCGTTAGCTTTTCTTTAGCTAAAATCAGTCTGTGCGGAACAAAACACTACCCCCAGTGGCCAAAGCTATAAGTGTTGTTGGCCATATGAGCATGTGTTAGCTCCATTTTCGGGCATTTTGAGCACCACTTCATTAGCACCACTTATAATAAACAATATTTATTAATTAATGATAGTGATCATTTATTTGATCAATGTCATCAGTTGATTTACCATATCAAACCAAGTTGTCATGCATAGATACTGTAGCAAGTGTTTCCTTTATATTTAATATTTTTATAAGTATATGATCATAATTTCAGGGTTTAGGTGAGAAATGTGCAATGCAAATAATGTCATGTTTGTTATTCCTTTTTGCTTTCTACATTTTCCTGCTTGAATGTGAACAATAGAGCTTTGACTTGGAAAAAGTGCACTCAGCCATATTCAATATTACTTGTGCATTATTAAAGTGTGAATGAAAGTCATACAAATCTCAAACAGTTCATAGTGTAATGTAGAACTCTGGACTGGTAGTAATGAGTACAAAATCAATGATTGTTAGCTGGGGAGCTGAACTCTTTTACTCTTTACTGCAGCTGAGCACAGAAGAAATCTCAGAGTTGGGTGAAGAGACATTTATCATGAAGGTAGACTGTTTATCATCTCAAACTTTGGGCTTTTCCTCAATTCGTGTATCATTTGTTCGTTTCATATTCATTTAGAATTTCAAAACCGGAAAAACAAAAAATGACGTGTTATTCCATTATTTGTTTACAAAACCAATATTAAAAAACAACGAATGACTTGTTTTTCATAATTTCAGTTTAATGCTCAAGTTAAAAATGGAAAATTGGAAAAGGAGCCACTGTGCGCTTTGATTATTTGACATATGGGTGGGCCTGAAATGCCCCTTTCATCTGATTGGTCAACCTGCACCTTTGTCTTCTCAATGCTGTGAGACAGAATAAAAGTTCTCTGCTGTTTAATTGTTCAGATGAATTTGTCTCGGTTAATATTACATTCTTTACCATTAATTCTCCAAAACTCATCACGTTTATTGCAGCTGTGCTATCTCTCTTATTTAGTAGTCAGACACAGTGTCTACACCCAACCGTAAAATGTTCACTGAATGCAGACAGCGTTTCTTCTTCATGCGATTCAGCATAAGGACAATCATTGCCACGTGGAGCAATTGATGAGAGTGACACACACCATTAAGGTGTTTATTTACTGTAGATTAATCCCTCACTCTGTATGCCAGATGTCTTCTCACAGTTATCCTTCTTTGTGCCACACAACTTATTTAATTCATTTATAAGTGGTACCATGTAGTGCAGCTGATCAGTTGAGCACCGGCGGTCCACACTGCACTGGACAATCGGCTGCAGTTGGGTGTGGGATTCGCGGTTAGGGTGACCAGACATCACTTTAAAACCTGGGACAATCCCAATTTTACAAGTCATGTACCGTGTCACGGTGGACCTACAGTCGGGACACCATTTGTCCTGATAATTAGTATAAGCCAGCTATAGTTTGATTGCTTTAAATAAGCGTTTTAAATTGACATCAGTTTTCGTGCATTTTGAAATGAGAAATCACCAAAGAGTTTTGAAAGAATCAGTTTATTTTAATTTTTACATATTGCAGCGCAATGAACAAAGCAAGATTTGGTTCAGCAAATATACAGACTTAATGTTGGGTGCATCCAAGACAGATGAGCATTCATGAAAACAGCTACAACAGTATAACAAATGATCACTAATAATAATAATAAGAAGAAGATATTATTGCATTTAATATTTAATATTAGACAATAAGTATTTACATAGCTGAAAAGAGTCCTACATTCAAGCTGAGATCATTCTGACATCCATATTTTTGAATGGGAATGTGGGTGGCCTTTACCTACTGGGT
The DNA here is from genome assembly GCA_032164185.1 of Moxostoma hubbsi. Lineage (NCBI taxonomy): Eukaryota > Metazoa > Chordata > Actinopteri > Cypriniformes > Catostomidae > Moxostoma > Moxostoma hubbsi. The sequence continues at coordinate 9,502,880 of JAVLUX010000009.1, read as the reverse complement.
CATATACATGGCTGTTCTGTGTGCCTTTTATTATCAGACAAATGTGAAGGCTATGTGTAAATGCTGATTTTAAATTCACTGGTTGAGTTTTTGAGAGACGAGCATTCATGAATTCCCTTTAGCATAATTTCTATGATTTATGATATTCGGTTTCTCATGCCCGTGCTCTCTACCAGTGGCAAATTTGCAAAGATTTCGCACACTTGGCTTTATATTATGGTATTTAAATATAAACAGTATATAACCATAATACACAGACATAAAACACTTGCACTCAGAACTGTCAGCTGGTGTGGCTGCAGAATAATGACTGAAAATGTCTTTCATTGCTTAGCGTATTTAAGGGGCCATCTGAAAATTCAACTTACGATTAAAACACAGGCAGTGTCCAATCACTCATTGAGCTGACGTGCAAGTTAAACATAAAACATTAAAAGTACACTTTTACATTCCAAATGTTGTAATTGGTTGCCAGTTAAAAGACTTTTACAGTAAGTCCAATAATATGAATACATAATTAGATTATTTAAAATAAATAATAATTTATTTAGAACTTACTACAACCTTTGGAATGTGTAAATAATGGTTTCGTTAATTTCAGTGATTTGTTTTTCATAATATAAGTAAATATTGTACATTCATATGCACAGCCATCACTCTGGCGATCTACAAAAACCTGTGAATAATGTAATTTATTTATTATTTATGTTTTTTTTTTAGATAGAACATGCAAGTCGATAGTCAAATACATGACTGCTCTGACGCCAGTGATGATTTAGTTGTTGATGGAATTACAGACGATCCCTTATGCACCATAGGCGAATATCCAAAGAATATTGACTCTAAAACTAACTTTACCCCACAGTTAACCGTAAGCTTATGTCTTTACAATGTAGGTATATGCTTCAATAGTCTTATGAGTGTATGGTTATTTTTGTCATCTCATTTAAAACCATGCCTTTTCAAACTGGAGCAACGTCAAAGACAGCAGGTTAATGTGTAGGGCTGTCTGATAGATCTGTTTACTTGATGAGAGAGATAGCTCGGCTGCAGTAAACATGGCGAGGTTTTGAGAATAAATGGTTAAGAATGTAATATTAACTGAGACAAATTCATCTGAACAATTAAACAGCAAAGAACATTTATTCTGTCTCACAGCATTGAGAAGACGACGGTGCAGATTGACCAATCACAAGAATGGGCGTTTCAGGTCCACCCATATGTGCGAATCAAATATTCAAGCCATATATTAGTGAAATCAAAAAATCACAACGCACGCTATTCCCATGTCCCATGGCTATTCTTCCAATTCCCTATTTTTTAATTTGAGCATTACATCAAAATTACGAAAAACAAGTCATTATTTGGTTTTTAATATTGGTTTTGTAAACAAATAATGAAATAAGTATTTTATTTATTTATTTATTTTTTTTAATTCCTAACTGAATATGAAATGAACGGATTTTCCTCTACAAATGTTTTTTTTTTTTTTGCACTTGTTGTTTTATAGACCCAATGAATGAACTCAAGCACTAAATGCTTTCCTTTTTTTGTGGAGCTACAGCAGCTGCTGAGTATCACCCAGCAGAAGGCTTCGCTGGGTGTTGTGGATGCAACACTGAAGTTTGCGCTGAGCGCTCTGTGGAACCTGACCGACGAGACACCAACGGCCTGCAGACATTTCATCCAGTGCCAAGGCCTGGAGCTCTACATGGAGTTGTTGGAGGTACTACAACAGGGTCAGAAATGTACTAGGGCTTGGGACAAAAATGTCACAGAATATGAGAAAAATTGCCCTTATATTTAACCTCGTGTGACCGCACGTACACAGACATTGTATTTTGGCTTCGCTATATGCAACACATAATTTAATTTAATTTAAACTGACTGATCTCAGCTCAGAAGACCCTGGGCTGTCAATAAAGGGTTAAACTTTGGACTTTTGAATTTGAGTCATGTGACAAAACAACAGGGCACCGATCACAGCAGAGTTTGTCTTTGGTAGAAACACCAATAAAAATACATCTGGTAAGATACCTAATTAAGTTTTTACATTGAAAAATGTTTGAGTCCAAAGATTAGTCTTTTGTTTAATCTGATATGCCATTTTTAAAACGTAAGCGATTTATTGCGAAACGCCACACTGCTAAACTCAATCAAAGTTTTCATTAGAAATCCTATATTTAATGTACATTTTCATAATGTGAATGTTTTTTTAGCTTTCAGAGCATTTATATGGAGTTCTTTTTTTTTTTCAATGAAATTTTTTTATTGATTCATAGACATATAAGAAAAAACAAAACATATATAAATATTGAATCAACATTTAATATTTAACCCCCACTATTACTCCGACCCCCAAAGCACACCCCTGTGGACACAATAAGAATACACACACAAAAAAAAACTGAAATAAAAACAAAACAAAAAAGAAAATTATAATAATCATATATAATTAAAACTAAACTACTCTCTTCACTGCGCCTCCCTGAGAGTCCCTCAAAAACACTAAGTAATTGCCCCATTTCCTATCAAAACAATTCTGAATCTCCAGCCTTCTGCTTGACATCTCCTCAAAAGCAGCCACCCTCCCCATCTCCACACACCACTCCAGAAATGAGGGCGTTCCTTCCGACTTCCATCCCCTTAAAATAATTTGCCTGCCAATCATAATACCGGTCAGAAACCAATTTTTTATGTGTTTATCCCCCAAATTTATGAGCGCCCCATTGCCCAAAATACAGAGTCTGGGGCAAAATGGAACCTGATACATAACAAGCCCAATACATCACAAACCTTCACTGAACCGTCAACCAAAATTCTTGAATCTTAACACACCCCAAAAAAAACAATGGTTGTGTCTCCATCTTCTAATTGGCATCACCAGCAGGTAGGTGTGTCTTTAAGACCAAGCCTATACAATCTATAGGGGGTCCAATAGAATCTATGTAAAATCTTGAATTATGTAAGATGCACGCTTCTATCTCTAGATGCAGACTTGATGTTTGTTTAATCCTAGCCCAAACTGCCTCCTCCAATTCCAAGTTTAAATCTCTCTCCCATAATCTCTTGATAGAAGTTAAAGCTCCAACCCCAGAATCTGAATTAGCTGGGAGTAATACACTGATGCCTCATGACCTTTTCCAAAATCAGTAATCACCTCTCCCAAAGTGTCTGCCAATTTAGGGTGGTGTGTGCTACTTCCAAAAACAATACAGAGCAGGTGGCACAGCTGTAAATACCTACATAACTGAGATCTGCGAATCCCAAAATGTTGAACCCAATTTTCAAAAGATCTCAACGCTCCTGCAGAACCAACAGAAAGGGGACTTATTAATACATAATTTAAGGTTCAGCCATATGCTTGAGGCAACATTTTAATAAATGTCCGAATTAAACACTCTGGACACTTTTGTCCATAAGAGTGCAAATGCAAGACAATGGTAAGTGACTTAACTTCTCCGATTAGTTTGATAGAAAGGCTTTACAATGGCAAATTAGGGACAAGAACTTCCTGTTCAATAGAAAACCAGGGAGGGGCTCTCTCAGGTGGAAGTGACCAATGAGCCAAATGTCTGAGACCGAATGCATAATAATAAAACAAAATCTTGGGTAGGCCTTGCCCACCTTTGTCAATCGGCCTATGTAACTTATTAAAATGTAAATCAAATTGCTTGATATAAGAGAGGGGGACATCTACAGGGAGAGACTGTAGCAGGTAGTTAAATTTTGGAATACAATTCATTTTAATAACATTAACCTTCCCAATCATAGATAAATGTAAATGAAGCCCACCTGCCCACATCACTCGAAAACCTTTTTATAAGGGGTCAAAATTAATGGGAATAAAATGCCCAAATACTTAATGCCCTGTTTGGGCAAATGGAAGACGCCTGGCTGGAAAGCTGTTACTGGGCAGTACACTGTCAGGGCCAAAGCTTCAGATTTAGACCAACTGACTCTGTATACTGAGAACTTAGAAAAGGAATTCATAATTCTATGGAGGCAAGGCATAGATCTAATAGGGTCGGAGACAAATAATAATAATATATCAGATGTGTAAAGCAAAAGCTTATGTGCCACACCTCCACGCCACCACCCCTGGAAAATCATCTTTCCTTCTTATTGCGGCTGCTAATAATTTCAGGGCAATAATGGGGAAAGAGGGCAACCCTGCTGGGTGCCCCTATTCAGAGTAAAATAATCAGAAATTAATCCATTTGTTTGTACCACCGCTCCCGGGTGTCTAAAGTAATTTAATCCATCCAATAAAAGTATTCCCAAACCCATATATTTCCAAAATCTTAAAAAGATAATCCCATTCTACCATATCAAATGCTTTTTAGGCATCAAATGAGATGGAAGCGACAGGATTCTGATCATTCGCCACTGGCCACATAATACTGACAAAACGCCTATATTATCAGAAGAGCTGTGGCCCCGAAAAAACCCCACCTGATATACAGTTAGGTCCATATATATTTGGACACAGGCACAATTTTCATACCTCTGTCTCTGTATGCCACCACAATAAAATTAAAATTAAACAATCAAGATGAGTTTGAAGTGCAGACTTTCAGCTTTAATTCAAGGGGTTGAACACAAATATCAAGTAAACATTTTAGGAACTGCAACCATTTGTATACACAGTCCCCCCATTTTCAGGGGCTCAAATGTAATTGGACAAATTAATATAATCATAAATAAAATGTTAATTTTTAATATTTTGTTGAGAATCCTTTACAGGCAATGACTGCCTGAATTCTGGAACCCATGGACATCATCAAAGACTGGGTTTCCTGCTTTGTGATGCTTTGCCAGGCCTTAACTGCAGCTGTCTTCAGTTGTTGTTTGTTTGTGGGTCTTTCTGCCTTTAGTTTTGCCTTCAGCAAGTGAAATGCATGCTCGATCGGGTTGAGATCGGGTGATTGACTCGGCCATTGAAGAATATTCCACTTCTTTTCCTTAAAAAAACTCTTGAGTTGCTTTTGCAGTGTGTTTTGGATCATTGTCCATCTGTACCGTGAAGCGCCGTCCAATCAACTTTGCTGCATTCGGCTTAATCTGGGCAGATAGTTTACTCCTATACACTTCAGAATCCATTCGGCTGCTTCCGTCTTCTGTCACATCATCAATAAACACCAGTGATCCAGTGCCACTGGAAGCCATGCATGCCCATGCCATCACACTGCCTCCACCATGTTTTACAGATGACGTAGTATGCTTTGGATCATGAGCTGTTCCAAGCCTTCTCCATACTTTTTTCTTCCCGTCATTTTGGTACAAGTTGATCTTAGTTTCATCCGTCCAAAGAATGCTTTTCCAGAACTGGTCAGGCTTTTTTAGATGGTTTTTGGCAAAGTCTAATCTGGCCTTTCTATTCTTGATGCTTATGAATGGTTTGCACCTTGTGGTGAACCCTCTATATTTGCTCTCGTGAAGTCTTCTCTTGATTGTAGACTTTGACAATGACACGCCTACCTCCTGGAGAGTCTCCTTCACTTGGATGGATGTTGTGAATGGGTCTTTCTTTACCATGGAGATGATCCTACGATCATCTACCACTGTTGTCTTCCGTGGACGTCCAAGCCTTTTTATGTTGCTGAGCTCACCAGTGCATTCTTTTTTTCTCAGAATGTACCAAACTGTTGATTTGGCCACTCCTAATGTTCCTGCTATCTCTCGGATGGATTTGTTTTGTTTTTGAAGCCTAATGATGGCCTGTTTGACTTGTATGGAGAGCTCCTTTGAACGCATGATGAAGGTTCACAGCAATAGATTCAAAATACAAATACCGCACTTAGAATCAACTCCAGACCTTTTACCTGCTTAATTGATAAAGAAATAACGAAGGAATAGCCCACACCTGTCCATGAAACAGCTTTTGATTCAATTGTCCAATTACTTTTGTTCCCTTGAAAGGGGGGGGGGGGGGGGGGGGTAGCGACTCTCAAGAGCTGTAATTCCTTAACCCTTCTTCCAATTTGGATGTAAATACCCTCAAATTAAACCTGAGAGTGTGCACTGTCAGCCCATATCCATTATATAACTATAGCTTGAAAAACCTCAAAAAATCAAAATGTGTGCCTGTGTCCAAATACATATGGACCTAACTATATATGTATATATTAATTTTTACATCTAACTGGATCAGGGAAATTGGACAGTAACTCTTACACTCCCTTGAATCTTTGTCCTTTTTTAAGAATCAAGCTGATCCGGGTTTGTGTCATGGTTGGCGGAGGCTTTCCAGTCTTTAATGATTCTGTATAAACTTCAAAAACAAAAAGTGGAGATCTAAAAAATTCAGTGGCAAAGCCATCTGGCCCCGGAAATTACTTCGCCAAGCTCCTCCAAGGATATCTCCAGAATCCAGAGAATTTTTTGCTCAGTCGTCAGTTTAGGGAGTTCTAATGGTTCAACAAAGTTTCTAATGTCTTCATCAGTTGACGAAGATATGGAACTATAGATCAATTCTGGCCAAATTTCTGAAATCATCTGATAAAGATCTTGTGTTATGTGAGTCGAGGAGCAAAGGAAAGCTTTCTTGGAAGAACCACAAAATTTTCTTGTTCCCAGACTTTGCGAAATCGACAAGAGAGAAACGTGATCGATTCAAGGAATGCAAGAAAATCTTATATCATCGGAAGATTGCTTTTGCACTGATGTTCCTGGCCATACTGAGAATAGATACTAAGGATGGCCGCAAAATATTTACATGCACACAGCAAGCCTTGTCTTTCATAGAAACAATGGGTGAGTAAACCATTTGGTGATTTTCATGTGGCCCCCGAGTGGATTGACTCGCTGTGCATACACTCGACTGTCTGAGGAGGTTGGGCTCCATTTTGTTTCTTTTTGTGTTGGTTCCACCTAGCGGCTGGAGTTTGTTTTGAGGAATAACACTCCTTCAAGAAACCTTTGCATCAATGAAGGGTCGCTTTTACACTGAAGTTCCCGGCCAAAATGAGAATAGATACTAAGGATAACTGCAATATAATAACATGCCCACAACAAGCGATGTCTTTCATAAAATCAATGGACTGAGGAAATCAATCCCACAGCAGCTTTTGGCTAGATATATAAAGCAGAGAGACTATTTTTCTACCATCCTCTCAGTGAAATCGGCTGGTGGTGAAATTTTTACCTCGGCTATAGATATTAAAAATGCTTTTAAAGAATTCTATCTTGATCTGTATAGTTCCACGTCTACATCTACTGATGAAGATATTGGAAACTTTGTGGAACCATTAGATCTCCTTAAACTCCCCAACGCACGACAGCGCCAACTGGCGTCCGTCCCTCTAAGCTCAAAGAGTCCATGTATGCCTACGAGTGCCCCCTCAACAACTCTGATGTCAGATTGCTCAAGTCCAGTGCTTCTATAAAAATTATGTGACAGAATTACACAACAGAAAATATTCTCTATAACAAAATCAGCATTAGGCAAAAGCACAAAGAACATGTAGATTCATCCACATAACTTTCATGAAGGTGTGTTATTCCACAAAACAAACTCCAGCCACTAGGCGGAACCAGCACAAAAAGGTGCTCAGTTTCCTCGGGCAGTCAAACGAATGTTTAGTGAGACATTCCCACTCGTCTGTAACTTGAGAACCACTAATAACTTACTCCATTGAATTTATGAAGGACATTGCTTGCTGTGGGTTTGTAAATATTTTCGGCCATCTTTAGTATCTATTCTCTGGCCAGGAACAGCAGTTCAAAAGCGACCTTCCATTGATGTAAGTGTTTCTTGCATTCCTTGAATCGATCACATATCTCTCGTCTAATTTGCAAAATCTGGGAACAAGAAAATTCTGTGGTTCTTCCAAAAAAGCTTTCCTTTACTCCTCGCTTCGATCTTTATCGGATGATCTCAGAAATTTGGCCTGAATTTATTGGGGCCTGTCTCCCTCCGCGTATCTCTGAGCTGGAACTCTGTGAGCTCGCTCGATTTCCAGTATATGGCCTGTTATGTCGAGCAGACTCTGGAAGAGCCCGTCTAGGAATTTCCCCATTTCTCTGCCTTCTTTGTCCTCAGGAATTTCAACAGTTCAGAAGTTTTTTTCGCCTTTTGTGATTCTCCAAGTCTTCTGACTTTTCCTAGACACACTCCAAGTATGCCTTGGTTGCTAGCAGGTTAGCAGCTAATTCCCTCACTGATGACTCCAGATAATCGATCCGTTTCTCAACAATCACTGCTCTTATTACAATCTCCATTTTGTCTCCATGGCAGTTATTGATCGATGTATTACAGCAAGATTCTCCAAGTCAGCAACGACCTTCGTCAGTATTGTGACACGTTCATCAATTGATGCCGAATTTCCTTCACTTCACCGTCCAAAGTGACTCCCGGGCTTATAGCCTGCTGCTCAGGGGTTATAGCCAGCTGCTTATCCTATAGCTTTCCTATGAAGTCAACTGCATTCGATCTTAACTTCCCATCCAAAGTTCAGTTTCAGACTGCAGATTGTGTTTGGACCACTCATCATGTTTGGCAGACAATGGTAATCAGTACATAGGTTCAGAATTTATAATGTATACTTTTAGTTTAACATGGTTGGCAGTGATTGGACAATGGTGGCCATTACTAGTATCATCATTATTAATGCAAATTTTTGATTGGTAAAATGCTTCAGCACTGGCTGAACATGTTTGAAATTTTATTGCAAAAGTAGAGAAAAAAACATTGTAACATAAGTCAATTCAAGTCAAATAATATTTTATATGTATAGTTTTTTATTTGTGCTTTTCCCAAAACATATTGTTACAAAGCAGCTTTACAGAAAATCAGCTGGTTGTCTGTAATGTCTCAATAACATGAAAAACCAACATTACTGGAAACATCATAAAACAATTGAATAAAAAATAGCTTGGTATTATTTAAAATGTAAAATTAAAACTTAGTCCCACTGTCCACCTATATTGACATACATTTTGTATGTTGACATGAAAACTATTTGCTCTAGAATTATTTCTTTATCATGTTTGTTAGGTGCTACTAGTTACAAATCAAAAAGGGAAATGGGTAATGCACACAGCAGTTATGATCTGGTCTCAGGAGGTTATAATGTAGGGGCAAAAATCTAGTGACCTGTAGCTGTGAAATATTTTTTTTTTTTTTTTTTGACACATTTAAGCTTTAAAATGCTGTATGATTTCTCTGTTTCCTGTATCTTCTAATTTTTCTTTCTTCCTTCTCAGTCTTATTACTCAGAGTCTACCATACAGCAGAAGCTTCTGGGCCTTTTGGTGGGTTTCTTTATTCTGTCAACTGTGTGTTTGTTTAAGGTCCAGATTGAATCAAACCGTACAAAGAAATGAATGCAGCCAGATACTTTTAATCAACATAAGGTCTGATCCACTTTGCAACTTGTTCTAGCTAAGAACCACCCACTTAGACAGGAAAGAGACTGTTTGTAAATTGTGTAAATTGCTGTGTATCTTTTCTGTCTGTGCTCTAGAATAATGTTGCAGAGGTGGAAGAGCTGCGAGTGGAGCTGATGGATGAGGACCTGATAGACCACATGCTCACTCTTTTATTGAACCCGATGGTGGAGGTGGGTGTCAGATACTTTGCTGGTGGTATTCTGGCACACCTCACCTCCATCAGGGGGCCCGCATGGGGTTTGGATGCCGAGCTGCACCACACTGTGCTGGAGAAACTGGTGTGTGTGTGTGTGTTGTGTATATCTCTGTAATTAATTTATTTTATTTTATGTAGTTCATGTATATTGAATCTCCTCACTGTCAGCACTCCTCTATCCTGTCATGGAGCTCTCCAGAGCGTTACCTGGTTTCTTACCGGTAAGTGTTGTGAGACTTTCTTTACTTTAACTGTATTTATAATTTTTTTTTAAATGGATAGTTCTGACTCGAAATGGTAAATGAATGAGCCACGCTATGTTGCTTGGCAACTCTGAACTCATACAGTTAGGAAAATTAACTATATTACTTGTCAGAAGAATTGTATATTCTGATATATTGTATATTAGAAATAAATATAACTCTTAATTGAACATTGATGTCCTTTAACATTATGCTGTTGCCAGTGTTTTATAAAAGCAATAAGTCACTGCATTCAGTCACAGTGATTTTTCCATGGGAAAGGGTTGTTCTCGATGCCTAAAAACCCCTTAACTATGGTAAAATCACTATAATACACAGCCTTTTTGTAGCATATACACTCCCAGTCAAAGACTTAGACATACTAACTCGTTATGTTGGCTTGACAAGGCCAACATATTGTTATACCATAAACTTTGTTTAGGATTTTTAAAAATTTCGAGACCAACATTTCTAACACTAACACCTAGAGCTTTCAAGCTACAACCATCAAACTTGGCACAGACCTTCAGACTGTTCTGGAATAGAGTGCGGTGTCTTTTCTAACTTATCGGACTTAGGGTTTTTACACAGTTTTTACACAATAGACTTAAGGGGGTCGCACACCGGACGCATCTGGCGGACGACATGGCAAGTTCTAAAATTCTAAACAATTGTTTTCTATGAATGTATGCACACCACCACTCACTGTCTGTTGGCAGTGCCCACCTATGACTCAGGAGGCTGTTCAAATTTCTGCGTGCCACAGAGCGCAACTTGCATATTTTCCATTAAATTCGAACCAAATCATTATCAAAGGATCTGTGCTGTGTCTTCGACTCAACGCAGTGAGGCGCTTCTCATCCAGTGTGCGGCTGCCTTTACATGGAGAGATTCTTCCAACGAGACAACTGAATGCTCATTTATTTAAACTCCAAATGTCAAAAAAATCTCATGTAAACAAACACACAAAAGGCTTTTTATTTGCCAAATTTATCTATCTATCTATCTATCTATCTATCTATCTATCTATCTATCTATCTGATGGTCAGATATTGCAAGCTGTCTTACTGTAATGTATGATTTTCCATCAAACCTAAAAAAAAGTTTTTTTTATACATATTTCAGTCAAGTCAATTTTATTTGAATAGCGCCTTTCACAACACACATCGTTTCAAAGAAGCTTTACAGAAAATCAGGCATTAACAGACGATAAAACTGTAATGTCTATAATGTCGATGAATCATCATTGTGTAATTAGATAAAATACGATTTTTAATCGTGTTTAAAAATAAGTAATTCAATAATAATTGTATTAATAACCCCAGTGAGCAAGCCGAAGGTGACTGTGTCAAGGAACACAAAACTCCATAAGATGTTGATTAAAGGAGAAAAATAACCTTGGGAGAAACCAGACTCACTGTGGGGGCCAGTTCTCCTCTGGCTAACATCATGAATATAATGTAAATATTACTTATGTATAGTTAAAGTCATGGTTTAAAATTAATAATCGAAGTAAGTTTTAAGGGTCAGTGTAGATGCCATTAAATTTATTGCAGAGTTTTAAATCACAATCAATGTTTCTGGTTTCTGGTTCCGGCAGACCCAACTAAAGCAGCCTAATTGTGGGTTGGAGGATAAATTAGGTGTATGCCTGGCTAAATAGATAAGTCTTTAGTCTAGACTTAAACTGAGGGAGTGTGTCTGCATCTCAAACAGTGTTAGGAAGATTATTCCATAGTTTAGGAGCCAAATATGAAAAGGATCTTCCTCCTTTTGAGGATTTTGATATTCTAGGAACTATTTATAGGCCAGAATTTTGAGATCGTAATGAACATGATGGAATATAGCATGGTAGAAGGTCAATTAAGTACTGCGGAGCTAGACCATTCAAAGCTTTGTACGTAGTTAACAGAATTTAAAAATTTATACAAAATTTAACAGGTAGCCAATGTAACGATGATAACTTGGGTCTAATATGATCATATTTCTTGGTTCTCATTAGCACTCTGGCTGCTGCATTTTGAACCAATTGAAGTTTATTTATGGATCTTGCTGGACATCCTCCCAGTAATGCATTACAATAATCTAGTCTTGAGGTCATGAACGCATTAATTCGTTTTTCGGCATCAGGAACAGAGAGCATGTGCCTTAATTTAGCAATATTTCTTAGGTGGAAGAATGCTGTTCTACAAACATTGGTAATTAGATTTTCAAAGGACAGATTGGTATCAAATATAACACCTAAGTTCTTCGCTGTTGAAGATGATGTAACAGTACATCCATCAAGTGTAAAATTAAATTGTAGTGGCTGTAGAGTTTTTTGGTTCAATAATTAGTACCTCTGTTTTGTCAGAATTGAGTAGAAGGAAATTTCTGGCCATCCAATCTTTTATTTCATTGATACACTCTGCTAATTTGGAGAATTGTGAAACCTCATCAGGTTTTGAAGAAATATAAAGTTGTGTATCGTCGGCATAGCAGTGGAAACTTATTCCACGATTCCTGATAATATCTCTCAGGGGAAGCATATACATGGAGAAAAGCAGATGCCCTAAAACTGATCCCTGTGGCACTCCATATTTACTTTTGTTTGGTTTGACAATTCCACATTTACATAGACAAAGTGGTAGCAGTCTGCTTAATATGACCTAAACCATGCTAATGCAACTCCACAAATGCCAACATAATTCTCTAGCCTATTCAAGAGAATGTCGTGATCTATCGTGTCGAATGCAGCACTAAGATCTAAAATCACTAGAAGAGAAATGCAGCCACGATCAGATGATAAGAGCAAGTCATTTGTAACTCTGATAAGTGCAGTCTCTGTACTGTGATGAGACCTGAATCCTGACTGTATTCTAATTCTTTGTATATACTATTTCTCTGTAGAAATGAACATATTTGGGAGGATACTACCTTTTCTAGTATTTTTGACATAAACAGGAGATTTGAAATCGGTCTATAATTAGCCAGTTCTCCAGGATCAAGTTGTGGTTTCTTAATAAGCGGTTTGATAACTGCCATTTTAAAGTTTCTTGGGACATGTCCAAAGCATAGCAAGGAGTTAATAATATTAAGAAGAGATTCTGAAATTACAGGAGATACCTCTTTTAAGAGCTTAGTTGGTATAGGATCTAACAAACATGTTGTGGCTTTTGATGTTTCGATAAGTTTTGTTAGCTCTTCATGACCTGTGACAGAGAAGGATTGAAGTTGCACGTGAGGAAAATTATTAGACACTGTTTTCTGAGGTGCTATGACAGATGATTGCATAATTCCAATTTTATTTCTGATTATTTCAGTTTTATCTGTAAAGAAATTCATGAAGTCATTACTCTTGTGCTGCATCGTAATATCTGGTTCTGTTGAGGCTTTATTCCTAACCAATTCAGCCACAGTACTGAATAAACATCTAGGATTGTTGTGGTTATTTTCTGAGTTTACTAAAATATGCTGACCTGGCAGCTTTTAGTGCCTGTCTGTATCTACAGACACTATCCTTCCATGCACCACAAAATATTTCTAATTTTGTATTTTTCCATATGCACTCCATTTTCCGAGCTGCTCTCTTGAGAGCATGAGTGTGATCATTGTACCATGGCGCAGGGCTTATTTCTTTGATTTACTTTAATCGAAGTGGGGCGACAATCTCAAGAGTGCTAGAGAAGACTGCATTTATATTTTTGGTTATTTCATCAAGTTCTTCTGGGCTTTGGGGTTTATTGAGTGTATGAGATAGATCTGGAAGATTATTAGTGAAGCTATCTTTAGTGGTCGAAAGAATAGTTCTACCTGAACGATAGCGTGGTGTAGATTAAGTAACATTAGCTGATTGCAGCATACAAGAGACGAGGTAATGATCCAAGATGTCATCGCTCTGCTGCAGAATTACTATATTATCAACATCAACTCTATATGACAGAATTAAATCTAGCGTATGATTATGGCGATGAGTTGGTCCTTTTATATTTTGTCTGACTCCCAAGAGAGTTGAAAATATCGATAAATGCTAATCCCAATGTATCATTTTCAATATCTATGTGAATGTTGAAGTCACCAACAATTAAAGCTCTATCTACAGTAACTACAAGATCTGATAAAAAATTATCAAATTCACCAAGGAAATCAGAATAAGGCCTGGGTGATCTATACATCTATGACAAAAGACGACAGAGATTTTTTATTTATATCTGATGGTGTCACATTAAGCATTATTAGTTCAAAAGACTTACATTTATATCTTGTCCTCTGAGTAACACCAACAACTTCACTGTAAATTGTAGCAACAACTCCTCCTCGACCCTTCAGATGAGGCTCATGTTTATAACAATAACCTGGGGGAGTAGATTCATTTAAACTAATATATTCATCCGGTTTAAGCCAGGTTTCAGTCAAACAGAGCAATCTATGATCTGTAATCATTTCATTAACAATTAGTGCTTTGGTAGAAAGAGATCTAATGTTTAGTAGCCCTATTTTAATATGATGTGTATTTTTAGTTTTGTTCAAGTTTGAAATTTTTTTCTAAATGATTTAGTGAGGGTATTGTGTTTGGTAGTTCAGGGAACAGACACAGTCTCTATGAGATATCTAGGTGATACAGTCTCTATGTGTCATGGTAGTCATGGCAACTCTCTGAATAAATTTTGGTGTAGTAATGGATATGACAAGTTTGGTCTTGGCGGGGAGCCAACATGTGAGCGACGAGCTCTGCAAACTTTAAATCATTAAAGTCATCAAAATTAAGAAATAACACAAATGGAAGTATGGATATTATGCAGTGACCAACAAATGTTGAACAAATCAAAACTATCTTCTTCACTGTAACTACCTTTTGTCTAGATTACAGCTCTAATCATTCTCTAGGCCAACTTCATTAGGGGCATCCTGTGATGTTATTTAACAGTTTTGAAGAAGTTCCCTTGTATGCTGGATGCTTTTTGAATGATTTTGGGTTAAACTTACCCATTAGAAAATAAAATGATTAAAAAATCATATAGGCACAATTTATATTATGTCTATAATACTAATTTCAATCATTTAAGCATAAGCTTTCAGATCAAAAGGGCTTGAAGATCATAAGAAACAAATTCAGTATAGTGTGAAAGAATTTTGTAAAAATACATTAAAATTAAAGAAAATATACTGGTAAATTCCTCACTGAAACATTTGAATGGTATTGACACCCTCTCTGTCTCTTTCTCTGTCAGGACGTTGCAGCCCTTCTATTCCTTGTTACACGTCTCACAGTGTTCTGGTGTTCAGCTCTGGGCTCTCTGGGCCATTCAGCTCGTCTGCAGTCAGAACGGTAAAACAAAACCAACAGAGGCGTGTTCCCTGAGATATGTAACGTTTATATCTGCCTATTAGTGTATTTGACTGACAGTTTTAGAGATAAGTGATTAAAGGACCAAAGTTTTCACTCATGCCATGTAGTTTATAGTATGATAATGGTGACAGTTCACTAAAATCCCACAATTCATCCTTGTGGGCTACACTAAAAATTTTTTTTAAAAAAAACTTACCCTAAAATGTCCATCATGGGGTGAACATCTAAATTAACTGGTTTTAAATAAAGACAAATATATCATTTAACATCAGTGAATTAACCTGATTACATTAGGTTATGCTAACTAATCTAATTTTGGGGGTTAAAGGGATAGTTCACCCAAAAATGAAAATTCTCTCATTTACTCACCCTCATGTCATTCCAGATGTGTGTGACTTTCTTCTGCTGAACACAAAGTTTTTTATAACAATATTTCAGCTCTGTTGGTCCATGCAATGCAAGTGAATGGTGGCCAAAACTTTGAAGCTTCCGAAATCACATAAAAGCAGCATAAAAGTAATCCACAAGACTTCAGTGGTTAAATCTATATCTTCAGAAGCAACATAATAGGTCCGGGTGAGAAACAGATCAATTTGTAAGTCTTTACTTTCACTTTCTTCTTATTTAGTTTCTGGCAATTTGAATTCTTCTTGCATGTCTCCACCTAATGGGCAGGGAGGAGAATTCATTAGGAAAAAGGACTTAAATATTGATCTTTCTCACCCACGCCTATCACATTACTTCTGAAGATATGGATTTACCTCCTTATGGTTACTTTTATGCTGTCTTTATGTGCTTATTTGAGCTTCAAAGTTTTGGACCCTGCTGACTCGTATTGTATGGATCTAGATCGCTGAAATATTCTTCTAAAAATCTGCATTTGTGTCCTGCAGAAGAAAGAAAGTCATACACATTGGGGATTGGGTAAATGATGAGAGAATTTTCATTTTTGGGTGAACTTTTCCTTTAAATCAGGTAAAAATAGCTCATTATGTTAACAGTTGCAGGTTACCTCTTTTTACTTTTAAACCCAGCTGTTCCCTTATAATAGCTCTTTGTAGAAGTGTAATTGTATTACATTCACAAATTGAGTGCGAGGTGACTGTCAAGACGGTCTCTGTAGTTTAGCGACACAAAACGGTCGATCCTGTTGTTACTCCTTTTCTGTAAGTGTGGGGCAAAAATTGACAATGTTTTGTGATGTTGATGCTGTTGTAGCTGCTCAGTACTGTAGTATGCTCCAGACTGAAGGGGGAACAGACATTCTGAAGGTCCTGAGATCTCATCCAGATACACACAGTGACGTCAAGAGCCTGGCAGAAAATATCCTGAGGATCCTGGAGCAACAACTTCATCCTGCAGGCCCAGGTTTGAAACATACTAGCATAACTTCAATAATGTTTTATTAAACAGGTTAAATAGTCATCAGACTACTATAAAGGGTTATTCTGAGAAATATCCATTAGTCTTTTCTATACTTAAATACACTGATTTTCTTCTGTTTGATCTTTCTAATTTTTCTAGTGCAAGATTTTCAGTGACAGCTGATATTTGAACACATCAAGACAGAGACAATATCAGTCAAAACAACACAGAAATGACATGGTCATACGCTGAGACCTTCCCAAAAAAAGTTTTAAGGATGCAATGCAGAATCCAGGTCATTTCAGAACTCATAGAGGATTTTAACTTGTGTATGTGAATGCGATTCATCAAATGAGCAGAAGCACTTCTCTGATATTCTGGCCCAGGGTCGGTTCATCAAGTTTAAAAATGCTTTTCAGTTCGCTTTTTAACACTACTTCACCCTTCTGCTGAGTCTGCTGTAACAAATACAGCTCAAAAGCTTGTCTATATTATAAGGAGTAACATGTCAAATATATAATAAACATTGGTTATTACAAATTTGATGGGTCTCAATGCACTAAGCAACCACTAGAGGGAACTTTTTCATTTTGTCCATGCTCACCAGACACACACACACACACACACAAAACACACCCTTTTTGGGTTTGAAGGTATTGCTATTATTTAAGAAATCTATTAGTGTTGTTACAGATTATTAGAGCACTGACTGTTGTACAGTGTTCGTTTAAAGCACATTTGAGAAGGTCTAAATATGTGCATCTGAATAGATGTTTGCTTTTTTTCAGCAGTCAAAATAAATCATGTGATGCCGAAATTCAAACTTGTGAAGTTTGGTTGCTCTTTCATGCCAGAAAATAAAATGCAACATATTTTCATATGCATAAAAAAGCAAAGTCAGAGAGAAACTATTTCTCCCTTTTAAAGAAATGCTTATTAAAATGTAAAAAATTAAATAAAATTAAAAAAAAGATTACTCCTTTACATGTATTCTGTTAAACGGCACTTCAACTTTCACTTCTTTCCAGTCTACTAGAGTTAAACATGCAATTTGTGTGCGTGTTTGTTTATATTTATCATATCTATATATTATATCAAGTCAAAGTAAGATGATAACGTTTGCCTACATTTCTTTATGTGCCAAAGTTGGTGGATAAATACACTCTGGATATGTTGTCAGCTTGTAAATCCATGTTTTGTGTCTGTGTCCGTACCTCAGTGAACAGAGGTGGAGTTATTGCCCTCCGTACTGAAAGACAGGAGTATAAATAGGGCTGATAAAAGAGGGATTCGTTTTTCCACAGTAGGAGTAATATGATCAGCACCACACCTCACATACACATGCACACATTCATCAGCCTCAAAGCTGCATCTTTGTGTTCTCAGACTATGGAGTCGATCTTTGTTTAAATCACAACAGTAGTTTTATTCAATTATATAACTATTATATTAAGTTAAATGCTTGATCAATTAAAGTATAGAGAATTATCAGAGAAATGTCAACACTTGGTTAATGCATACCATTATTTGCATTGAGTGTCTCGTCAAGAACACATTTGATGACATGTTCCAATGTCAGCCTATTTTCAGACACAGACTTTGTTTACATCAACCCTCATTTAGCGTGTCAGTAAAAGGGAAGTATGTGTACGTTGAGAAATTGAATTACAATAGAATGTGAACCTACTCCTTGAGCAGAAAGATTCTAGGGGTGTACATATTTTCTCAACGTTTCGAGTTGATGCTGGTTCTTCACTAAATCAAAAATTTGATCATGATTCGGTTCCGAAACAAATATTTTGGAACTGTTCGCGATTATTTTCCAGAAATGTGTTAAAGACTGTAAGGTAACTGGAGGGTCAGTTTAGTAGACTTGAGCACAACAGTTAAAATCCCATTCATTTTCTCCACAGGCCAACTGATTTATACAATAACCTATAAACCTTTCAACTTCATCTTTTAATTGTGGAATTCTACACTACATTACCCATGATCTTGAGGGGGAAATCCACCAAAAAATAATGGCAAACAAACCACAGCAAAAGACCTCTGCAGAGACCGCCCGCCTCCATTCCCTACAGTCTCAAGCTAATAATACTATGATTATGAATATTTTGAAATATACTTTAAATATGTAAATTCTCTACACTGAAAAAAATTCATTGGTTTTACACAATGAAAATGTGTTTCTTTGATATTAAAGTAAAATGTAGGCTCAACTCAAATGAATTAAGTTTCTAAAGTAACCTAACTTAAATTATCTGTTCAAATAAGTCTTTGCAGCTTGTTGCTAGCTGTCAATAAACACATTAGTTTATTATATATATTTTTGTACTGTATATCAGGTATGGTGCTGCTAAGGGTTTATAGAGCACCAGTCAGTCATTTTACTGATGATTCCTTAATACTTACATCATAAAAGTTTTCTGGCCATGTGATCATATCAATTTTTGATGACTGTGTAGAATATCACTTGGACTTTACGCAATAAAACTATATTCTCATCTCAAACATAAATGTTTTAATAAAAAACAGATTGTGTACTTGAATTATTTCTTAAAAAATTCCAACCAGTAATTGATAATCATGCGCAATTAAGAAAGTGTTGACGAGGGATTGCAGAGCATCCTAGATTGATAATGAATTAAAAGATTATATGACTCTCTCTCTTATATATATATATATATATATATATATATATATATATACTCTATCTATTAAATGATGAGGAAACTTTTTACAAAACTTAATCAAAAGAAGAAGAAACAATATTATGCAACTACAGTTAAACAGAAAGATGAATGATGGGAAAAAGCTTTGGCATACATTAAATAGTATAATGGGAAGACATACTTCTCCACAGCCTACTTCGATGGAGTGTGAAGGTATATTACAAATCCCAAAGAAATATATCAAACAATATCTTGACCATTCCTAACATTAGAAGTAGAAACTGTTAACAAGTTAATAAAGTCTATATGTAAGGATAAACAACCAGGAATGGATAATAGAGATGATAAATTGATTCAAATTGCCATAGATTATGTTGCGGCTCCATTCTGCCACATATTAAATACAAGCCTTAAACGATTAACATTTCCACAGGCTTGGAAAGAGTCAAAAATTATTCCATTGCCCAAAGATAGGAAAAAAACACTTAGTGGCCCTAATTGTCGACCAGTAAGTTTGTTACCAGCACTAAGTAAGATCCTTGAGAAGGCTGCATTTGATCAAATACAAGATTACCTCTCAGAAAACAATCTGATAACAAATCAGCATGCTTAAAGAAAGGGACACTCTACATGCACAGCTCTAGTACAAATGACAGATGATTGGTATAGGGATTTGGATAATAAAATTATAAATTGAGTGGCCTTATTAGATTTTACAGCAGCATTTGATCTTATTGATCATAAGCTTCTACTGAAAAAGTTGGAATGTTATTGATTTAGACCCTCAGCAGTTGCTTGGATAGAAAGTTATTTAGTAAAAAGATCGCAGAGATCGCTTTTCAGATAGAATGTCAGTGGAATGTGGAGTTCCTCAAGGGAGCGTTCTAGGACCCCTCACGTATTCCATTTTTACAAACGATTTACCTCTAGTTCTAAAAAGTGCTAAATTAACAATGTATGCAGACGATATTACATTATATGCATCTGCACCAACATCTGCTGAATTAACTACCATTTGGAAGATGAGTTTGATATTCTAGGAAAGTGGATTTTAGAAAACAAACTGATACTTAATACATCTAAAAGAGTATAGTATTTGGTTCAAATCATTCTTTAAGGTCTGAACCAGAGCTTAGACTATACATAAATAAAACACTTATTCAGCAAGTAAAAGTAACCAAGTTATTGGGGATTACTCTTGATAACAAATTTTCTTGGTCAAAACACATTGACAATATGGTTAATAAAATGGGTAAGGTGTTAGCTGTAGTAAGTTGATGCAGAAAATATTTTACATCTGATATAATGAAAACAGTATTAGGTTTTCTTTTCACAGCTGCACGACTTGCTCTTCAGTGTTCGTATCGCACTAATATTAACATCATGCATCTTTATCTTAATTGGTTGAGCGTGGAAGACCGGATGACTGAGGAAATGTTATTAGCAATATGAAAGATTTTACAGTTTAAAAGTCTATTGGATTGATACAATCAATTAAAAGGCAATTTATAGTCATATACATATGCTAGTAGACAGGCAACAGAAGGCAGATTTCCACTCCCTAAAGCACAAACTAATTTTTTAAATATACAGTATATATGTATAGTTAGTTGGATTTGCATTTTGCATTTAGAGATAGTTGTAATGTTGAATATATGTTAAGTGTGTTGTTTTTGGACCATAATGTGTTATGAGAGCATTTTTAATGTTTTTGCGTATGTGTTAATAAGTAATGTGTGTTTTTAAGTGTGGACCCCAGGAAGACTAGCGGTGCTCTTGGGCATAGCTATTGGGGATCCAAATAAATAAACCTAGTCGGTGGAGGTGCGGCAGGCCTAGAGCCAAGTAGGAACATCTGAATGTATGAAGCAATAATCAATTTTAGTCAATTATGTCACCCACAATGCTTCATGAGATTGCAGTTAATTTTTTCATGAAAGCCGTTAAGTACACTGTCTTGTACCTTTTATCTTTTTGTCTATTTTTCAAAATTTTTTGCTTCAAATCAAAGTTTGTTTTGGTTTGATTCACCATGGAGCTGGTTGGTTTGGTTTCATGGCTTTAAACTCTTTAATGAAGGATTTTATGAAATGCCTATGGGGAAACAAATGAATGGGAAAAATACTTAAGGAACCAAGATGGCTGAAAAAGTGGGCGGACACTGTTGCACTTTTTATTGGCCAAAACAATACATTCTGAACATTTGAAATCAAAAGAAAATGTGTGAGGTGCTTGTCTGTGCAAATTACATTCTCAAGACTCTAGGGTGTTCTGCC
This sequence comes from Moxostoma hubbsi, assembly GCA_032164185.1. Taxonomy (NCBI): domain Eukaryota; kingdom Metazoa; phylum Chordata; class Actinopteri; order Cypriniformes; family Catostomidae; genus Moxostoma; species Moxostoma hubbsi. The sequence goes on along the minus strand of JAVLUX010000009.1, from coordinate 9,481,407 downwards.
TGGTTCTGTGTTGGTTGGTTGGTTATGCATTCTGAGAGGTTGTGTGAAAATTGCTATGCAGTTGGTAAGGTGTTGTGAGGTGGTTGCAAAAAGAGCCCGTTCCCAATTCTCTATGACATTATGACAATATGGTTTGTATGCATTGACATATGGTTGCTTGGGTATTCTGGGAGGTGTTCTACGAGATTAATTCTTGGCCCAAGTCAAAAGAGCCCACCTCCAAGTGATGATATTCTGGTCCCATTACAGTACTGGTTAGATTACTTCTGAAATGTAATCCAGTACTGATTACAAATTATATGATTTAAAATGCAATCAGTAACATAATCTTTTAGATTATACTTTTAGGTAATCTAATCTGATAATTTTTTTACTATTGGATAACACTGCAGATTTCAAAGAAAATCTAATCAGTAATAATAAATGTATCAAGTAATTAACACTCATTTCGCTAAACAATAGTTACAAATATAGACATATTTCAAAACCACTGTGTGCATTTTAAGAGTAATATTCAAACAGAGACTGTCCATATCAGCTGGTTCTTTTGAACAGTTCTCACTGCCCCAATGTCAAGGATGGTTATCTCATCTTATATCAATCTTGATTCTTTTCTTTTTTTTGTCTTCTTATCATGTGCTTCTTTCACCCTGTTAAGATGAGTATCACCTTACTTCCTGTCACAATTTATTTAACCCCTGTGTCCTCTTTTCACACTTTTAATATCCTCTTCTGTCGCATCAATGTTTGGTCTGTTCTTCCTCCATTTCACACAGCGTTGGCAAAGCACTATCACCATCCCGGCTGTCCATGCCATTATGATTCCCACGGCAAAGATGACAAAACCAATGGCCACAAAGAACAGGTAATCTTGATGACCCAAGCCTGGATGGCACTGTCTTCTCAGCCAGAGGCCCAACTCAGACAGACGCTGCCCCCGCAGGAAAGGAGGTCCCTCACATACCGTCTGGCCCTCTTCTAGCCCCATGAAACACAAGAGAAAAATGTGTTTAAAGATGGCCGCCAGAAAGGCTTGTTTTGCTGATATAATGTATATTTAGCAATGTGCATACAGTTATGTCTTACAACAAAGATTATAACAATAAAACATTTATCTTTGCATACTATTTAGGCAGTATACACTCACCTAAAGGATTATTAGGAACACCATACTAATACTGTATTTGACCCCCTTTCGCCTTCAGAACTGCCTTAATTCTACGTGGCACTGATTCAACAAGGTGCTGAAAGCATTCTTTAGAAATGTTGGCCCATATTGATAGGATAGCATCTTGCAGTTGATGGAGATTTGTGGGATGCACATGCAGGGCACAAAGCTCCCATTCCACCACATCCCAAAGATGCTCTATTGGGTTGAGATCTGGTGACTGTGGGGGCCATTTTAGTACAGTGAAATTTCAATTTCAATTTGAAATGATTCGAGCTTTGTGACATGGTGCATTATCCTGCTGGAAGTAGCCATCAGAGGATGGGTACATGGTGGCCATAAAGGGATGGACATGGTCAGAAACAATGCTCAGGTAGGCCGTGGCATTTAAACGATGCCTAATTGGCACTAAGGGGCCTAAAGTGTGCCAAGAAAACATCCCCCACACTATTACACCACCACCACCAGCCTGCACAGTGGTAACAAGGCATGATGGATCCATGTTCTTATTCTGTTTACGCCAAATTCTGACTCTACCATCTGAATGTCTCAACAGAAATCGAGACTCATCAGACCAGGCAACATTTTTCCAGTCTTCAACTGTCCAATTTTGGTGAGCTCTTGCAAATTGTAGCCTCTTTTTCCTATTTGTAGTGGAGATGAGTGGTACCCGGTGGGGTCTTCTGCTGTTGTAGCCCATCCGCCTCAAGGTTGTGCGTGTTGTGGCTTCACAAATGCTTTGCTGCATACCTCGGTTGTAACGAGTGGTTATTTCAGTCAAAGTTGCTCTTCTATCAGCTTGAATCAGTCGGCCCATTCTCCTCTGACCTCTAGCATCAACAAGGCATTTTCGCCCACAGGACTGCCGCATACTGGATGTTTTTCCCTTTTCACACCATTCTTTGTAAACCCTAGAAATGGTTGTGCGTGAAAATCCCAGTAACTGAGCAGATTGTGAAATACTCAGACCGGCCCGTCTGGCAGCAACAACCATGCCACGCTCAAAATTGCTTAAATCACCTTTCTTTCCCATTCTGACATTCAATTTGGAGTTCAGCAGATTGTCTTGACCAGGACCACACCCCTAAATGCATTGAAGCAACTGCCATGTGATTGGTTGATTAGATAATTGCATTAATGAGAAATTGAACAGGTGTTCCTAATAATCCTTTAGGTGAGTGTATACTACAGTAAGCAGTAAGCAGTATGCTAGTACTCTATAGTAAATGTACATAAACATACCCAGTAAATTTCCTGTGCTATACTCAGAGTAAATATTATAAAACTCTTGCTTTAAGGTTAACTTCTTGAGTAGTTATGGAAATGAGCATTACTGATTTAGTGGTGTAAATTAAAGCAGTGCCCTTTGGCATTCTTACCATACATGGATATTATATTACCTAACACACTGCCACACTGAATAATTTAAAGCATGGTTCCCCTATGCCCCGACTGAGTCATTTAGTCTTTGTGTTCATGCTTCTGTAAGGAGACACGTCTACTACACCCTAATCCCCTTTTCATTTCAACTAGCGTCTTTTTGGGTTAAAGTATTCTCTAAACAGATTGTGATTGTGATTCAGAGAAGGCGTTTCATTATGGATTTATGATCATTAATATTAGTTTTTTATGATCGGTAATTCACACTAGTGAATAATAAGGCAAAAAAGCAACTTCATATGGTCATATTATCATTAAATTTAGAGTTTATCATGTAATCTGATATGTACAAACATTGCTCACTTTTGCTCAAAAGACTAATTAAAAAGATCTACATTTTAATTTATTGAAGGTTTAATGGAAACGAAGCAATACATTGCAAATTCAATGGCAATACACAGGACTGAGAGGAAGATATTTCCCCTTTCTGACTGCAGTGAATGTTACAGTGGGGGTTTTGGTCCAAATAAGCCCCTAAAAGCCTGTGAAAGGTAAAAAATAGGACAGCACATATGGGACTAGTGCAACTTAGCAGAGGGGGATTTTGTTGCCATTTGATCTTGCATTGTAGTGTGAATAGTTGAATGTTCGTTTGTAGAGCAAAATAATTAGCTGCACTTGGGGGAATACATCTGGGCCAATTAAAAGCTGTAAATAATGGAACTCAACGTTGTATTATTCCTCAGACTTTGTTTCGTGTGTTTGTGTGACTTTGTATAGTGAGGGGCCCACAACAACCTAAATATAACTTGACTCTATGAGCATTCCATAAAAATGAACTCAGTTACAACCTGTCTATATATATTGTGTGAGTATGTACAGTACTTAGCCTATATTTATATACAGTACAGTACAGTACATGCATGCATCTATCTATCTATCTATCTATCTATCTATCTATCTATCTATCTATCTATCTTTCTTTCTTTAATTTTCGTTCCTTGAACTGTTTCTAGTCCCTGGTAGTAACTAGGTGATTACATCACATTTTTATTAATATTTTGCTAACATTAACCTCTCCATTCCATCCCAATATGTTTCCTTTATTTCTAAAAAGGTCAAAAGTCTATTTAGACCTTTTTAGGTTTCAGTCTTTTCAAATATTCTAATGAAAAGAAAGTCAAGAAGGCTGTATCTTTGCTTAATACATTTGATATAAAAACTATTTCATTTATCACTTATTTATTTTATTTGTATTTATTCTATTTATGTATAATTTGGTTTGATAGGATTACTGTTTGTATCATTATGAATTTTTAACAGAAATGGAAAGTGTCCAAAAGGGGGTAACATTATATATTAACATAGGTAACACTTTCAAAATAAGGAACCAGTCATGAACTAACAATGAACAATCTATTTTTTTACAGCATTTATTCATCTTGGTTAATTTTATGGAAACACAATTGCAAAAATAATTTTAAAACTTACGCATTTCAATTTCATAACAAAATTCCATTAAACTGTATTGTGTAATCTTTAATAAAATAAAATGTTATGAAACATTGATTCGTACTTTCATGTAGGCCTTTTGAATGCACATTAAATGAATTCTCCAGGTCCAATACAAGTTAAGCTCAATCGACAGCATTTGTGGCATAATGTTGATTTCCCAAAAAAATTACTTACAACTCGTCCGTCCTTTTCTTTAAAAAAAAATAAAAATACAAAATTAAAATCGAGGTTACAGTGAGGCACTTACAATGGAAGTGAATGAGGCCAATTTTTGGAGGTTTAAAGGCAGAAATCTGAAGCTTATAATTTTATAAAAGCATTCTTAAAGGTTTTAGTGTTAACAGATTTACATCGTCATGGCAACAAATTTGTAAAATTGGTTATAACTTTATGCAGAAAGGGTTAGTGAGCAATTTTATTATTCTAAAATCATGTTAACATGTAATATTTATGTCTAGTTGCTATACTTTTTAAAAAGTGAATATTTTGATGTTTATGCATTGGCCCCTTTCACTTCCATTGTACACCGATGAGCCAAAGCATTATGACCACTCACAGGTGAAGCAAATAACCTTGATCATCTCCTAACAAGGCCACATGTCAAGGTCTAGGTAGATTAGATGGAAAGCGAACAATCAGTTCTCCTAATCAACGTGTTGAATGCAGGAGAAATGGGCAGGTGTAAAGACCTGAGCGTCTTTGACTAGGGCCAAATTGTTATGGCCAGATGACTGGGTCAGAGCACTTCTGAAACAGCAAGGCTTGTGGGGTGCTCCCGGTAAGCATTTATGAGTAGCTATCGACAGTGGCCCGAGGAGGGACAAACCACAAATTGGTGACAGGTGTTGGCCACACAAAGCTCATCAATGTGCGAGGACAACGAAGGCTATCCCATCTGGTCTGAACCGACAGATGGTCTACTGTGGCACAAGTCGCAGAAAATGTTATGATGTTTACGGGAGGAATGTGTACAGAACAGTGCATCGCACCCTGATGTGTATGGGGCTGTGTAGCTGAAGACTGGTCAGAGTGCCCATGATGGCCCCTGTCCACTGTCGAAAGTGCCTACATTGGGCACATGAGCATTGGGACTGGAGCAGTGGAAGAAGGTCGCCTAGTCCAATGAGTCCCGTTTTCTCCTACATCACATGGATGGCCTGGAACGTGTGCACCGTTTACCTGGGGAAGTGATGACACCAGGATGCACTTTGTGAAGACGACAAGTCGGTGTAGGGAGTGTGATGCTCTGGGCAATGTTCTGATGAGAAGCCCAGGGTCTGGCCATTCATGTGGACATCAATTTGACACGTGCCACCTACCTAAACATTGCTGCAGACCAGGTACACCCCTTCATGGCAGTGGTATTCCCTGATGCCAGTGACATCTTTCAGCAGGATAATGTGCCCTGCCACCCTGCACACATTGTTCGGTAATGCTTTGAGGAACATAATAAAGTGTTCAAGGTGTTGCCCTGGCCTCCAAATTCCCCAGATCTCAATCCGATTGAGCATCTGTGGGATGTGCTTGACCAACATGTCCGATCCATGATGGCTCCACCTCACAACATACAGGACTTGAAGGATCTGCTGCCAGATACCACAGGACACCTGCAGAGGTCATGTATAGTCCATGCCTCAGCGGATCAGTGCTGTTTTGGCAGCACGCGGAGGACCAACAACATACCCATATAGCACACGTACATCACCTAGACATCTATTTGATATATGTATTTTTTAGGTTGTTTGCTCATCTGCAATACGTTGAAAAGATGTTTCCTCTCGGATCTCAATAAGACATTCAGTAGTGATGAAGAATGTTTGTAAATCTGATCTTTTAAAGATGTTTAGCAGATGTTCATTAGATAGTGATGCTTTCCAGATGAAAAGATCTTAAACAGACATCTTGGAAATGTGCGTGTGCAATCTGAGTATAGACCAATCCAACATCACAACTTTTGTAACATACTGATGTGGTGACAGAAATCGTCGGCAAACAGTAAACATTTATCGGATTGAATTGTTGAAAAATAATTTCGAGGGCTCTCATAGACAGCTGTGGCTTCCAGCCAGCAACAGAGCTGACTGGACTGAAGAGATAATTTCTTCAAAAAAACTCTCTGCTTTGAGACAAACATATAAAGCGAACATTATTACAGATATGTTATTTAACTCATGTCATTATAATAATTGTATAACTCAGAATATTTGTGTATTTGTGATGGTTTTGTGTCGTATTTTCGTTACATCGTCTAATCTTTCAACTCTAACACAACAGACTATCGGCTGTGTGCCAACACGTACTGCGCATGCGCTGCAATTTTGTAAACAATAGGATTGGTCTATTAGGCAGGTGGTCATAATGATTTGGCTCATCCGTGTAAGTGCCTCATTGTAAGATTTTTTCTTTTCTTTTTTTTTTAAGAAAAGGAGGGACGAGTCGAAATAATTTTTTGTGGTAATCAACATAATACCTCAAATGCTGTAGACTGAGCTTAATTTATATTATAATAATAATAATTATTCTTTATTACTTATTAACAACATTTTTCAGTTTTTACAGGGCTATAAAGTGCTGTATTATAAAATATAAACAAAGTAAAAATAAATAAATAGGCCTAATAATTAAACAAATATTTTAGTAGCCTACAAACTACTACCTTGAAATTTAAAGTTGTGAGTATGCATCCAGACACAGAGCTCCTCCGAGTCGCAGGCGCACAGCCACGGGTTCCCGCTCAGCCCGAGAGACCTGAGCCCGGCCAATGCCACGAGTGAACTCACATTGAGCCTGGTCAGATTATTTCTGCTGATGTCCAGCACCTGAAGGGCACTCGACTGAGAGAAAGCCTGCGGGTGAAACTCTGTCAGCGTCGGGTTATCCGTCAGTCTCAACATCACCAGACTCTCCAGTGCTCTGAACGTCTGCTCCTCTATCTTACAGAGAGAGTTGAATGACAGGTCCAGGTATGCCAGTTTTCTCAGGTTCCCGAACGTGGATTCCGATATGTGAGTGAGTGAGTTATTGCTGCAGTCCAGGAACATGAGGTCGGACAGGTAATTGAGCTCGAGCGCAGGTAAGTCAGAGATGCGGTTGTTGGACAGGATGAGTTGACGCGTGGTCAGCGGAAGTCCTGATGGAAATCTGCGGAGATCTTGTTCAGCGCACTGGACAACATGCTGGTCATCACACACGCAGCGGTCTGGACAGCCTGATGGGATCGAGGACGCCACTGTCACCAAAAACATCAGCAATATGTGTTTGATTTGCGATAGTCGTGATATAACTGCGAGCTTCATGAAGTCTTCAGAGGTTATGGACGCGCCGACAACCTCCACAGAAAAAACAAGACCGTGTGTGTGTGTGTGTGTGTGTGTGTGTGTGTGTGTGTGTGAGCGCTCCAGTTCTGCGCCTCTTGTTCGTGCAATATATAACTCACTGTAATACAGTATACATGGGTGAATTGTCCAAGATGATGAAAAGGAAATATATGTGCCAATTTCAGTAGACATGTTATCTTTGTACACGTTATTTTTTACCCAATAGCTGGGTTAAACATATTGGGTTATTCCTAAAGTTTATTGGGTTGTTTCTATAATAACGCAGCCAGTTGGGTTAAAATTGGTCTCGCGAGGACATTTTAAATTTCAACGGTCGACCAGTGCCACTGCCAACAGAAGATACAGAGGTAAGTTAATAATATCACGTTATATGAACGCTTTTCATTTTCTTTATCAACATACAATAATAGCGGATTAATTAAATAATGTCCCCTTAATTTTGGGTCTGCTGTATTGCTGCTCACTTGGAGTGCCATTTCAAAAAGCAAAAAGAAACAAATGAAACACGGAATGTGGGCTGTCATCCGCGCAGTCTGACCGGAGCAAAGCGGGCGCATTTACTCGCGCGATTACTCGAGAGAGAAGTGCTGCTGGCACGTGATGTGCGAATGGCTTGCACGCGCAGCGCGAGTCTCGTCATATTTTAATAGTGTTTATCTTCCCATTCAGCTGATGAAAACACGCTGCGTGATCATGAGGAAGGATTACACCAAGATGTAGATTGGAATGCAGGTGCAGAATTTATATAAATATAGTCTACTCTCTCACTGTTGCTGGCATGCCAATTATTACCCCTGCGCGTGCCAATGCACGTGTGCCATATGTTGCCGACCCCTGTATTACACAATAACCAGCATCTACATGACATTGGGTGATAGCCTAATCAGAAGCCACTTTTCAGATAGTTCTGTGCCCCTGAATTCACGACGGTTATGACTTTTTTCATGTCGTGACATTTATTACGTTTATTGTGACTTTTTAATGCCAAAAAAGCAGCAACATTTTGATGGTGTTCTTTTACCATTGCAGGAAGTTGCCTGGCTCGTTTTGTGATTGCCTCATTGCTTGAAATTGAAGTTACAAGTTGTTAATTCACTTTGTATGAACTATATTTTTTTTAATAGGATGTGATGGATTCATATGTGAGGGGAACACTTCAGAAGTGGAACCTTGAAACATTCATTTCTATAAAAAAAAAAAAAAGGTCCATGCCATGTCACAGCCAAGCTTCAGTCTGCTCCACGCCATGTTTCAGTCGAACCCCAGACTGCCCCATGTCACAAGCAAAGCTCTGCTCACCGGTCCAGGCCCACCTCTGCGCCACAGTCCAGGCCTGCCTCCATCCCTACGACTCCACCTTGGCTCCTCCACTCAAGCCTCTCAACACCCCCCCCAGACTCCGTCTTGATCCCATGCCCCACGCCCTATCTCATCACGCCCCATGCCTTAAGACGCCCCCCCCCCCAGGTCCCTACAGAACACTGGACTTATCTCATGTTTATTCTCTTTTTGTTCATGTGTTGGGGCGTTGGGAGCCGCCCTTTAGAAGAGGGGATATGTCATGCTTATTCTGTTGGTTCCTGTTTTTCGTGTCTTTTATTTTGAAAAGTTAGTCCTGTTCATGTCTTCAGGTACTTCATTTTGAAATTTGTTCTCTTCCTTGTCTAGTCATGTGATTATTCTGTTCCTGCCATGTTTCATGTGTTTTTTCTCATTGGGTCCTTTGTTTATTAGTCTTGTCTTGTTATTGGTTCATGTTTAATTGTCTTGTTGTATTGTTTTCAGTCTTGTATTTTCATTGGTGGTTTTGTTAACTTATTACGCAATGTATTTTAGCCCTCATGTTTGCCATTGTCCTTTGTGGAGTATTGTTAATGTAACTTTGTTGTTTTGCTTAAGTCAAGTCAAGCCAAGCCAAGCCAAGCCAAGTCCAGATTTAGTCAAGTCATGTTTTGTTTGTGTCAAGTCTAGTTTAGTCATGTTCATGTTTATGTTTCATGTTTCTAGTTAGGGTTTTTAGATCTCACTTTTGTTTAATAAACTGCACTTGTGCCAGCAACTTTACACCACTGACTAATCATTTATTACTTATTTATTCGTGGTGGTTCTTGTAAATTGAAACATGATTGTAAGTGACTTAATGATAAAAAGGAAGTAAATTGATAACACAATTGCAACCATTTACTTAATTAATATTTGCAACTTTTAATTTAATGGAAATAAAGCATTTTCAAGATATTTGTAACTTGTGCATTATAATTTATTTACATAGCAATAATAATAACAATAATAATAATGTCAACAATAATAATAGTACCAATAATACTAGGATGGTTAAAGCAACATTTTGGCCCCTCAAAAAATTAAATCCAACAAATTCGTTATTTTATAACCCAACTTGCTACCCAATGCAGTGGGTTAAAATAACCCAACAATGGGTTGGTGCTATATCAACCCACTCTTGGGCTATGTGATGGGTCATTTTTAACCCAACTGATTTTACTGAGTATTCATATTTGTTTCAAATGTTATGACTTAATTGGCTTAAAATGTCAAATTTAAAAAAAAAAAAAAAAGTTAAATTAACTGATAAGAAGAAACATGTCTATTTGCATAAAATATAATGAAATGTGATGGGTCACGAAGGGACTTGTAGTTTTAACAACAGTTTACAGTAAAGTAGGCTACTTGTACAATTAAACACATTTATTGTCATACCTCTTCTGAAACTACATATGAATTTAAAAATTCAAAGTTTAGAGTTTAAAAGCAAAAACAATGTTGTTTTTTTTTTTGTTTGTTTTTTGGCACAATTCAGAAGATCTGATTTTAGTTGGGTTTCTACAGACACAAAGAAGATGGAAAAATTAAAAAGAGAAAGAGAAATAGCAGCAAGATTAAGGATTGATAATAAAAAGTGGTGAAATAAATACTACAAATTTAGTGGCAGTAAAAAGTAACAAAAGAAACAAAGTAAGACAAAAAATTATTAAACATAAAAAAGCAAAGAAAATAATGAGTATGACTGATTATTCAACAGATGTGTGTGTATATGTGTTTGAATGTATGCAAAGAAGACAATGATCTTCTGGACTGAGGAACAGAATTCCAGATTACAGTGAAATGATGAAAACATTTATATTTACCATAATTAGTCTTAAAACTTGGTTTTTATTTGTTAGTGATTGATCTTGTAATTCTTGATTGTCTTACATGAGTATATATTGGCAATATAAAGTAAATATTCTAGGAGAAAGTAGTCCATTTTGAAGTTAATTCCAAATAAATTGCAGTAATTTTCCAAATTAAGTGAATTCTAGTTTTATAATGCCAAATCAATGATGGGTGTAAAGAGGGTGCAAATAATATTTTATGAGCTTTATTATAAATTTGTATACTGGGATAGAGCATCTTGGGTAGTAAGAGACCAGATAGGTAAACAGTAATAAATAGATGACAATATAATTTCATTAATGTATAAATGAGCTACAGTTTGAGAAAGATAAGGACGTATACAAAAACATTTTTATTTAATTGTACCACTAGTTTGATTAAATGGGGTTTGTAGGTGTGTATCAAGAGTAATACCAAGGTATTTAATAATGTTGTGCAATAGTAAGTGGTTGATTGGCTGTAGTAATGGGATTTTGAACTGAAATATGTTTACGAGATATATGAAAAAGCTTATGTTTTCTTCATATTTAATGAGAGACGATTTAAACATGTAGCCAAATATTCATGTCTTAATTCAGAGTGGTTGTTAATTGTACCAAGTTTTATTTGATGTAAAGATGACAGGGTCATCAGCATATAAGATACAGTTTGAATTTGTACAAGGTAAATCATTTATATTTAAAGAAAAAGAAGTGGCCCGAGTATCGCGTCTTGTGGAACTCCAAATGTACAAGGGATACTCTGAGAGATTGTTAACATTCTGCTCACAAGTGATATTTACCTAGATTTTTCATTGTTCTCATTTCATTATTCTTCAAACATCACGTTTCATCTCAAACATCCTCTTCACAAACACTTTTGTCGACTTGTTAAACAAGTACACTAACTTATGAAAAAAACTAATTTTATTACAATTACAAAATACTTTGGTGTTGTGGAAATGACGCCATTTGAGGCAGTCATCATTTTTGAAAGATTGATAGGCTGCCAATCATATTAAAACTATAAATATCGAAATGGTTTATGTTCATTTCACTCTTTGTTTATATTATCATAGTTTTATAAGTAATAAGTTTTATTTTTATAATGGATTTTCATAGTATAATATTGAAAGTCTGGGTCTATGACAAGGCTAAAACAGTAAAATATTTATAAAATGTATTTGAAAAGTACAAATAATAAAATAGAATACATGGTGAAACAGTTTCAGTTGTAATATGAACTTCATAACAAACAAAACAAAAAAAAAGTTCTGAGTTTAAATAAAAATCAACCCCTTGGCATGATATTGGACAAAATTGAAGAAACACCCATACAGGCTACAGTAAGTATATTAACTTTTATTAAATTTTTTACAATTTGTAATTAACTAATTATGAAAATATAATTTCACATTGCCAAAACAACAATAACAATAAAAGTTAAAGGGATAGTTCACCTCAAAATTTTTATTCAATCATCATTTACTTTCCCTCAAGTTTCAAGCCTATATGACTTTCGTTCTTCTGTGGAACAAGTTTGTAAGTTTGCAACTTTTTCATTGTTAAAATACTTTCTCCTATCCCAGCTTAAAATGCTGAGACAACTATAAGTAAGCCATTCATATGTCAATTTTCTCGAAATCTGTCAGCACTGTGTCTCTGTGGTGCTATAAAAATTCCTGTGTTTGTTTTGAGAGACCCGCCCCAGCAATGTACTCAACCAATGGCGTGAGTTTGGTGCGGGACTATCTGACTGTTTGACCAACAGCAGATTAAAAATCATATTTATATTAGGGCTGTCAATCGATTAAAATTTTTAATCAAATTATTTATATGGTGTCCCAAAAAATATTAAAAATATTTGCTGAGAAAACCCCTCATATAACAATAATTCAATATATAATGATGAAATAATTATACATAGTTATCTTTAAATATTTAAAAATGATCAGCTGGAGATTTATTATGAGGGCTTGTTTAAGGACCCGTCAATGAACAGCTGCGTCAGACATGCTTGTGTAGCGTCTCGGGTGTGTTGTGTCATAAACATAAAATGTTTAGGTTACTGTGTCAAGTTAATTATAGTTTAATACTTAGAACACATCTTGAGATCCCTTAGTTCGGATTTGCGCTCCTTCAAGTGTTTTGAACGCAAGAACGTAACGCATGTTTGTGTTTTGGTTGTTTTCTTCACTGTATAAACTACGCATTAACACACAGCTAAAGTTTCACTTACTGCCCTCTGGAGTAAACAGGTGGTACTACAAGCTTGCAATTCTCAGGAATCTTCCCTATTACAATCGATAAATAACGCGTAAATTTTTTTAGCGCGTTATTTTTTATAAAATTAATCACACGGAATTAACGCACTAAATCGACAGCCCTAATTTATATAAATAAACGATGTAATAATACTGCGTGTATTAATATTTCAAATGAATATTTAAGAAAGATACCCAGAGGAATGACGCTGAGCCATTTGAAGAACAAGTGGACTGTCACACTCTCGGTGGGGCATGTGTTGAGTTGTGCGTGGATGCCGCAACACGCAGCGTTCACACTGCCAGCGACACGTAGCGACAAAACAACCTCATCACATTCATTTTCAATGAGAGCTGGCGACTTCCGGCAACACGAGGGACGGCGACCTTTGGTGACCGGATGTGGGCGTGTCCAGCGATGCAACAAAGTTGAGAAATTTTTAACTTTATGCAAATGAAGAGCGACTTTCGGGAGCGACAGCCAATACGATAGATGGCAGAGCTCACGTGATCCTAATATTTTAATAATAATATTAATTGTAAAGAAACAGTGCTGTTTAGACTCTCCATACACACCACTAGCGACCTAACCGCCAGTCACTGGCCACATGCAGCTACAATGTAGCAGGCAGTGTGAATGCTTCAGAGTGCATTGGGAATTGGGCATTCCAGATTTGGGAGAAAAAGGGGAGGGAAATAACTGAGCCTAAAAAGGAAGTCAGAAGAATACAGACCACTACTTTGTTTTAATATGAATTTGCAAATCCACAACACATAAATTACACTTAAGAAAGCATTAAGCATTAAAGTATTGCTATTTTGTTATGCTTTCAACTTGTTTCACACCTTTACAGAACCTGCTGTGCGCATGCAATTTATTTTTACGCTTGAAATTTGATCTTACTCTGCACATGCAAAAATTTAGCCACTATTTTAACTTCATACATCACTAGCCTATCTTATTTTTTTTTTTAAATTCTGGAAGAGATCCAACAGTAAATTTACTGAGGATACCAGCTAAAAGATAGAATATAAATGGCCTCAAAGCTAACAGACGCGGAGTAAAAGCCACAATACTACAATATTGTACTAACAAAAACGCGCGTCAGTGCACACTTGTAAAACCACACCCCCCATATGGCGCGGACGCTGCAATGTCCCGGATATTGAGAGCGCCGGAAGAGAAGCAGGTGTCTTCCTTGGCCATCTTGTGGTTGTCCACCGTGAGCAGTTCGCTCAAAGCCTCTAAGAATCGGAGGAGAATCCCGCTGTTGGGGCGCCATCATGCCCGGGCATCTGCAAGAAGGCTTCGGCTGCGTCGTTACTAATCGGTTCGACCAGCTATTGGACGACGAGTCCGACCCATTCGAGATATTAAAAGCGGCCGAGAACAAGAAGAAAGATGCGGCCGCGTCGGGCGGCTCGAAGACGACTGCTCAAGCCGCTAAACAGCCGAAGAAAGAGTCGCAGAAAGACAGGAAAAATATAGCGCAGGACAAGAAAGAAGAAGTCCAGGCCCCTGTTCCTATGAAGAAAGAGGGTATGTAGGAGACTTAGCACCGAATATCGGTTGCGGTTAATATCTATTGAGCTGCCTAGATAGAAAGCAAGGGCTAAAACTCCACGCGTCAAAAAACAGTTCACTCGATCGTCGCAAACGCGTCTGCGATGCCCCATAAAGGCCGTCTATGAAAGGTTTTGAGACCCAAATATGAGTGCTCGTGTGCATATAAACAGCCTGAGCTGCTGCTGCTGCTGTCGACGGAGACATTCAGTGTTTACTAACACCATGTTTTGCTCTCCGAACACGTTCAGCATGCGTTTTATTGAGCTGGTTTATTGCAGTGACATGTCAACATCACTATCTGATCAACTTAATTTCATTTTTAACTGCGTAGCTGTTTTAGACACATGCTAATCTGATAGCAGTATGTGAATATAGTGATTATCCTCTCACTTAGGTGTGAGCTGACTTGTATAAGCCTGTAGGATATGCAAATATTAGACATGGGGTTAGTTTCACTTTTAATTTAAGGGGTACCTGTAGTAGGAGGAAGTGCCAGTAATGTAGGTCAGATCAGTGTCTGGCATGCAGATTTGATCACAGGTTTATTTAAATCATGCTTCAGGTGGTTTGCAACTATAGACTAGTCCGATATATCGGTTTTACCTATTAATCGGTGCCGATAGTTGCTTTTTGGAACTATCGGTAAAAATCTAAAAGTCAAAAGTAAACATCGTCTGGTGCAACATACACACATAAACTCTTCATCTGGGGCCGGTTGCACCAGGTAGATGCAAAATTACAGTATGTGCCGTAAATGTGCACTAAGTCACATTTTACAGACTACTAAATATGTGAGCGTTGCACTATTAAACTTTGGTAGGACTTAACCCTGCATATAAACAAAATATTTTCTGAAGACTCCGACCAGGCGTAACGGATGGAATAAAAAAGCAGACTTGCCTAATGAGCTCATGTTTTTTTTTGACACGCTTCAACCCTTTGGACATATGTTATGATGTTGGCATTTACACTCGTTTACATTTACGGGAGAAAGCATTATGTAAAAAAAACTTGAGCATGGACCCTATCTAATGGTGCACTTTCCTGTGTATTCCACCCAGTGTCACAATTCAACATATACAAAATAGATATTAAAATGAATAAATGTCAATTTTTCCAGCCTGTTGTATTCGTATTTATTTATTACCCCTTATTCATATTAGATACAGTTATTGGAGATTATTATTTACATTGGATAAATATACCATTAATTAAAGTTTTATTACGTTTTGTATTTCAATGGGGATATGCTTTATTACAGCTGACAGTTACATGATCAAACTGAAATTGGCGGCTGTTTAACACGTCTGTGTACAAATTTGAAGGCTGCTTATTGGATAAATACAGGTAAACATCATATTATGCGATTACGCATTATGAAGAGCTTATGACCTAATAGTTAAATCTTGCCTTAAGAACAGGTGGTGCAACCAAATTAAGCACTGACTTAGTTACACACTAACTAGTAGTTACTAAGCCCTTAGTGTCCCAAATTTAACAACTTTAACAATTATTAAACTTAAGTGAGACCTTATGCACAGCTGGTGCAACCCTACCCTGGTGAACATGTAGGCTATACAAAAAAAAAAAAGTTAAATACTTGCATGTAGAAGTTAGCCAAGTCTCTGTCATTTCAAAATAAGTGTGTTTCTGACTTGTTTAACGTCCCCCGTAATGCACCAAATCTTAATTTTTCTAGTTATTATTGAGATTTTGGTTGCACAATTAACTGCTTTTGTTATTTTATTGTTGAAGCCTGCATGTCTGTTTCTAAAAATATTTTTTTATATATAAATTTTATTTACTATTGGCCAATTAATCAGTTATCTGCCTTTTCCACTATTGTTATCGATATCGGCAACGTATCGATCGACCTCTAATCAGCACCATGTTATATGTTTGAATAAATGGCTTAAATGTGTGCTATGAGCTGGTGTAGCCTAGTTGTTCAGGATCTGGGCTGGTAACTGAAGGGATGTAGGTTCAAATGTACATTCATGAACACTTTTGTGACTGAAAAAGGACAACAAGCAACCGTTAAACTAGTCCATATGAATCATGTGCTTTATTCCAATTCTTCTGAAGTCATACAGTAGCTGTTGTGAAAGATACCGACTGAAATTTATGTTAGGAACTTAGCATGACATGTTTTGTTTTAATGCTTCATTTTTAAATATACAAAAACGTGAATGAGATCTTATTTTAGGTGATTTATTTTCAGGCCGTTCCTTGCTTAAAAGCTATTGCATGATTTAAGAAAACCTTGAATATAGACTAGCTACAGAAATGCGCAAAAGCTGGATTTTGGATATAAAAATGCTATTAATTTTCTCCATAGATTAATTGTTTTTAATGATAATTCTTTAAAGACAGACCTACCATGAGCTCTGAGGTTAATCAATGGTATATGTTTTTGTTGAAGCCATCAGGCCATGTTTTTCAACATGAACTACACTACCCATGATCCTCAACAAACATCCACCTGTCTAAGTATCACGGCAAACAAAGTGCACCAAAAGAGCACTGCAGCAACCGCCTACTTCCATGTTGGTCTCCCTAGATTCTCATGTATTTGTAAATCTATATACGTCTATCTGTTTTTATAATATTTATCAAAATACTTAAAATATATTGATTCTGAATGTATAATCAACAACTTTAAATAATCTTTTAATTTGAATGCATCTTTGTCTTTTTTTTTATTTTTCAAATACTTTGCTTCAAATCAAAGTTTGTGAAGTTGTGATTCACCTCTGAGCTGGATGGTTTGGGTCATGGTTTAGAACACTTTTGAAGTATTTTATGAAAAAAATTAAAGGGGAAAAAATGTGCGGACCCAAGATGGCTGAAATGGCGGACTCAGATGGCTCTGAGTTTAATATCTGAATTTGTATTTAAGGGATGAGGAGGGTTGGACGGAGGCCGGAGCAGCAAGGTCAGGTTGGTTCTCAACACCAAGGAGGTCAAGGAGAGGGACGCCCCGCCGAAAGGAGGCCTGAGAGACGACCTCCTCGTGAGCGGCGCTTTGACAAACCAGCTGATGACAAGCCAGAGGGGGGCGATTTCAATGCGGACAAGTGAGTTATTGTCATAATTTAAACAAAGTGACTGACTGCATGCTGAGCTTTATTATGAGGAAACAACCACGCTTAAAGAGTCTAGTTCATATTGCCTTGCATTTTTCTTCTCCAACAAATAACATTTAAGGGGCGTGCACCAAGTATAGTTTGTGCCTACTGATAGCATTGTTTATTTGCACATGAATTATTAAAAGAATTACGCATTTGCGCAATTCCAGATTTTGCAGGCCAGTTCTGAGTGCTAGGTTTTAAAGGATACAGTAGACTACCAGAATCTAGCTTGTATACATTTGTAAATAATAAAATTGATAAATAATCCTTTTGTAAGGATGCATCAATATGAAAATTTTGGATCGATATCGATTGTAACAAATAACTATAGCCTATATCGATGCTGGTACAAAAGCACAAAAATCTGTTGAACACATGACAGGCCAAAATTTGAAAGGGCCACAATGAAAGATAAATAGAAGATGAAAAGCTAAAAAAAAAGTTTTTAAAAATAACTTGTATGATAACTGATGTGAGAGGTTTTTTTTTTTTCTAACTTCTAAAATATTTTTGCACTTGTGTTTTTGCAGTTCAAAAAAACAAAACTCACATACTACATGTTTGTACTGTATATAATAAACATCTCAAATTCATACAATGCATATGTTGGGTAATTCCACGGAAATGTCAACCACATCATGAAGAAAGGAAAAAAAATGCCTTTTAAAGGAATAGTGAACCCAAAAATTAAAATGATCTAATTTTTCACTTACCCTGATGCCATCCCAAATGTTTATGACTGTCTTTCTTCAGCAGAACACAAATGAAGACACTCTGTCAGGTCCTTATAAAGGAAGCACATGGGTGCCAGCACTTTGATGGTCCAAAAGTCACATTTAGGCAGCATAAAATTAATCCACACAACTTCAGTCAATCTATGATTGTCTTCTGAAGTGAATTGATAGTTTTATGTAAGAAACAAGTTGATAACTAAAACATTTTAAATCGGTGCTTCCATCCAGGGCTCTGATTCTGTTTGAAATGGCCGAAAATTCTGAAGTTCTTCTGTTGTAAAGAATCTGTTCCAAATTCTCTCATGAACTCGCCGAAAGTTAATGACATTTTAATTATCGATTTACTTCAGAAAACATTAATTGATCAACTGCGGTCGCATGGATTACTTATATCCTGCCTAAATGTGACTTTTGGACCATCAAAGTGCTGGCACCCATGTACTTACATTATAAGGACCCGAGAGAGCTCTATCTACTAAAAATCTTTATTTGTCATCTGCTGAAGACAGTCAGCCTTAAGCAAATGTGCTGCCTTAATGGATACCATACCAATGTCTAAGGAGTCAAAGTTTGCTGGTTTCAAAGCGATTTGGATGGTCACATCTGTATTGGCAGTTTTTCCTCAATATGAGAACAAACATAATTATTAATGAAATATTCCATGTTCTTGGGAGTGCCAACCCTCAAGCAATCATTATTTCTGGATTGTGCATTTGAATTCAAAGAGTTTTTACAAAGTGTTAATCATTTATTATAATTTAACCATATTGGTGTTTTCATGCTTAACTGATTTGACGATTGTTTTAATTTGGTCAATAGTTGGCCGATAAATATTGGCAGCAATACATAATGACAATGACTCAATTTAAATACTTAAGGCACAATGCTCTATCAGTGCAAATAGTGCTTGAGTAATCTGGATTTCAGGTGGTTAGTAAATAAATCCTAGGCTTTTGTGCTTAAAAACTACATGCAAGTGCTGCAAATGTTTAGCGAGTTTAGCATTAAACTCAGCTGTAATGTTAATGAATCCACTGGGATTGCTTCTGGTATTGATTATTCATTTTAGCATTGATTTAGTCAATCAAATTGGTATTCGGAATGTCATAAAATGTATTTGCCTTCCTCAGGCTGGCTGGAGACAAGCCATCTAGAGGACGTGGTGTAGGCCGTGGTGGTAGAGGCGGACGTGGACGAGGCATGGGACGTGGAGATGGTTTTGATTCCCGGGGGAAACGTGACTTCGACAGACACAGCGGCATTGACAAATCGTGAGTGTAATGAAACCTGTGACAACAGATGGTTGAGTTAAAGGTGTCTTGATGCACTGGTCTCACTGGAATGATGTTTTCCATTTCACGTTTTAGTCGACAGAAAGGAGATGAGAAGCGAGGCGGCAGCGGCTTACACAACTGGGGCAATGTGAAGGAAGAAACCAGGTATGATTATAGATGTGAAATATTTGAGGCTTATAGTCTTGTAGAAGCTTTTTGGGTGGATGACATTAAATAATTGGCCAATGAGTCATACATTTAAAAAAAAATATCTATTAGCATTGCTTGAAAGGTGTGGTGTGTACGATCATGTAAGAGTTAAGTGAATTTGAAAAGATTAATTTCAGATTATTTTATCTGCGATGTGGGCTTCAATACATTCATCAATGATTGGGAAGGTTAATGTTATTAAAATGAATTGTATTCCAAAACTCAACTACTTGTTACAGTCTCTCCCTGTAGATTTCAAATAGGGAGCAAAGTCCTTTATTTGGAATGGTAAATACCCCAGATTACATTCCAGTAAATTACATAGTCTGATTGGCAAAGGTTTGCTAGGCCTTGGCCTACCCAAGATTTTGTTTTATTATTATGCATTCGGTCTCAGACATTTGGCTCATTGGTCACTTCCACCTGAGAGAGCCCCTCCCTGGTTCTTGCCCCCTATTTCGCCAATGCAAAGCCTTTCTATCAAACTAACCTGAGAAGTTAAGCTACACCCCATTATTTTGCATTTGCACTCAGTATGGAGTCCATAAGTGCTTGTCAAAAAGTGTTTAATTCGGACATTTATTTAAATAACGCCTTGAGTGTATGGCTGAACCCAAAATAATGTATTAATAAGTCCCCTTTCTGCTGGACAGAGTGGATTGCGAGGGAGGTTAATATGCTTTGTGACCTGTATGAGAGTGGAGTGTTGAGATCCTTTGAAAATATGGGTCAAAATTTTGGGATTCCCAGGTCTCAATTCTATAGGTATTTACAGCTGCACCACCTGCTTTGTACTTTTTTTGGGAGTAGCATTTACCCCCTAAAGTGGCAGATACTCTGGGAGAGGTGATTACTGCTTTTGGAAAAGGTCATGAGGCATCAGTGTATTGCTCTCTGCTAATTAAAATTCTCAAGAGATTATGTGAGAAAGATTTAATCTTGGTATTGGAGGAGGGAGTGTGTGCTTGGATTCTTTAAAACGTCAAGTCTACATCTAGAGATGCAAGGGTGCGCCTTATGCAATTTAAGATTTTACATTGATTCTATTGGACCTCCTCTAGATTGTATAGGCTTGGTCTTAAAGACACTCCCACCTGCTGGTGATGCCAATCAGAAGATGGAGACACAACCCATGTTTTTTGGTGGTGTTAAGATCCAAGAATTTTGGTTGAGGGTTCAGAGTTTTGTTGTGTGATGTATTGGGCACTCAAATTTCACTCTGCCCCAGACTATTTTGGGCGGTCATTAATATAGGGGATAAAACATAAAAAATTGGGTCCTGGACAGTGTTATGATTGGCAGACAGGTCACACTTGGGGGATTGAAGTCGGCTGGTTCGCCCTTGTTTAAAGAGTGGCACACAGAGATGGGCAAGGTAGAGGAATTTGAAGCAATGTCTTATAGAATGCTAGGCAACATAGATTTATTTAATAAAAAATGAGGAAGCTATTTAGCCTTTTTAGAAGGCTCTCGGGGAGGGGCAGTGGAGAGAGATTTGTAGTTTTAAATGTATGATTCAAATTTGTTCCTATATTGTTTCCTCTTATCAGTTTTTTATTTGTAATTTATTTATGGAGGGGGATGTTCAGGGTGACTGACATATTGTTTGATATAATTTGATTCTGTGTGTATGTTCTGTTTTTTCAATCCTGTTTTGGAATCACTAAAATGTTAAAGAGTTAAGTGAATTTGATGTGCCCTAGATCTTATAGTAGTGTGTGATTTGACAGTGAGCTTGATCAGTCAGCTGCACCTGAACCCGTTCCTGAAGGAGAGGAGAACGCCCCTGTTGACTCTGAAAACAAGTGAGTGCAATGCAGTGCAGCTCTGTTCGCAATAACAGCTGTTGATGAAAACGCTTGTATCTCTGATAAGATGTTTAAAGAGAAGCATAATTGGATTGTGTTTGTGTAGGGAGAATGAAGTGGAGGAGGTGAAGGAGGAAGGCCCGAAGGAGATGACACTGGACGAGTGGAAGGCAATGCAGGACAAAGAACGCGCCAAAGTTGAATTCAACATCCGCAAGCCCAACGAGGGAAATGACGGTCAGTGGAAGAAGGGCTACGTACTGCACAAGTCAAAGAGCGAGGAAGTCGGCACGGTAGGTTTCCTGATGTGTGCTCTATGGTAGTTAAAGAGAAATATCGGCCAATAACAGTGTTAATGTAAACGATTTCTGTATTCAATTTTTATTTTTTTTAAACCGAACTGAATAAATATTGAATAAAAAAGTGTGTTTCACTTCAGAAATGTTGCGTACCTCTGATTTGCTAGTGTTTAAGTGTATTGTATCGGCCATCCTGCTCTCTAGATGTCGGCATCGGCCATTGAAAAATCCATATCATTACTCTTTGATACAAGATTTACATTTAAGTTAATGGATTTAAACATTTTAAACCATTTTTAAAGACCCATTGGAAGGCTTAAAGCAGTTTTTTCCCTTTTGCTGAATCACTATTTTCTGACCATTTTCCAAAAAAGTTTCTTATAATGTTGTGTATTTGCTCAGTTATATTTGTCAACTTGTTAATGTACACTAGCATTTAGGTTAGCCTCAAAGCTAACAGACTAAAAGCCAATATATTAAAAGTCCAATTTTATCAAATGTTTGAATAATATCATGGAGGTTTTTTTCTTTGTGTTTTCCAGCGGCACGCTGGAGCTGTGATTGAAGCTGGAGATATTGACCCCGACTCATTCCACAAGGTATCTGCTACGGCTGCAAGGAACACCATGACAACCGCCTCATCAGCGGTGATGCGCATGTAAAAGTATCGACTTTTGTAAGACCTTGGGAAAACCTGAAATAATAGCATATAATTAGAATAGTGAAGTACTAAAGCCATAGTTACTGTGTTTCTTCTAGATTATTCATTCTACTGTGATTCTTCATGCTAGGGACATCTTGATTTTCCCATTTTTGAGACTTTTGGATTTTGCGTTAAATTGTTACGACAACGGCCTATTAGGGATGGGAATCGTAAGGGAATTGACCATTCTGGTTCTCTGTTCTTTAATGATTTCAGTAAGATTAGTTTAGTACATTTGAGGAAGAATGACTTTTTTACAATTCTTTGTTGCCAAATGATGAGATCATTACAGATTTCAACAGGGTGAATATAGCAAGAAATGGATTTAATACTACTTGTAAAAGGTGTATTTGCAGACTTCTTAGAGGCATAAATGCAATTCAGTAATTGATTCTATGTATACATTTTTACAATTCTAAACAAACAAGAAATGGTATTGCATATTTAATTTTATTCTTTTATAAAATTCCACTAATTACAAGAAAACTTGTGTGTGTTTAATCTCACATCCTCGTTTTCTTGTATAAGGTTGTTTGATTATTTTAATGGCACAGTGGACAGCAGCAGGTCTATTAGCTTACATTTATACTTACAAGTCTGGCATTTTAATACAAATCAGCTTTTTTCTCCACCGTTTACAATCACTTTAGACATCATTCTCTGTGTTTACATGAATACCTCACTAAGACAGGCATTTTGGCCTAATTTTTAAATGTATTTGACCATTCAGGTGTGCATTAGCATGAACATTTTTGGAACACGCACATGTTCAGTACACACACACGCGCCAAACAGGGCGCAGCTGTTGCTAGATCTCAAGCAAATTATAAAATGATGCACTCTTTTTGACGTTTTGATCAGTTTCTTGTCTGGCCGGGCAAGTCAAATTCTCTTACATTTGCCCCTTCAAAAATCCATTCGTTCTGGACAAGCATTAATGTGGAGCCCTGATTAAATGTTGTATTCCACATTCTCCAATAACAATATATTCTTCTGCAGTATAGCTAAATAAATGTACATTTTAGATATTATTTAGGAAAACAATCCAAAAAAGACTTATTTTGTTCAAGCATATAATGGGCCAAGACTACATTCTCATTTCTATGTTCACTTCGATCCATCAGAAGAGTCAATCTCTTCCCTGGTCGCTTCACGCAACTCATAGATGCTGCGCTGACTGCACAGGGAAATGCCAATTTCTGAGTTTATTTTTATAACCCACTTCCTTATTATTTGAACATTAATAAAGGATGCATCCAGCCCTACTACACATTGTCATATGAACAAGCAGTCAGTAACTGCACTGCCTGATTAAAGTCTCGCAGCTCTGAAGTACAGTGAAGAGACAGTTTAGACTGTTAACTAGTCTAATGTTGTACACGCTTATTAGACATCAACAGTTATTTTTTCATTTCGAGTTGGACATTCATAACCTGTGTGTGTATATATGTGTGTGTATATATATATATATATATATATATATATATATATATATATATATATATATATATATATATATACTTAATTTAGTAACTGCTCCAATTGATTTAGAAGTGTTTTTGCTTCACTAAAAAGCAAAATGGAACCTAAAGTCATTAATCATTTTTAAAGAATGGAACCGGTTCTGGATCATTTGAATAAAAAAGGTTTTTCTAAAACATTGTTAGTGCAATGGTAATATCTTGCAGTGTTGTTTATTTCTCAGCACATTTTCATCAAGAATATGCTTAATTAAATCCATGATGCATATTTTGCATGTGTAGATTTCAGTAATTTAGTTGACAAGATGAACACTGCTTCTGAACATGTCTTCAGTGCGGTTGAAACCTCCTCTCATTTCTTGTTGAAATAATTAAAATCATCTGATAATTGAAAAGCTTTCAGCCAAGGTAGGACTGAATCATTTAATTATTCTCCAGCTGTTTACTGATATTTAGTAGTGTTGAATATTTTAGGTTAGCTATATTAACAGATTTGAAATATGTTTTATTTTAATAAAACATATGTATTAATATTATTTTATTCACATGTAATAATAATAATTGACATGTTACTGATGGTGTAAGGTAGGGTATGGTGCAATAACAGACCAACCTCTAACCAACCACCTCAAAACACAGTTTATCACCGTGGTAAAACTTTTTTTTTTTTTAAATGCCAGCGCGACAGCACTCTAATCTGCCCTCTTTTATATTACACCGTTCATTTCATTTTTCAAGTGATCACCCTTGCAGTTCTTTTGAGTAGTAGTCGATCGATATGAGATTTTCAGAGGCCAATGTCGATACTGATATCTAGCCAGCAGGATGGTCGATAGCTGATAGAACACTTATTTTATACAATATTTACTATTTGAAGCTGAAATCTAAAACTTTTAGATTTTGGGACTGACACCAGCGAAAGTTAACACTTCTGTTAAAAGGTCAGATTGCAGATTATCGCAAATATCGGCCAATTACTTGTAATGCCCCCAAGTAAACATTTTGTTGAAGTCAATGTAACTTTAATGACACAATAAAGCATATGCACAAGCCAGCATTTATAAACTAGTAGTAAAAACTACTAATGAATTACTAAAGCATTTAGAAACATAAGCTATACTTTATACATGATGAACATCAGTTACGAGACACCTTTGCCAATTCCCTTTTTCAAGCTTTACTACCCCAATTCAGAAGCTATAACGAAATGGAAAACAAATTTGACTGTGTGGCCATAGTTCAATTATTGAAGATCTCACAATTCATTAAGAAGGAATGCGTTATTTTGGAATGGTAGATCATGTACCTGAAGCTGATCCCATAATATTTTTTTTAAAGGCTGACGAAGGTACCGGAGATCACCACTTTCGTAAACCAGCCAATGACATCACCTCCCAGCTGGAGATTAACTTCGGAGACTTGGGTCGACCAGGACGTGGCCGCGGGGGCTCTCGTGGAGGCCGTGGGGGTCGTGGTGGTGGTGGTGGTGGTGGCGGCGGCGGTGGTGGTGGCGGCAGCGGCGGTGGTGGTGGCAGTGGTGGCGGTGGGCGGCCAAGTCGAGGTGGAGGCAGATCTGAGAAGGTAAGTAACATACATGTATCACACCCTATTCTCACACACACAGCGATTTTGTCACTAGATATTGCTAGTCTTTATACTCTGTCATTAGTGGGCGTTTCTCCTGCTGTCGCTCTAACGTTATTGGCCAGCTGCACAAATGGCCATAGCTTTAGAAAATATGATCAAAGATGGGATTTACTTCTGGTAAAACTAAGATATCCTTCTTATTTGACTTAGAATCATTTGTTTTGCTTCTAATAATAAACATTCTGCAGGGGAGTGTTTTTATATAAACTGCAGAAGTAGCACAATGCATAATATCATGAATAATCTGTTAATGTAAGAATTTAACTCACAATCAACTCACAATGCTGACAATTTCTGGTACATCATCCAGTTTCATAAGAAATCAGTCAACTGCTTAAAATTAGCATTCTGGAGGGAAAAGTGTTATAAACTACAGCAATGCTCAATCATATCAATGAACAATCTTTCAATGTAGCAATCAAACTCACTCAGAATGACGCATTATTGTTTTATTAAATCCATGTAATTGGAATCGTGGATACAGACAAATGATATCAGGGTTCCCACGGATCCTTAAAGTCTTGGAAGTAGTGAAGCGCAAACATTTCAAAATAAAGAGTCTCTACTGTATTTCAAAGTTAAAGTGCCTTTAAAGTTAAAAGATCCACGCTATGAATCAAATCTCCCACCCGCCCTCCCACCCTGGTTATTTGTATTTTGGGTTCACCATAAACGGCATCTAGATTTCTCCCTGAGAACACTGCTTAGTATGGTCTTGTAAACACAAGCTGCGTTTTGAGTGGGCATGTGCGAGGAACAGACCGGAGAGTAAACATAGGATGGAGCGCAACAACAAGTCAACAAAAGTGGAAATACTTCAGCATTTCTGAAAGTACAGTGGAAAAAGCACATATGCTATAAACTATACCCATCTATACATTTCAGTGTGCGTATGTGCACTGGTACCCTGGGGGAATCCCAGAGTTTTATGTGAGAGGGAAACCCCACTATTGCAGCGCAATTCCACTGCAGGTCACGATAGAAAGGTAGGGAAACAAACACAGCAATAACTCTGGAATATCTGGATATAAAGCGAAGCAACAGAGAATAAAAATCTTCCTCTGATACCATGTTTATTTATTTACATAAGCATTGTGGAGAAATTACATTGATGTGAAGAAATTTGCTTACTGACTGAAACATGTAAACGAGAGGAAAGAGTACACCAAAGTTTCTCACTTCAGAATCACAATAAAACAGCCTTGTTTTCTGGAGAAGGACACCAGGCTTATGTGCATCTTACGCATGTGCATTTACGTCGGCAGCAGAACGCTTCTGTGCTGTGAGGAAAATAGTCATAAAAATAAAGAGAGAAATGGTGAAAAATTAAATGAGAAACTAATGATTTATTTTAATATTACTTTGTGAACAAAATATAAGTGGCAAATTGCAGTTTAACATTTTGCTTAGGTTTTTTGTTAGATGCTAATAATTCCATGACTGTCTATCTTTATGCATTATAGTGATATAATAATTAGTCCATTGCATTACATAATCATCCAAATGAGTTGACTGGATTGTTTTCCAATTTATCTGGTAAACTTTAAAATTCCTGGACATATTGGCCAGCACCACAATTTCTTTGGACATGTACTCAAGTGTTTTATTGTTCTGCAGTAACCTAATGCTTCTCCTGCTTAATTTTGTTTCTAAAATAAGCCAAGGAAGCTGCAGTATAGTTTGAGATTAACTCAGTCTCTTGTTGTTTTTAACAGGGGGGAGGAGTTTCTGTCCCTAATGTGGATGATCCTGAGGCTTTTCCAGCGCTGGCCTAAACCTCATAACCTTCCTCTGAGCCCCCTCCTCTTTGACGCTTGCATGCTTATGGATTCTTCTAACATAAAAACAGAAAAGAGAAAAAAATATATAAAACATGAGACTGTCATCCGTACATACACTGAGAACTGACTTTTACCTGCGGAAAAAGACACAAATGGACTTCTTGTTACACTGAAGCAAATTGGTAGAGGTTTTGTATCTAGAGACATGATAGCAGGGATGTTCATACAGTATTTTTTCCCCTTTCTTTTCCCCAGAGATTATGCATTCGCCATAAATATTTTTTTATTGCTGCTTGAATGTATGCGTTTTCAAAAATAGAATTTGAAGTGTGTTGTGAACGCTTATGCTTCCCTCGAGTGCTCTTCTATAAATGGCTCTACCAAAAGCAGAATAATGGGGTTTTTCCAAGTGAGATACAACATAACTTCAAGTGGTTATTGTTATTTTACTATTAATATATACATGAGTAATGTATATTGACTGTTTTAAATGTTTTGAAAGAAAGCTCTTCGGTCATCGAAGTTACCCTTTCGATTATTGTTGTTTTCTTGGCCGGTAGCAAGAAGCGAATGCCTCATCTTGATTTTGCTTTGTATTATTTTTTTTATTTCTTTTGTGCGTGTCGTCCTCTGGTGCACCAGTAAAATTTGTATACATGTCTTTCTTCCTCATCTTGTTCAAGCATCCGGGGCTCAATATAGATCCAAGCTGGTCCCTTGCTCGCTTAGAAACCTTAGTACCACTTTCTGAAGTGTGTGTGTGTGTGTGTGTGTTTGTGAGAGAGAGATGAACTGTTTTAAATACTGATCTGCCATAAATTTATTTTTTCCTGAGCTTACTTTGTAAGTTTCAGCAAGTCGTGTTTTATTGACTTTTTAGTGAGTTTTCTGTAGTGTTAGTTGTCGACATATCTTGCACTTAGATTTATGGTGACGTTTGAATAATAGCTAATAAGCACATGGTCTATTGGCATCAGTACCATTTTATTTTTATTCCTCCTGTGATCTTTGCTGTGAATTTTATTTTTAATTATTACTACAACAGCACTACTGCTTGCATTTCTGATAAATGTAAATCAGATTGGGACAACAGTATGCTGCGAAAGAACGTTTGGATCCAGCTTATCTATGTGAATTAGCAAGAACTCCAAGTGTGATGGCTGATGTACTATGTATTCATAGGAGGGACAATAAAGTGGAAGACGACAATAGATTGAGTCCAGGCCTCTTGATTTCTTACACTTCTGTACTGGACAGTTCTGGGACTCTTCCAGTCATGATGACTTCCTCATCTAACTCTGTGACGTCATTGTTTCTATGACAATCTTTTCTGCAAATATTCCTGTTAAATAAATTGCTAGAAGTAATCCGTGAGTGTTGTCCATAAGGTGAAAATCTCAAGTAGCTAAACTAAGGCCATATTCACACTAGTCTGTTATGGTTTGAAAAATCCATGTTTAGTATTCTAACGCCATTGTTTTACAAAGTATGCAATAGTGAAGGATTTTTGGTGGAGGAAAATGCCTTTCTAGTGTGGATAAAAGGCATAACATAATCAAATCAACACATTGTTTAAAGTAATATTTAAGCTCTGAAGGTGTGTTAAAAATGTTCCTGTTTCAGTGGCATACCCAAAAATAAAGGCTTGTAACTCCACAAAAAACACAAGGAGTGTCAAATGTTTGATATCATTGTAAAGAAAACGTAGAAACCTAAGAAACAGCTGAAAAAACACCAAAACAAAAGCCAAAAATGTACTTTTTTCATATTTCTGATTTTATATTATGTATCTCAGGGTGTAAAAAAAACGTGGCTTCGAAAAACTGCTTTTGTTCAAAATCATGTCAACTGTAACTGGGAAAATTTTTGTTTATGACTGCAATCAAAAGTCATAGCATTACAAAAAGAATTTATCCTAGTGTACAAAAAAGTCTCAAAGTGCCTAAAAGCCTCTCCAAACAAACAAAACTTAAATATACTTAAGAACTAATTACACATGCAAACACAATGACTAAAGGTTTGCATAGCATGCAGACATGATTTCAGTAATGAGATTTCACTGAATGAGTTTCATTCTGTGCCATTTGAGTCATTATTGAGTCTGTGTCATGTACTTGGCGCCATCTTCTGGCCATATGTAACGGTCACCAATCACATATCTCTCTGCCAAAATATGGATGATTTTTGTGCAGATCTGAACCCAATCTGATTTGTTTAGCGTTCAATGATGTTACATCATCTCTGATACAATAATATGTGCAGTGCAAAATTATTTATAAATTATCAAAATGGAACAGTTATGATTTGTCTGCAAATTTCAAAAGCGCTTGTTCAGTTTTGGTCACAGTGCCTGCATGCAATGAAAAGAACAGCTAAGCTTTAAAACTATACATATTTAGTTTTGGTTGTAGTTTTGGACTGTAGTTACTAATATTTGTATTATTTTTTTTCCTCCTAGCTTAAAGGGTTAATATAGTTATATATTGAATAGATAAGAAAAATCTGATTTCAGGTTAGTTTTAGTATTCTTTAGGGCTGCTAATTTAACACATCAACTAACTATTTAAATGTTTAAAGTTATATTTCTAACAGTACATACATTTTCCTAATTTGACATCATAACTGATTCATTCTATTCTGTGGGACCCTTGCGAGGGTAACAGGGCATCCTCTCATTTATGATACTGTTGTACCTCTGAAAATATTTCTTAATATCTGTTGATGCTGCCCTGTCATAGAAATTGTGTCTTTTTACTCTCTCTTTCTCAGGGCCATGTACAGTTGAAGTCAGAAGTTTAAATACACTTAGGTTGAAGTCATTAAATCTCATTTAATATTAGCAAACTATAGTTTTGGAAAGTCGATTAGGACATCTACTTTGTGCATGACATGAGTAATTTCTCCAACAATTGTTTACAGACAGATTGTTTCACTTTTAATTGACTATATCACAATTCCAGTGGATCAGAAGTTTACATTAAGTTAACTGTGCTTTTAAGAAAATTCCAGAAAATTTGTCTTTAGACAATTAGCTTCTGATAGGAGGTGTACTGAATTGGAGGCATACCTATGGGTGTATTTTAAGGGCCTACCTTCAAACTCAGTGGCCCTTTGCTTGACATCATGGGAAAATCAAAAGGAATCAACCAAGACCTCTGTCTGGTTTATCCTTGGGAGCAATTTCCAAATGCCTGAAGTTACCACGTTCATCTGTACAAAAATAGTACCCAAGTATAAACACCATGGGACCATGCAACCATCATACCACTCAAGAAGAAGACACATTCTGTCTCCAAGAGATGAGCGTAGTTTGGTGTGAAAAGTGCAAATCTATCCCAGAACAACAGCACCTTGTGAATATGCTGGAGGAAACAGGTAGAGAGGTATCTATATCCACAGTAAAACAAGTCCTATATCGACATAACCTGAAAGGCTGCTCAGCAAAGAAGAAGCTACTGCTCTAAAACCACTGGGGTGGCAGCATCATGTTGTGGGGGTGCTTTGCTGCAGGAGGAAATGTTGCACTTCACAAAATAGATGGCATCATGAGGATATCTCAAGACATCAGCCAGGAAGTTAAAGCTTGATCATAATATGGGTCTTCCAAATGGACAATCACCCCAAGCATAACTCCAAAGTTTTGGCAAAATGGCTCAAGGACAACACAGTCAAGGTATTGGAGTGGCCATCACAATCCGATAGAACTGAAAAAGTGTGTGCGAGCAAGGAGACCTACAAACCTGACCCAGTTACACCAAATTCTAACAAAGTGTATGTAAAATTCTGACCCACTGGGAATGTGATGAAATAAATAAAAGCTGAAATAAATATTTCTATACTATTATTCTGACATTTCACATTCTTAAAATAAAGTAGGGATCCTAACTGACCTAAGACAGAGAATGTTTTCTACAATTAAATGCCAGGAATTGTGAAAAACTGAGTTTAAATGTATTTGACTAAGGTGTATTTAAACTTCTGACTTCACCTGTATCTCCATCAATTGGCATTAACATACAGTGGATCTGGAAAGTATTCACAGCGCTTCACTTTTTCCACATTTTGTTATGTTACAGCCTTATTCCAAAATGGATTGAATTCATTATTTTCCTCAAAATTCTACAAACAATACCCCATAATGACAATGTGAAAGAAGTTTGTTTGAAATCTTTTAAAATGTGTTAAAAATAAAATACAAAAAAATCACATGTAAGTATTCACAGCCTTTGCCATGACACTAAAAATTGAGCTCAGGTGCATCCTGTTTCCACTGATCATCCTTGAGATGTTTCTACAACTTGATTGGTGTCCACCTGTGGTAAATTCAGTTGATTGGGCATGATTTGAAAAGGCACACACATGTCTGTATAAGGTCCCACAGTTAACAGTGCATGTCAGAACACAAACCAAGCCATGAAGTCCAAGGAATTGTCTGTAGACTTCAGAGACAGGATTGTATCAAGCAGTGGCGCAGATAGGATTTTTTAACTGGGGGTGGGACGAAGCTGTCAGCAAATGAGTTACTTTGCATAATTTGGGCTAATTATTTGAAATCATGGATAAACAACAATGAACAAAGGTAAACAAAGGCCTACCTGATCACCACTAGCAATGCATGAACAGACATTTGACTAATATGCCAATCACCCACCAAAACTTCATCGGGTCACTATGAAACTGGGGGGGTCATGTCACCCCCCCGTCCCTAGTGCCATCTGCGCCCTTGGTATCAAGGCACAGATCTGGGGAAGGGTACAGAAAAATTTCTGCAGCATTGAAGGTCCCAATGAGCACAGTGGCCTCCATCATTCGTAAATGGAAGAAGATTGGAACCACCAGGACTCTTCCTAGAGCTGGCCGCCCGGCCAAACTGAGCGATCGGTGGAGAAGGGCCTTAGTCAGGGAGGTGACTCTCAGACATTGAGAAACAAAATTCTCTGGTCTGATGAAACAAAGATTGAACTCTTTGGCCTGAATGGCAAGCCTCATGTCTTGAGGAAACCAGGCACCGCTCATCACCTGGCCAATACCATCCCTACATTGAAGCATGGTGGTGGCAGCATCATGCTGTGGGGATGTTTTTCAGCAGCAGGAACTGTAGTCAGGATCGAGGGAAAGATGAATGCAGCAATGTACAGAGACATCCTTGATGAAAACCTGCTCCAGAGCACTCTGGACCTCAGACTGGGGTGAAGGTTCATCTTCCAACAGGACAATGACACTAAGCACACAGCCAAGATAACAAAGGAGTGGCTACAGGACAACTCTGTGAATGTCCTTGAGTGGTCCAGCCAGAGCCCAGACTTGAACCTGATTGAACATCTCTGTAGAGATCTGAAAATGGCTGTGCACCGATGCTCCCCATCCAACCTGATGGAGCTTGAGATGTCCTGCAAAGAAGAATGGGAGAAAATGCCCAAAAATAGGTGTGCCAAGCTTGTAGCATCATACTCAAAAAGACTGTAATTGGTGCCAAAGGTGCTTCAAGAAAGTATTGAGCAAAGGCTGTGAATACTTATGTACAGGTGATTTTTTTTAATTTTTTTTTTTTATCGTTTTTAATTTTTTTTATATTCTTTTAAAAAAAGATTTCAAACAAACTCCTTTCACGTTGTCATTATGGGGTATTGTTCATAGAATTTTGAGGAAAATAATGAATTATGTAATAAGGCTGCAACATATCAAAATGTGGAAAAAGTGAAGAGCTGAGAATACTTTCCTGATGCACCGTATATAACTAAAAGTAATTCATGGTTATATTTATTTTAGATGCTTTTGAAGCCATTAATTATTATTTAGCCAAGTTTTTTTTTTTTTTTTTTTTTTTACAATTACTTCAATTTATTTGCTAAAATGTTTTTAAGTTTTAGTTTGCTATAATTATCCTGAATGTTGCAGGCAATCACAGCTGTGCTGATGTTCAGTGCAACTGCATGGTGGTGAGTGAGGTTGTGTTTTTTTTATATATATATATATATATATATATATATATATATATAT
Source organism: Moxostoma hubbsi (assembly GCA_032164185.1). Classification (NCBI taxonomy): domain Eukaryota; kingdom Metazoa; phylum Chordata; class Actinopteri; order Cypriniformes; family Catostomidae; genus Moxostoma; species Moxostoma hubbsi. Next base: position 9,447,955 of record JAVLUX010000009.1, on the reverse strand, counting down.
ATATATATATATATATATATATATATATATATATATATATATATATATATAGATATACAACAGTACCATAAACAAGAAGTTAATATACTGTAGATTAACTTGCATTTCAGACCAAATTTGGCTGTTAATTGTCGACGAAAAGAGTTCCAAAAGAATTTGCATGTTGCCAACATAAGCATTATGGAAAATAATATGACAACGGTGGGAGATCCTACAATTGAAAGAGGGTATAATAATACAATGACACCATCAGCAACTGTGGGAAATGAGATATGTTAATTTAGAAATCCAAATGTTAAACTGGGTACATCAAATAGTATTAAACATGCATATAAATACAGTACAGCATACAGCAAAATAAAATATGCGCAATAACATGGAAAACCAGTAAAATTAACCTTAAAATAAAACATATAGTAAACATATTCTAATATTATAACATTAATAGAATACGAAAATTAATACTATTATGAAGTTCAGTGCTTGGGTTAGTCAACCGAGAGAGCATGCGGCGCAAATCCTCCAGGCAAGTAAATAAGTGAAGCCTTGTCAGCGAGCACAAGCGACTGTGATTGGTCCATTCTTATTTGCGATGAGAAATGTAACACAACGTGTAAAAAAATAAAAAAATAAAAAAAAAAAAAAAAAATGAAACGGAACAGTAACCATAAATAAACAAACAGCTTTTATATTGTAAATTCTTTTCTGGACAACAGGTTGTTTCTGGTAAAGGTTTCTGTGTTGTGTAAAATGATACAGTCACTTTAACGGGTGTGATATGTCTACTGAGCGCTGCCCCTTTACAGCTTCAGGAAAAGGGAAATAGTTGAGGAGTTTGGACCGCCGATAAACTGAAGCATGGCGTTCACACGAAAGCGTCCTCGAAAGAGCTCGACAGAGAATAAGGCAAAAGTGAATATGTCGACAGCAGAAGACAGCGGTACATCAGACTTATTTTTAAAGTTATTCGCTGCAGCTTTCTACGGACTCGCTTCTTTTCTCATCGTTGTCGTTAACAAGAGTGTTCTCACTAATTACAGGTAATCCGTCGTATGTTATTGCATTCATGTTTCCATTCAACACGAGGTGTTTTTATTACTACCAGATGTTCCCTCGATAGGTGTTGTCTTATTAGTTACATGACATCTCTGCATTGAGTATTGCGCAAGATTTGTACTGTACTCACCTTTGACATGACTTAAACAGCTTGGTCATGGTTTGCAGCACACCTGTAAAATAGATGGGAAAAGCCGGTGTTAGCTTTATTTAATCTTCATATTATTATTTGGACTCTTTAACCAGTTAAACAAGGTGTATAGAGATAAACATTCAGCCGTTAAAATTGTGCACTTCATAATTCACAACCGGTGTATATTTCTGTCTAGATTCCCGTCATCTTTATCAGTGGGAATTGGCCAAGTAAGAGAGACTATTATTAACCAAATTGTCACTTTTCTGAGAATTAAAGAGGTAGTTCACCCAAAAAATTTTATTCGCTCATAATTTACTCACTCTCATACCATTCCAGATGTTAATGGCTTTTTCTTGTGCAGAACACAAATGAAGATTTTTAGAAGAATATTGTAGCTCTGTTGGTCCATACAATGCAAGTGAATGATGACCAGAAATTTCAAGCTCCAAAAATCACTTAAGGCAGCATAAAAGTAATCCATAATACTCCAATGGTTTAATCCTTATCTTCAGAAGCATTATAAGTGTGGTTGAGAAACAGCTCAATAGTTAAGTCCTTTTTTACTATATATTCTCCTCCTTGCCCAGTAGGTGGCGATATGCACGAAGAATGCAAATCACTAATAACAAAAGAAAAAGAATAAAGTGGCATGCTGAGTGACTCCAGCCAGGTCTCCTAAACAACCAAATTGGCCCGGTTGCTATGGAGGGTAGAGCCACATGGGGTAACCTCGTGGTTGCTATAATGTGATTAGCTCTCGGTGGGGCGTGTGGTGAGTTGTGCGTGGATGCCGCGCAGAATAGCTTGAAGTCTCTACATGCGCTATGTCTCCGCGTTATTGTGCTCAACAAGCCACGTGATGAGATGTGCGGATTGACATCTCAGACGCGGAGGCAACTGAGATTGGTCCTCCATCACCCAGATTGAGGCGAGTCACTACACCACGACGAGGACTCTGAGTGCACTAGGAATTGGGCATTCCAAATTGGGGAGAAAAAAAGAAAAGATAAAGGTGAAAGTGGAGCTTTAGCTGTAGTAAAAACTGACTTCTATATTGATCTGTTTCTAACCCAAACCTCTCATATTTCTTCAGAAGACATGGATTTAACCACTGGAGTTGTGTGGATTACTTTTATGGTGCCTTTGTGTGGTTTTTGAAGCTTGAAAGGTCTGGTCACCATTCACTTGCATTGTATAGACCTACAGAGATGAAATATTCTTCTAAAAATCTTTGTTTGCCGAGGAAAGAAAGTTAAGCACATCTGGGATGGTGTGAGTAAATAATGAGAGAATTTTCATATTTGGGTGAATTATACATTTAAAAGTGTCTTCATTAATTTATATTACAATTATCTTGCCCAAAATTGCACCAGCATGACAGATGGCTTTGAAGTTAATTTTTTACCCTTTTTATTTTATCCAGATGTTGGCAACAGTTGTTGTGTTGCGAGGTGCAAAATTATTGAATGTGGTAGATTTCCCAGATTTTGACGGGAAAGTTCCACATATGGTATGTCTGATCACTCCATCCATCCATCCACTATTTTTCTGTTCTTTATGTTATTCATTCTCAAAAAAATGTTTTGCTCAGGTATTTCCACTCCCCTTACTCTATGTGGGAAATCAATTAACTGGCCTGTTTGGAACAAAACAACTCAAGTAAGTGTTTAATGTGCAGGGAAACAACGATCATGATTTAGGTGGTTATTATTCTTGCTGTTATTATTATATATCGAATATATAATAATAATATAACGCACTGTACGTGATCTATTTTACAGTCTTCCAATGTTTACTGTGCTCAGAAGGTTCTCCATCTTGTTCACAATGCTGTTTGAGGGTTACCTGCTGAAGTATGTCTATACACTCGGTGTTTACAGTTGACCCAGAACAGCTGCAGTAGTTTTAATATCATATTTTTTGTCTTTATGTAGAAAAAGGTTTTCATGGTCCATTAAAGCAACTGTATTTACCATGATCTTAGGAGCATTTATCGCTGCAAGGTAAGCAAAGTGCAAATTGATTAAGTCAGATAACATATTTTTGTTCAAATGTTTATACGTCGATTTTATTTCAGTAAATGTATTCATGTACAGCCGTTCATATTTGGCTGTGCTATCTATACAGTAATTTGGGTGCAGGTTATTTTAACCTGAGACTGGAGCATGGCTCCCTTGCTCCCTATTTAGTGAATGACTTAACCTCCAGTGTACTGTCTGTCTGCACTGATCTCAGAACAGTTCAAAATGCACCTTATGTTTATCCTAACTGCATATAAAGCCTCTGAAAGCAAAATTTTCCAGCTTTTGGATGAAAACATTTATTCCCAGTGTGAAAATGAACAGTGAATATAGAAATGCATTTACTAATGTTAATGAATAGAACCATATTGTTCAGTGATATAAAAATAAAATTGAACAAAATTCAGATTAAAATGAAGCAAAATGACCCACAGATTTGTTACTGTGAAAAGTTATTCATAATCACTTATGTTGGCACTGTGCCCATAGAAGCAGTTCACAGAAATCAATGCCATGGTGTTTGGTCACGTGGCTCCGTGCGTCAGAATTCTGACCCTTAAATGACTCCTTGGAGTGCCCTGAACTGTATGCAATGGGTTTAAATTAATTTAAATCATATGTTACGTATAGCGAATCCAAATTAGCGAGTCCTCGCATGTGGCCGCAGGTAGCACGAGGTTAAGAGTGTAGTTTGTTTCTAAAATCTGAAATGGTTTTATTATTTCTTTAAATTGATTTTATTTGATTTTTACAGTACAGATTTAGCATTTGACCTCCATGGATATGTGTTCATTTCTCTAAACAACATTCTAACTGCTGCTAATGGGGCTTATATGAAACAAAAACTGGACTCCAAGGTAATTTTAACACTCAAATGTGATCCAAAACCTTTACCAATGTAATGCATTACTTTTTCATTTCTTGTAATTGGATTACAATTAATGGTTTTCAATGAATTTAATGACTTTTAAGTACATTATAGGGTTATGCTTATTTTAATTTATTATTTATGTAGATGACATGAATTATGGCCGCATAACGAGTCATTGTGTTGGAGAAATGTGAGGTGCTGAGTGTCTGACTTGTGCAGAACAATAAACAAGACAGAAATATTGATTTTGTTTTTTTTAAAATTTTGAGCGGGAAAGTGTTTTAAGAAAGTAACTTAAAAGTAAATAATTAGTAATTACTTTTTATTGAAGTAATTAGAAAGTAATCTGGTAAAATTTTAAAGAAAGAATTAGTAATTTGTGGTGGATTTCTATTTTGAGCGTAACTTTTGTATGCTCGGAGATTCAAATTGAAAATTGATTTTTTGCAAAATTGTTATGATACGTTTCATAATGTGAACTGCTGTTGCATTAACCCATATTTAGTTAATATAAAAAGGTAATGATGTATGTATTTGCTTAAAATAATTTTTATTTATTTCATTAAGGTATTTTTCTCCTCCTGTGCTTTCAGGAACTGGGAAAATATGGGCTGCTGTATTATAATGCTTTATTTATGATTATTCCCACTATGGTTTTAGCACACTTCACTGGAGATATTCAGAAAGTAAGAATTTCAAAAACTTCTCATCATTGGTTTCACTCTTCCATCTTAAAAACACAACGTTTATTTTGAATTGATCTACAGATCTGAATTCTGACCGTACAGATCTGAATTTGTCGTGCACAGCAATTTCTTTCTAAAATGCAAAAAGAGTCAACATAGACTTTCTTATTGCTTTCAGGCTTTGGAATATGATGGTTGGGCTGACCTTTTCTTTGTGATTCAGTTTGTGTTATCATGTGTTATGGGGTAAGTCTGACATTTCCAGTATTAAACAAACATAGGTGATACATGTTGGGCAACTAATTACTTTTAGTGTTACAAATATTTGACATTATTTTACAAGGTTTTCATATTATTTTTTTTTATATTAAATTGGCAGGTTCATTCTCATGTACTCGATTATGTTATGCACCCATTACAACTCCGCTCTGACTACTACTATAGTCGGCTGTATCAAGGTTAGTTATTAACAAATTTTTAATCCAATTCAAGACTTGCGATTTAAGAGGTGTTCTGTAAATGTGACCATTTAAGAGTGAACTGTTTTTCATGAACAAACCCAACAGAATATCTTGGTGACATACATTGGGATGGTGTTTGGTGGAGATTATATCTTTTCTTGGCTGAATTTCATCGGCCTAAACATCAGGTAAATAAAATGTCAATAATAAAGTATTAAAATTCAGAAACATGTTTGGAATACTGATGACTATTGTTTGTTTCATCAAGTAAATATGACAAAGAAACGGGATCCTCTCTCAGTACGAGGGTCATTTTCAAGAGACGGTGTCATTCGTGCTAGAATATTTTAGGGCTATTTATTTATTTGGTTCAACCCTGTCACAGTAAGTTTCATATTTTTATAATTTGACTACAGCAGTTATGTTGGGTAAATTCCAGTAGTAACATTACTTTTCCAAAACATATTTTATACCAGCTCTGTTACATTTAAAATGTTTTGGGATTAAAGGTCAGTGCTTAAATGTCTAATAACGGCTAACGAATATCATAGCAACACACCACATTATTCAGTTAACTGAAAACTGATCACTATTTTTTCTCAACATAACAGTGTTTAATTGTAATACAAATATACACAACAAACACTTGTAAAATACTGAAAATTTCTTAAATGTGATATCAGAAACCATTTTGCTGTATTTTATTCATAAAGTGCTTAGAGAAGTTAATTGCAATTAAATACGTTTAGGTACAATTAAATGTTTAAAAATTCTATGCCTTTTTTATTAGAATATTGCCAAATTTACAGTAAGTGCACTAATTGCAAATAGGAATAGATGCTTATTATAAAAAGCATTTTCTTTGTATTGGCAAATACCATTTGCACCCTTAATTAAATATGAACATACAGGGGAGTCACGTGGTGCCATGCGAGGATCGGACATGTGAATGGCGAACTCTGTGCGCTTTGCTTGTTTTAATACTTTTTATGACATAAACCGGTGAGATTCAATACATGTTCCATAACTGTTCTAGGAGGACAATATGTCAAAGAATTCAAAATCCTCAGGCTGTGTTGACATTAAAATACACTTACAGGGGGGCCTGTTTAGCTCAGTGAGGATTGACACTGACTACCACCCCTGAAGTTGTGAGTTTGTATCGAGGGTGTGCTGAGTGACTCCAGCCAGGTCTCTTAAGCAACCAAATTGGCCCAGTGGCGAGGAAGGGTAGAGTCACATGGGGTAACCTCCTTGTGGTCGTGATTAGTGGTTCTCATTCACAATGGGGCATGTGGTAAGTTGTGCATGGATTGCGGAGAGTAGCATAAGCCTCCGCGTGCTGTGAGTCTCCGCGGTGTGATACACATCAAGCCACGTGATAAGATGTGCAGATTGACAGTCTCAGAAGCGGAGGCAACTGAGACTTGATTGAGGTGAGTAACCGCACCACCACGAGGACCTACTAAGTAGTGGGAATTGGGCATTAGGGGAGAAAAGGGGTTGAAAAAAATAACTTACGTGCTCAAGCTGATGCCCCCGAGCAGGCTGCGGGCCTTGGAGTTAACTTGGTCGGAGAGGTGCGGGAGATGCTGAACATGTTGGTAATGCTCACAAAAGATCTTGCTATGATATGTCGATCGATCACCGCCATGGAGGCAAAGTTCACTGATATGGTTTCAAGAGAGGGGGATGTCGAGAAACCGATCAATTACTTGGAGTCATCGGAGAGGGAATTATATGCTAATCCGCTAGCAACCAAGGTGAATTTGGAGCGTGTCTGGGAGAAGTTGGAGGACATGGAAATCCTTAGCCTGCAGAATAGCGTTCGTATTGTATGAGTCCCGGAAGGAGTAGAGGGACAGGATATGGTGAAATTCCTGGATGGGCTTTTTCTGAATCTACTTGACATAGCAGGCCATAAGCTGGAAATCCGAGCGAGCTCACAGGGTTCCTGCTCCGCAATCTGTGGAGGGAGACAGGCCCCGATCAATTCTGGTCAAATTTCTGAGATTGTCCGATAAAGATCTTGTGTTACGCAAGGTGTGGAGTAAAGGAAGGCTTTCTTGGAAGAACCACAGCATTTTCTTGTTCCCAGACTTTGTGAACTCAACAAGAGGGAAACATGATCGATTCAAGGAATGCAAGAAACTTTAGAAGATTTTAAGGATTCACATGCCATGCACATTCACATGCTCACAGCAAGCCATGACCTTCATAAAGTCAATGCAGTGAGTGAGTCATCTTGTTGTACTCATGATGTAGCCAAGTGGACCAGCTCACTGAACATTCGCTTGTCTGTTTGAGGAGTCTTCGTGCTTTTTTTTGTTCTGTTCTGCCTAGAGGCTGGAGTTTATTTTGTAGAGTAACACACCTTCAGGACAGTTTTTTTTGGATGAATCTACATGCTCTTTGTGCATATTCCGCCTATTGGCTGGAGTTTGTTTTGTGGAGTATTTCTTGCAAAGTCATTGGAGTAAGTCATTTGTTTGCACTCATGTTGCAGCTGAGTGGAACGGCTCACTGAAAATTCGCTTGACTGTTTGGAGAATCTGCACCACTATTTTTGTGAGTTTATTTGTGAGTGACACATCTTCAGGACAATTTTAAGTATCTACATGATCTACATGGCATGTTTGTTTTGCCTATTGGCTGGATTTTTTTTTATTGATGATCTTTTTCTGTGTAATTCTGTCTCACAAATCTTGTATTGAAACACCAGACTTGTAGGCGTGCCTGGACTATTTGAGTTTGGAGGGATGGACGACAGTTGGCATTTTCGTGCTCGGGGTTAATGCGCATGTTTTTCTTTTTTCTGTTTGTTTGGTTCTGGGGGATGTTCGGGTTTTGAGGGATGCACTAATGTTGGAATGTGGTCTTTATAATCTTGTTTTTACACACAATCTATTTTTTCTTATACGTCAATGTCAAATATGTATATGAGTGGATTGTCTCTCTCCACATGGAATGTGAATGGCTTTTGGCATCCCATAAAAAGAAGGAAGGTTATTTGTCGTCTTAAGCGTAAGATATATATTATATAGTGTTTCTTCAAGAAATACACCTTTCTCTGCAGGAAGCTAAAAAATTGGGAAAGATATGGGGTGGGCATTTTTTTAAATTTTTTTTTTATAGTGCTGGCTCGAGTAAGAGCTGGGGAGTCATTATGCTGATAAGTAAACATCTACAATTCAAATGTGTCAAACAGAGTAAATATAAATTAATTAAAGCCATTATTGTTTTAGCAGAAATTCAGGGACAAAGTCTTATTTTGGCTAATATATATGCACCTAATTTTAATGATCAGGGCTTTTTTATAGATCTTAAAGGGAAGATGTAAGCAACTGGCACCCCTTATGATATAATATTGGGAGGAGACGTTAAACTTTTGATGGACTCAGTCCTTGATCATAGTGAAGCAAAAGTGTGAAAGCCCCCTAGAGCAACATTGATGCTTCACAGGATGTGTCAAAATCTTGGAGACTTTTGAACCCATCTGGTAAGGACTATACATTTTTTCTATCAGTCCATAAGATTTACTCTAGAATAGATTTTTTTATATACCTCACAAGTCCCTAATTTCTTCTGTCGTTGATTGCTCAATTGGAATCATCTTACTCTCAGATCACGCCCTGGTGAGTTTAGAGGTGTTGCCAAATACAGAGAAGAAGAAAACATATAGTTGGCACTTAAATGTATCCCTTTTGCAAAATCCTGAATTCCAACAAATATTAAAGGCTGAAATCAATGTCTATATGGAGACCAACTGGAAGGGAATATTAAAAGTGCAGAGGCAGAGCTGAAGTCTCATCTAAATGCCTCAGGAAATTGACCCAATTGAAATAAAGATATAATATTATTTTGTCGCGGAATGTGGAGTTTTGGCTATTCAGGGCAAGACAGTAATTCTTTGAGTCGGGGGACAAGGCAGGGAAACTCATATAGACATATAAAACAGAGAGAGTCTTTCTACCTTTCCCTCAGTGAAATATGCTGGTGGTGAATTATTAACCTCGGCCATTGATATTAATAATGCTTTTAAAGAATGTAATCTCTATATTTCCAAGTCTTCAGCTATTGATGAAGATATTAGAAATTTTGTGGAACCATTAGAACTTCCTAAACTGATGACTGAGCAAAAAATTTTCTTCATTCTGAGTTAACCTTGGAGAAACTTGGCGAGGTAATTAAGGGCTTGCCTACAGGCAAGGCTTCGGGGGCTAGACGGCTTTGCCGCCAAATTTTTTAGATCTTATGCTACAGAATTGGCTCCACTTTTGCAAGAAGTTTATATGGAATCATTCAAGAATGGAAAGCTTCTGCCAACCATGACGAAAGCCTGGATCAGTCTGATTCATGTGCGTGTAAGAGTTACAGTCCAATTTCCCAGATTTTGCTGGCATTTAAAATATTGTCAAAAATTGTGGTTAACCAATTAATTAAAGTTATGACATCTCTTATACATGTAGATCAGGTCGGGTTTATTCGGGGCTGTAACTCTTCTGATAACATTAGGCGTTTCATTAATGTCATGTGGGCAGTGGCAAACGATCAGACTCCAGTCGCTGCCATCTCACTTGATGCTGAAAAGGCATTTGGTATGGTAGAATGGGATTATCTTTTTAAGATTTTTTAAATGCACAGGTTCAAGAATACTCTTGGGTGGATTAAGTTACTTTATAGACACCCGGTAGCGGTGGTTCATAGGAATGTATTCATTTCACATTATTTTACTCTGGATTGGGTCACCCGGCAGAGTTGCCTTCTTCCCCATTATTGTTCTGTCTTGCCCTGGAACCATTATCAGCCACGATAAGAAAGAGGGATGATTTTCCAGAGGTGGTGGCACATAAGCTTGCTTTAAGCAGATGATATTTTATTATTTGTCTCTGACCCTGCTAGATCTATGCATTGCCTCCATAGAATTATTAATTCCTTTTCTAAGTTCTCAGCATATAGAGTGAATTGGTCTAAATCAAATGCTTTGTCTCTGACAGCGCACTGCACGGTATTAGCTATTCAGACAGGTGCCTTCCATTGGCCCAAACAGAGCATTAAGTAGTTGGGTATTTTATTCGCAGCAAATTTGGGTGATTTAGTTAATTTTTACCCTTTAATAAAAAGGTTTTTGAGTGATGTGAGTAGATGGGCTTAATGACATTTATCTATGATTGGGAAGGTTAATGTTAGTAAAATTAATTGTATTCCAAAATTCAACTACTTGCTACAGTCTCTCCCTGTAGATGTCAAATAGGGAGCAAAGTCATTTATTTGGAATGATAAATACCCCAGATTACATTCCAGTAAGTTACAAAGCCTTTGCAAAGCCTTTCTATCAAACTAACCTGAGAAGTTAAGCTATACCCCATTATTTTGCATTTGCACTCAATATGGAGTCCATAAGTGCTTGTCAAAAAGTGTTTAATTCGGACATTTATTTAAATGTCGCCTTGAGTGTTTGGCTGAACCCAAAATGATGTATTAATAAGTCCCCTTTCTGCTGGACAGAGTGGATTGTGAGGGAGGTTAATACACTTTGTGACCTATGTGAGAGTGGAGTGTTGAGATCCTTTGAAAATATGGGTCAACATTTTGGGATTCCTATGTCTCAATTTTTAGGTATTTACAGCTGCTCCACCTGCTTTGTACTATTTTCGGGAGTAGCATTTACCCCCTAAAGTGGCAGATACTCTGGGAGAGGTGATTACACAGGGGGCGGAATATATAATTAGATATAATATGATTGTGTATGTTCTGTTTCTTCAATCATGTTTATGAATCAATAAAATGTTTATATAGAGAAATTTTTTTTTAGTTGCATCACTAGTGTGTTTATTTTCCCTTAGAAAAATTAATCATAGTTTTACTACATTAACCAGAGTATAACCATGGTATTTTATAGTTAAAATCATAGTAACAACAAAATGAAACATGGTTACTGTATCAACACCATATTACTATAGTAAAACCATGGTTAATTTTACCCGGATCAAACTTTTCTCTCAAATCCCCAACTGTCACCGTGACCTAATCATTGCAGGAAATCAAAGTTTACATTTAATACTTTTTTCCCTCCCATTTTTTTCCCCAATTTGGCATGCCCGATTTCCAATACGCTCTAGGTCCTCGTGGTGGCGAAGTGAATCCGGGTGGCGGAGGATGAATCTCAGTTGCCTCCGTGTCTGAGACCGTCAATCCGCCCGTCTTATCATGTGGCTGTTGAGCACATTATCGCAAAAACCTAGTGCATATGGAGGCTCATGCTATTCTCTGCTGCGTCCACGCACAACCCATCAGTGTTTTACTGAGAGCGAGAACCACATTATAGTGACCATGAGGAGGTTAACCCAACGTGATTCTACCCACCCTAGCAACCGGGCCAATTGGTTGGTTAGGAAGCCTGACTGGAGTCACTCACCACTCCCTGGATTAGAACTTCCGACTGTTTACTTGCTGAGCTACCCAGGCCCCACATTAATACTATTTTTAATAATAAATGAAAATGAAAGGATATTGTGAGAGAAACAGGAAATAGGAGGGAAAATGTGGGACAAAAGGCAGAATCGAACCCGGGTCTGTCATGATCAAAGAGAGCAAGGCAGGACCCAAATGCAGTGAGTCTGGGATAAGGGCTTTATTTAGCAAAAACATTCGGACAAACCAAAATGCAACAAAAACCTCACACTGAGGAGGGAAAAGATGAATATAAACTGACAGAAACCAGCAGAGTGAGAAACGGGACCAGGAAAAACCAAGTGGATATGCACAGCACAAATAACAAATGATCTGACAAAGGTCTCAGACACGAGGAGAACTTATATAGGGGAAAACATAATGGGAGACTGGTGACAGGGCTGATGGGATTAATTGGCTATGTCCTGGCAACAGGGCTAGCATTCAGCACGTGGCACCTGCAAATACAAGAGAAACACACAGGGAATCAAGCAGACATGACACCCAGACAAGACCAACAGACAGTTAGGGGAGGCACAGTTAGACCTGACTGTGACAGGGTCATCATTAAAAAGCACATCCACACCGTTGTTATAACCCATGCTACTGCACACCAATAGGGAGTACAAATGCTATTGCTTTGTTGCAGGTGCTATTTACACCTAGTGCAAATTGTCTCTGCCACTAATAATAATAATAATAATAATAATAATAATTATATATAATAATAATAATAATAATATATACACTCACCTAAAGGATTATTAGGAACACCATTCTAATACTGTGTTTGACCCCCTTTCGCCTTCAGAACTGCCTTAATTCTACGTGGCATTGATTCAACAAGGTGCTGAAAGCATTCTTTAGAAATGTTGGCCCATATTGATAGGATAGCATCTTGCAGTTGATGGAGATTTGTGGGATGCACATCCAGGGCACGAAGCTCCCGTTCCACCACATCCCAAAGATGCTCTATTGGGTTGAGATCTGGTGACTGTGGGGGCCATTTTAGTACAGTGATCTCATTGTCATGTTCAAGAAACCAATTTGAAATGATTCGAGCTTTGTGACATGGTGCATTATCCTGCTGGACTAGCCATCAGAGGATGGGTACATGGTGGCCATAAAGGGATGGACATGGTCAGAAACAATGCTCAGGTAGGCCGTGGCATTTAAACGATGCCCAATTGGCACCAAGGGGCCTAAAGTGTGCCAAGAAAACATCCCCCACACCATTACACCACCACCACCAGCCTGCACAGTGTTAACAAGGCATGATGGATCCATGTTCTCATTCTGTTTACGCCAAATTCTGACTCTACCATCTGAATGTCTCAACAGAAATCGAGACTCATCAGACCAGGGAACATTTTTCCAGTCTTCAACTGTCCAATTTTGGTGAGCTCTTGCAAATTGTAGCCTCTTTTTCCTATTTGTAGTGGAGATGAGTGGTACCCGGTGGGGTCTTCTGCTGTTGTAGCCCATCCGCCTCAAGGTTGTGCGTGTTGTGGCTTCACAAATGCTTTGCTGCATACCTCGGTTGTAACGAGTGGTTATTTCAGTCAAAGTTGCTCTTCTATCAGCTTGAATCAGTCGGCCCATTCTCCTCTGACCTCTAGCATCAACAAGGCATTTTCGCCCACAGGACTGCCGCATACTGGATGTTTTTCCCTTTTCACACCATTCTTTGTAAACCCTAGAAATGGTTGTGCATGAAAATCCCAGTAACTGAGCAGATTGTGAAATACTCAGACCGGCCCGTCTGGCACCAACAACCATGCCACGCTCAAAATTGCTTAAATCACCTTTCTTTCCCATTCTGACATTCAGTTTGGAGTTCAGGAGATTGTCTTGACCAGGACCACACCCCTAAATGCATTGAAGCAACTGCCATGTGATTGGTTGATTAGATAATTGCATTAATGAGAAATTGAACAGGTGTTCCTAATAATCCTTTAGGTGAGTGTGTGTATATATATATATGTATATGTATATTTATATTTATATGTATATATGTTGATGTTTTATTTGTAAGTTATTTTGCTTTACATCAAAGCTACATGTATAGTTATTTATTGAGATGCACAGAAAACACATGGCAGTTTTTCTTCAGAAAGACCCATCAATATTTCTTTAGTACTTAAAGTAATTCAGTAGTTCCACTAACTGTTTACCTGTTCAGTTTTTAATCCATTTTTTTCCACAACAGCATTGCTGGCAGTCTGGTGTACTCATACATCACTTTCACTAAGGAACAAAAAAGTAAGTGCTGAAAAGGTTGTACATGAGAAGGACAATGAGAATAACTTCAATGCCATTGGGTTTTCTTCCTTTTAACAATGTGTAATATGTATTTTAGATTACATGATGAAATAAATGTTCTGTTTTTCTATAGAAACAAGTTGAAGGAACAAACAAGATTAAACAGCCTCCACAGAAGAATATTCATTGATTCTGGACATTAAGAACCTCATCTGTGAAGAACATAAGCGGACTCATTTCACACTGCCTTGCTATAGAGCACAACATTGGACTATTTCAGCCATGTTGTGTGCAGGATTTATCACACTATATTCTCCATTGACATTTCAAACAAATTGTAAACCATGAATCACACCAGCTAGCTCAGAGATGAAGCACACTAAAAACTGAAAGTATTTTCTGTAAAAGAACTACAGTGGTAAGAAAAAGTATGTGAACCCTTTGGAATTAGCTGTTTTATGCATTAATTGGTATTAAAATGTGATCTCATCTTCATCAAAGTAACAAGTATAGACAAACACAATGCGCTTAAGCTAACAACACACAAATATATGTAATCTTTAATCTACCATTCACAGTGATGTGGAAAAAGTATGTGAACCCTTGGATTTTATAACCACTCAATCCTGGTGTTTCCGGTAGCTGCGGATTGGACCTGCACAACATTCAGAAGGAATTTTGGACCATTGTTCCTTACAGAACTGCTTCAACTCTTAGGATGTCTGGTGTGAACGTCTCTCTCTTGAGGTCATTCCACTGCATCTCTATTGGGTTAAGATCTGGTCTCTAACTGGGCCACTCCAAAAGGTGGATTTTATTTTTTTGAAGCCGTTCTGTTGTGGATTTACGTACTTCGATGTGTAGGGTCATTGTCCTGCTGCAATACCCAACTTTTACTGAGCTTCAGCTGGTGCACAGTCATCCTGACAATATCCTGATAAACTTGGGAATTCATTTTCCCCTCAAAGTTGGCAAGCGGACCAAGCCAAAAAGCAGCCCCAAATCATTATACTCCCTCCACTGTACTTCACCGTTGGGATGATGTTTTCAAATTTGTACGTGGTGCCCTTATTACGACATACTTAGTGCTGCTTGTTCTTCCCAAACAATTCAACTTTAGTTTCATCAGTCCATAAAACATTTTCCCAGTAGCATTTTGGAGTGTCAATGTGGTCTTTGGCAAACTTAAGGAGCACAGCAATGTTTTTGTTCGAAAGCAGCATCTTCCTTCATGGTGTCCTGCCATGGACACCATGCCTTTTTAATGTTTTCCATATAGTAGACTCATGATCAGAGATGTTAGCCAGCTTGAATGATTCCTTAAAATCTTTAGCTGTCACTCTACGGTTCTTTTTTTACCTCCATTGAGCATCCTGTGGTGTGCCCTTTAAGTCATCTTGGCTGGACGGCCACTTCTAGGGAGAGTAGCTGCAGTACTAAATCATCTCCATTTTTAGACAATTTCTAAATCCAAAGTTTAACTGTGGACAGCTGAATATTCAAGCTCTTTGAGCTAACTTTGTAACCCTTTCTAGCTTTATGCAAAGCAACAATTCTTGGTCTTGTGAGATCTCTTTTTCTGCAAGGCATGGTTCACATCAACAGTTAATTCTTGTGAATAGCAAACTCAAAATGTATGAGTGCTTTTTACAAGTCAAAGTAGATCTAACCCACACCTCCAGTCTCGTTTCATTAATTGAATCACAGGTTTTTTTTATTGAAGTTCTTGAATTGATCACAAAATAGATTCAAAGTGGATTGTATAAATAACTACATAATTTCTGCCCTTGTTTGCATAAAAAATATGGTAATGGAATGTAAACCACAAATGCAGTTGCTACATCTGATATTAAACCCTGAAGATTTCTTTAATTAAACAATTATAAAAATGATTAGTTCTGGTACTCTAATTTGAATTGACATGTGCTCTGATACGGAGTACAACTGGGATGCTTCAGTTTTTGTATAATTCTGCTCGTCTGTGTTTGCACACAGAATAATTTTTTTGTGTGCTGATATTCAGTACAACAGTGCTCTTGTGTGATATAGTTTTTAAATCTATTTGGGAAGCAAGTAATTCCATATCTATTCATACATTCACAATATTTATTTGATAAACAGCAGACCACCTTGTCTTACAATCATGGTTTAAATAGACACTCTCTGCACTTCTCCAAATTAGAAATTTCAGAAAACACCATTGTGCAATGGACCCGTGTGTATTCAGACTGCTTTACTATTTAACATGGATTTATGCATAATTTCTGATCTGTGAGTGGACATATCCCACACTAGACCATTTAAAATATGATTATTTCTTGAATCACGTACATGAGGCGAAACAGAACTCTTACAACCACTCCAGGCAGTAAACAACAGAAATGACAGTAAATGCATGTGGACATGTGGAGTGAATTCATTTCTATAACTGGCCAGGTGCTTGTTTAGGTATGGGAGGAGGTATATTACACTAAAGCTCTATTGAAGTGTGGCCTTTCATTCTAAACAAAATACACCATGACTTGTCTTAAAATGCCATTTCTGAGGAACAGAATGCGTCATTTTCTTAAAACATGATACACAAGGCTCTAGTGAAGTAAATCTAAATGGACAGTTATGAGGTTTCATTTCAACAGGGTTTTTAAAACAAAAACAAAAGATTAAAAAAGGATAGGCATGAGATTTGTTTCTTGGTGAAAGATAATATATTGAATGATTTTGGGTTGTTTTAAAACCGTGGAGGTAATATTTGCATTGCATTTGGATCACATCGCTGTTTTAATTCTGCCTATTACTCACAATCACTGTCAGCGGTGATTCAATGGTGATTTGTTTGCCACAAATCATAACAGTTTGCAGCTTAGAAAGGATTTCGTTTTTTCCCGAAATCTCACGGAAAAACTTCAGATCCATTTACAGATTGATTATTATTAAGAGAATGGGATATATGCCAGTTCAAAAATATATACAAATCATTAAAAATGGATGAAAAGAGGTTCAAAATATTTTCTTATTCTTATTATTGTAATGCTAAATATACTGATATACTATTGAAATTAAGAAGATTTGTAAAATACAATTGTAAATATACATCATGGTAGTATTTGTTGTACTGAATTGAATTTATGCCGATTTATTTTATGATTTTCATTCTGGTAATACATGACTCTATAAGAATGTAATGGGATTCATCAATGATCATTTCTGAGAATTATAAACAAACTCAAAAGTAAACCACTAATCACATTATGGTAATAAGGATGAGATTACAGTAACATATGCACAAGTCATTTCAGTAAACGCATTACAGTAATAAGAATTTGGTTGATGTGTGCTTAACTGTCATGAAAACAAATTTGTTTTCAGCACCGTTTTCTTAATTCAAAATCTCTTTTTGTATTTTTTCCTTTTGATTTTGGTATAAAATATAATCCAGACATTTCTTTGTGAGATTCGCCCAGTTACTGGAAACATACAGGTATTAAACCAATGAGTGAGTTTCCGAGCAGACATCACTGATGTCAAACACTTTACAAAACAAACCGAGGAGTGATTCCACTGGCTTATTTATGTTGTACTACATCTCTTGAAGTAAAGTTGGGAGCTCGCAGTACACCTCCATTGAAACAAACAAGCCAAGCACTGAAGCATTTGTTTGTTGCGTTAACCAACACACAGGACAAAAGTGCAGCTTGATGTACCTGGATATACACTGACCACCACACCTGCATACACGAGAGGCCACGCCCACCAACAGTCATTCTCATGAATAATGTATAATGGCTTACACAGCATATTCACCCACTGTCAAAATGTCTCCATAAAAATATAAATATCTTGTCGGTAAAAAAATATCGGACAAATTCTGTTACAAATAGAATTTACAAGTCTCTGAAAAAGGAGCATTAATTGGCTGTAGATTGAGTTGGAGGGTGGCGTTTTTGGAGCAGCTTGGCTTTGGATTTAGGGTGGATGGGGTGAGCGCTATCCCATCCCCATAGTCTCTGGATCCGGCCTGACCTTTGGCCTCATTCAGTCTTCCTTCACCCTGGAAGGGTCCATCTTGGCCTGGGTCAACGATTCTGTTTCTGTCCGGCACTTTTTTGTTGGCCTATCGAGACTCTGTCTGTCCTGTTGGTGCTCCACAGAGCCATTTGTGTCCATGTTGTGGGTGTCTGTGAGTTCACAGCCGTTGGAGTCCTGATGATCTGTGGATATACTATCTACTCCATTTGACTGGACAGATTCACTCTGCAGCTCGTTCACACTGCTAGATATTTGTGTGGAGTCTGCACTGGAGCTGTGACTGTTGAGTCCTGGATTAGAAACCACACAGACAACTAGAGTAAATAACTGTAACAAACCATGATCCACATTCAAAAGAGTTTAACACATAGTTTTTTTTAACTGCTACAGCTTCATGATTGCTGTAGCAAAGTGGATAGCCACAGTCTGTGGAGGATGAGAGTTTAGAAGATTTAATGTGCATTGCCTTTGGATTTATAGCTCTTTCAATTGGTCAAACTACCACTTAGACTTTGGGAAATGTTTAGTGTTACTTGAATTGGTGCTATTTTAGTGTATTTCTATTTTTATACAATGGAAGGCTTAGTTTGGAAAATGAAAGGAAAATAAGTGTATATAGAGTAAAATTTCAAAATTTGCGATTAATCACGATTAACCCTTCAAACTCTGAACAGAAGCTTTCCTGTTACAGTGGCATTCCCAATATTAAAATCTTTTAACTTGACAAAAAACAAACAAACAAGGAGGGCCAAGTGTTTGGTATCAGAGTAAAAAAAATGAACTTTTTTTCTTATTTTTTTGATTTGACATTTTATACCTCAAGGTGTAAATAATGGGGCTTTTCCTCTGCACGGTACAACTCAAATTGAATCGACTCTGCTCGCTTTTTGGGGGTTTTCGTTTGTGGACAGTACCTGGTACTTTTTTTAGTACCACCTCGGTCGAGGTTCCAAGCGAGCCGAGCCGATACTAAATGTGACGTCAAAACCCTGCAGATCACTGATTGGTCAGAGAGAATCGTCACTACCAGCGTCACTGGATTTGTGACACAAGATATCAACCCGCTAGTTTTTAAGTTAGTAACATCAATAGCAGTATCATTTGTTCATGCAACTTTCGAATTGTAAAAAGATATGGCTGTGCGCAAAACCACACTGTGGTCAATAAATGAGGTGCAGACGTTCCTCTCGTTAGTGACGAACAAAACAACGCAAAACAAAAAAGTCTTTCAGGAAGTGTCTCAGATGGATATCACTGGACCTACCAACAGCGTAGCGAAAAGTAAAAAAAAAACTTAAAAGTTACTACAGAACCATTATGGAAATGTGGAAGTGATTTGACCAAATGGACGCTATCTAAACCTGCGAGCAATGGGAGGGAGTGTGCCCTGGACTCAGCCATGGCATTGTTTGAGTCCACGATGGAGGATGGTACGTTAACTCTATACTCTGCTTGAAAGCTTCACTTTTAGTTGACAAGCTACTGGAAACCTTGCTTCTAAAACAACTAGGCCAATTTAACTGATACACTTGTGTAAAATCAACATGCTGATTTATGCAGCACAATGAGCTAGTAGCTAAAGGCAAGCTGTTGTGTTATTGTTTATGGTCAGTAATATTTGTATCGTGTTTAAGATATCATGGCAACAGAGGCAGTGCAACTATGACGATCAGCCTATATTCCCACCCACGTTGAGGCGGCACTAAACTGGAGTGGAAAAGAAAGCTCCGAAAAGTAATGCGAGCAGAGTCGAGTCGAACCGTAGATGGCTCCCATTAATTTAAACTGTAACTGATACAACAAAGCAAATATAAAATTATAGCATTAAAAAAATAATTTATCCTAGTGTACAAAAATATGTACACTATCCATATAATATTTACACGTCTCCAAAAGCATCTCCAAACAAATAAAACGTAATCAATGCACATCAAATCTAACTACACATGCAAACACAACAATTACTTTGAATAAAGGTAAAAATGAGATTTCATAGAATGAGTTTCATTCTGTGCCACGTGAGTCATCAGTAAGTCTGTATCATGTACTTGACGCCATCTCCTGGTGGTCATATGTAACAGTCACCAATCACATATCTCTCTGCCAAAATATGGATGACTTTCGCACTAATTTGTACCCAATCCAGTTGTTTTTTTGTTGCATAACGCTACATTATTTAAGATGATGTCATCTTATCCAGGAAAGCGAACGTGTTTTCAGCCAGATGCCATGTGCACATTTACATTGCTCATTTGAAAGATAATCACAACCTCTAAAAAATGGTATGTGAAATGTAATGTTCTGTTTATTTTGTGAGGTTATAAGAGAAAATGTGGCATAGAGGCAACACCTGTTCACATGAAACATGTATGATAAAGACATATACTTTGCTATTTCTAGCTATGTTTTTGTCTGCAAGTAAAGCAAATTGGCTAGTTGTGTTCTACTCTTTGAGAGCTTTCCAACAACATATAACACATGGCTATTAGATGAGATAGACATTTTAGTGATTACAATAATATGTGCAGTGCAAAATTTTTCATAAATGATAAAAATGGAAAACTTATAATTTGTCTGCAAATTTCAAAGCACTGGTTCAGTTTTGGTCATAATGCCTGCACGCTTTGTAAAGTACAGCTTCTACGCTTTAAAACGATACCTATTTTGTATTGTTCAAGACTGTAGTTATTAATATTTTGACATTTATTTTTTTTCTCGTGGGCCCATCCGAGATTAAGGGTTATCTATGAAAAATTATACAATTAAACATGATTAGATATTAATCGACTGACAGCACAAATAATACAATTCTGATCACAAATTTTGTGCAGCGATGCAAAATCGTATGAGAAAAAATTGTGTTGCATCTGAGAATCGTAAATCTAATTGCTGTTGGAATCAAATGTATTATTCTGAATTTAGAAAAAAAATAGCTTTTGAATTGAACCGAACACAAAATGAATTGTGAATGGAACTGATTTGCTATCAACCCAAAGATTCACACCTATACCGTTGTAAGCGCTGGTCTCTTCTCGCTCTGATTGGCTGGCGCTGCTGCTGGAAGGGGCGGGAAGGGGCGTGGCTGCTCGACTGGACACAGTGCTTTCTGTCTCATCCAGAAGTCTGTCCATGTAATCACTACACAAATAAAGCACAACACACTCATTAGTCAACAGCGAACCTGGCAATTGTTGTGCTATGGTTATCCTGTGTTTTTCAATTCAAATGTATTTAGTATTTGTTTCGGTTTTGTCACTGTAATTAAAGGAGAGTGGAGAGGTAACGGGAAGGGATAGGGAGAAGATGGAGATGGGACCGGGAAATGACACCAGACATCAAGGCCACATCTCCGACTCAATCACACTTCTTATATCATTCAATTAAGATACTTACGTCACTCCTGGGTGTAGGTTGTATTTCCTTTTTCCAAGCCTAGTTTGTTGTGCAAAGAAATCGTATCGCTCCGACTTCTTCCACATGTAATAAAAAGCCACACAATCTCCGACAGACCGTGTTCTGACCTGAAAAATTGAGCAATAGTAAAATACAAAAAACAATTAGCTGCATGTCCACCAGACCCCATTTAGACTAGAGGTTGACCAATAGTGGATTTTGCCGATACTCATAACTAGAGTGGTGTAAAAGGCAGATAAACGATTAATCGGCTGATTGTTTTTAAAACCAATTTATTAAATGTAACTTTTTGTCATTCCTTACTGTGACGGTGCAGACATAGACGCTACAAGAGTCCATAATGAGTAAAATTCCAGATGTCTGTTTACTGTGAAGCCAAAATTCCTTTAACAACCAGAAAATATTTGGTGCATAATCATGACGTTTTAGCCCAAAATACACTGTGGACTCCTTACAATCATTGTATTGCATTATAAACACTATAAAATAAACATTGTATAAGTTAATAAATACAGTATGAGCAGATATTCATCAAGAGCCGATCCCTCAGCGATCATTTGTCAATTTTCAGGTATTCTTGTTTTATAAAACTGAATTTTCATTTTCTTCAGGGACAGTTTCTTCAAAATCAACATGAATTTATCAATAAATAAAGAATTTATCTCAATCCCATTGAGCACGTCTGGGACCTGTTGGATTGGAGGGTGAGGGCTACAGTTCCCCCCAGAAATGTCCAGAAACTTGCAAGTGCCTTGGTGGAATTGTGGGGTAACATATCACAGCAAGAACTGGCAAATCTGGTGCAGTCCATGAGGAGGAGATGAACTGCAATACTTAATGCAGCTGGTGGCCACACCAGATACTGACAGTTACATTGACACATTATTCCATTTCTGTTAGTCACATGTCTGTGAAACTTGATCAGTTTATGTCTTAGTTGTTGAATCTTTTTGTGTTCATACAAATATTTACACATGTTAAGTTTGCTAAAAATAAAAGAAGTTGAAAGTGAAAGGACGTTTCTTTTTTTGCTGCGTTTATAACATTGAAGTACCTTGTCATAGTACTCATAAAATAATTATGCAAAATAACAGGAACTTTTCTCAGCAGGTGATGTGAAGTCTGGCTGCAAGTGTCTTGAAATGTATTGATGCTGGTAAATGTTTCACAAAAGCATTGTTTTGATGGCTGTAGCAGCAGTACTTCTAAAAGGATGAATTTAGACTTCTCAGAGATAATTTTAGTGTACTGACATGACAGTCTAAGTGGCTGTTCAGAACAAAAAACTTTTGTGCTACAAAAACCTAGACACAATGAATAGAGCAGAAAGCAGGTGTCTAGAGACACATATTTTTAAAAAATTGAAGTCCCTTTTAACTTTACATGGCATCTAAAAAACATGGTGCTCCTGAACGAGATGTGGTGCAAGAAGGACACATGATGCAACTGTCTGGTGCAAAAATACGGAGCACTTGCTTTAAAATGAATGCAAGAAATTGGAATGCCCAATATGGCAGATGGAGAAAAGGAAGTCCCGCCTAACAGGTTAAAGAGCCAATTGACCAGTCTGAAAATGTAATTTTTTAGCGTAATCTGTGCTAAAGAAGGCTGAAATTATGATACAATTGTTGTCGGATTTAACTGCTGATTTGAAATATGTTCTTTAAATGTAATCTTGATCAAACGTTTTGGAGATTTATGCTGCTTGTATCTATAAAAAAATGCCTGTGAGTGTTCCAAAAATAGCAGCTGAGTGGATTGACTGGCCTTGAAAGGGACGTTGATGTCCATCTAACCAGTGGAGATGGACGTAAATACACCTTCAGCCTTAACGTCTCTTAACAGTTACTGTTGCAAAAACAAAGCATGAAACAACAAAGTTCAGTGGTGTTGGCATGCTAAAACTCTCTGTGTCTTTAAATTCATCTGGTTTAAAGCACAGCACTAAAAATATTAAAGGAAAGTTCACACAAAAGTAAAAATTCTGTCATTATTTATTCACCCATGTGTTGTTATAACCCCATATGACTTTCTTTTTCTTAACAAAATGGAGTTCTCAATGATGTCATACAATGGCAGTTTATGGTGACCACCTCTTCAAGCTTCAAAAGAATGCAAAAGTATAGGTAACACTTTATTTGAATGTGTCGTTTTTACACATATTACATGTATTTACTATAGTAATAACAGTCAATTATGTGTAATTACAAGCAACTAACCCTAAAACAAACCCATAGTACATTTTGTTCATTAGTAATAATCAGTTATTACTTGTGTAATTACACTATAACAAGGTTATATTAAAATAAAAGGTAACCAAAGTATAATTAAGAAGTCTAATAAATTATGCAATGAGATGCATAGTTGATAAATCATACAATAAGTTTTGGTGAGAAACAAACTGAAATCTAATGTATTATTTAGTGGAACTATTGACCAACCTTTGATCACATTAGATTTCGGTTTGTTTCTCACCAAACCTTGGTGTATACTTTAATAACAATCATGAGTCTCATTGAATAATTTATTAAGACTTCTGAATTAGACTTTAGCATTCTTTTGAAGCTTGAAGGGGGGGGGGGGGGGGGGGTCACTATAAACTGCCATTGAATGATATCACTGAGCACAAACATCTTTCACAATTTTCATGACGGAGCACAAGAGCAACAGTTCACGCAGCACCCTCGTGACATTGGGGCAGACACTTCCAGATATGCTTTTGACATGAAGCTTATATCTGGTGTAGACATGGTGTTAATTTGATGCCTACAATATTTTACAAAAACACTGAGACAGGGCATTTTAATTGCACATCTAGAAATCTACAAAAGAAGGAAAAGGAGATGTTACGCAGTGATCAAGATATAATATTTTGATACAAGATATGAAGATAACTTTTTATTTATTTGATCAACATGACCACCAGAGGGAGCCCTCTCCTGAATACTGACACTATACCGTTTCTTCTATGGTGACTCCTGTTTGTAATATATAAATAGTCATGCTTCTCCATTGTGACTTTGCACTGTTTTGCCTGTTTCACTGCCTTACCAAGTGTTATTCTCATAGCCTTTTTATTGCCTACTTGTTATGACCATTGTGCCTGCTTTCTGGATTACCGATATTGGATTGCTGTTTTTCTCTGTTTGCCTGGTTGGACTGATTACCTGTGTAACGACTACTTTGCCTACTTCAACGATTATGTCTCTGCCTTGTGTCTTGGAATTTTTTGCTGATTATAATAAAGTTCTTGCATATGGATTCTACCATCGCCCCCATGCCAAAGAAGTCTTCAGTGTTCTGCCTCAACGACTACCGTCCCGTCGCACTCACACCCATCATCATGAAGTGCTTGGAGAGGCTCGTCATGAGGCACATTAAGACCCAGCTGCCCCTCTCACTATACCCACTGCAGTTCGAGTATCGTCCAAACCGCTCAACAGACGACGCCATCGCCACCTCCCTCCATCTGGCTCTCACCCACTTAGATAAAAATGACTCATACATTCGAATGCTGTTCATAGACTTCAGCTCAACATTCAACACAATCATTCCCCAGCATCTGATTGGAAAGCTGAACCTGCTGTGCCTGGACACCTCCCTCTGCAACTATATCCTGGACTTCCTGACTGGGAGATCTCAGTGAGTCCGGATTGGGAACAGCATCTCCACCACCAACACACTGAGAACTGGGGCCCCCCAGGGCTGTGTGCTCAGTCCACTGCTGTTCACTCTGCTGACTCACGACTGTGCAGCAATGCACAGCTTGAACCACATCATCAAGTTCGCCGATGACACGACCGTGATGGGTTTCATCAGCAAGAACGATGAGTCAGCATACAGAGAGGAGGTGCAGCGGCTAACAGACTGGTGTAGAACCAACAACCTGTCCCTGAATGTGGACAAAACGAAAGAGATAGTTGTTGACTTTAGGAGAGCAGAGCGAACGCTCTCCACTGAACATTGATGGCTCCTCTGTGGAGATCGTCAAGAGCACCAAATTCCTTGGTGTTCACCAGGCAGAGAACCTCAGCTGGTCCCTCAACACCAGCTCTATTACCAAGAAAGCCCAGCAGTGTCTCTACTTTCTTGGAAGACTGAGGAAAGCACATCTCCCACCCCCCATCCTCACTACATTCTATAGAGGGACTATTGAGAGCATCCTGAGCATCCGCATCACTGCCTGGTTTGGGACTTGCACCGTTTCAGACCGCAAAGCCCTGCAGAGGATAGTGAGGACAGCTGAGAAGATCATCGGGGTCTCTCTTCCCTCCATCAAAGACATTTACAAAAAACACTGCATCTGCAAAGCAACCAGCATTGTAGATGACCCCACACACCCCTCACACAAACTCTTCACCCTCCTGCCGTCTGGCAAGAGGTACCGAAGCATTCGGGCCCTCACAGCCAGACTGTGTAACAGCTTCTTCCCCCAAGCTGCACTGTCTCTTTCTGTGTCTATTGTCCTGTTCATTGTTAGTAATTTATTGTACTGTCCAGTACTTTTTGCACACGTTTGCACGTGCACTTTATATAGGTATGTTATTTAGTCTGTATAGTCTCATGTGGTTCTGTGTTTGTCCTATGTTGTTTTATGTAGCACATGGTCCTGGAGGAATGTTGTCTTGTTTCACTGTGTACTGTACTAACTGTATATGGTTGAACGACAATTAAAAACTACTTGACTTGACTTTCACCTCATTGACGAGTCCCTTACACAACATGCATTGGTGAATCGTTAAAAGACCAGGGCATAACAGCTTGTTAAAATATTCAGTGCCTTTCTCAGCTTTAACTTCTTGTTTCCGGATGAAGACTGTCCTTCCTCACTTACTGACATTAGTATGGACTGGGTTTTCCACAACCTGGAAGCACTTTGTGTTGCACGAGAGGACGGGTCACTGCAGTTCAATACGTCCCATTAAGCAAGTGACACCTAATGAATTAACTTAGTACATTGAGCAGATTTGCTAGGAGCTGCAAATACATAGAAATATATTTTTGCAAACACTTGCAGGTGGCTGGAGAGACAAACCTGACCCAACTGTGTGAGGCCTTGAGGAGATATAGTGACAGAGCAAGCTTCATACAGGAGGCTCTTGTTCATCTCTACAGTCACACCAGTGATATGGAGGAACCTCAGCCAAACATTTTAAAGGTAATGAACATAGTTTCTCTTTACTGAAACTGTCGTTTGCCTCAGTGTTCTGAAATTTGTCTTCTCTAAATGGGACCAGAAAATCAAACTGTTTTTATCTTGATACTTTTATGATCTGATCTGTAAGGGTGGACAAACTTTGTATTTGTACTCTATACAGTTTGTGAGATCCTTAAATGAATGTTTGTTTGTTTCACTAGTTTATTTTGTGTTGGGATATGCAAATGACCGCCAGGGCAGTTTTCAAGATGCCACAGTTCCTCTTTGGTTCATATGTAATGACAGAAGATTGTGTTATTGTAAAGAAAACATCCCTTATAACTTCCCTAATAATGTAAAACATTTAATTTTGAATTGCATTGTTTTAGTCTGCTGTCATTGACATTTGAATATGATGTGAATATTGTTCTTCCTGTTGCAGTTGGTATCTGCTGGAATGCGACACCACACCAAGTCTCTACATGTGCAGCTTGTGGCCACTGCATGTGTGGTTAACCTGACCACAATGGAGCTGGTGCTGGGAATGCCTCTACACCTGATGGGAACTGTGGTTCAACAACTGCTCACAGCAATGAAGAACTTCCCAAATCACCAGCAGGTACACACACTCACTAGTATAGTCGCATTAGGCAAGATACCATACTTGTGAACATGCAAGACCAGTGTCCATTTATTTTTTATATTTGTTACTTTGTGTTATTCATGTCTAAATTATTTAATGTATGCTTGAATAAATCTTCCAATTCTGCCAAATAATGTCTAAATATGGTTTGGAATTTTACGACTACCAATATTTAAATGATTATATCACGCCAATGGTTTGGGATAGAAACAAACATTATATTATTAGAAAACGGCATAAAACTCAATATGTGATAATGGGTCAGTGCTTCACAAAATAATATATATCAGTCCTTTGTCCCATTTGATTGTCAGTATACTAACACTACTTTAAATCTTTTAGTTGCAGAAGAATTGCCTGCTTACCCTCTGCAGTGAACATATCTTACAGGTTGTCCCATTTGACAGGTCAGTCCATGCATTCTTCCCCATTGTACTTGAACATGTTTAGATTCATTGTTGAAATGGCATAACTTAGTCTTGACCCCTGATCTCTGGCAGATATGAGGCCACTAAACTGATGATGGTGTGGTTGGGGAATCGTGAAGACCTGATGCTCCAGAGAATGGCTGTGGCTATAGTCTCCATACTGGTGTCCAAGGTCATCACAGATCCACCAGTGTCCTGTTCAATATCGATAGTCTCCTTTATTTATGTGGAAGCAATTTGACATTGTTCTGACCAAGTTTATAAATGAAGCGGAAGGCAATGTAGACTTTGACGGTCATCATTGTAAAAAAAACAACAAAAAAACCTTACAGTGTGATTAGGATCCCGGTGGAAACCTGACTGTTCGTTATCCAGCTTATAATATGGCTACCTGCCAAATAAGTAAATAAATGAACATGAAATATTGATTTGAGTTGAATTATGAGACAATTACAGTTCCAGACAGATCTCACAGTGAAATCAGAAAAAGTAGGTTACCTTTTCTTTAGCTAAAATCAGTCTGTGCTTACCAAAACACTGCCCCAGTGGCCAAAGCAATAAGAGTTGAACTCACTCGTTCAGAATGGAGAAGAGGTGACAGAAATTCCTGCCTACTCCATATTTTTCTGTTTGATTGAGGACTCTGGTTTAAAAAATAAGGCTGGGCATAGAAATGCATCAATTCTTCATCTACAAACTCTTCAGACATGCAGTTGTTTTGTGTTCTGTTGTCACTATCGTTGTGGATGATCTGTTTTTAGACAAATAAAAAGAGTTTTCGCTTGAACGCCCCAATGTCACGAGGGGGCTGCGTGAACTGCTGCTCTCATCCCCTATCATAAACGTGCACAGGAGATCAACGATCAGTGAACATTTTTAATACATTAGACTTGGCTTTGTAACCAAAAGAAATATGGTTATAACAACACAGGGGTGAGTAAACAATGACTGAATTTTCATTTTGGGGTAAACTATACCTTTAAAGGTGAGAAAATCTAGATAAACTTGCCTTCAATATCAACTAGATTCACCTAGTAGGTTTGTAGAAACGTACTGTCAGTAGAGCAAACTTTATTTCTTTATTTTCCGATTGAAGGAGATAATTAAGTAGAAGTAAATGCATAGGATGTTTAAGAACCTGGTCTAGAATAACATTCCAAGAGCGGGAATGTTACAGGAAAGAGCTGGATTTGATTTGGTTTGACAGAACTTACAAATACACTGCAAATAAAGTAATCTTTTTTTAAATATGGCGTGATAAATATCAGTTAATGTACATTTGTTGTGCATGGTTAGAAGAAAAAACAATCAATACCTTGTTGGCCTGGATAAAATTGAAGTCTTTTCCATAAGCTTTTAAACCTTGTTCAAAATTCCTGCACTCTTCTTCTGTCCAGACAGACAATTCCTCTGCAGGAAAGACAAACATAAGAACAAATTCTGCACCTGGCAAAAACACTATTTACTAATCATTCGATCCGGATGTAAAATATGCCAAATGTGCACTACTAATGAAAATATGTTTAGGCTTAAAAAGAGAAATGACCAATAAACAAACTTTGTAAGTCTCACCTCTGGCTGCTTTAACATTAAATCTTAACCTTCGTAAAGCTTCAGCAGTGTCAAAGTTACACTTCACCAGCTCATATAAAGCCTGTGGGGAGAAAACACATGATGTTTTGTTTTGCATATCAAGTCACAGTTCAGAATTTAGGCTATAAATTGGTGTCATTTATAACTAATAAATCATTAAGGACAGTTGTTGAGTGCCTGCTCATTGTCTTTTATATGGGATCCTTCAGGAATAGCGTCTACTCCCGTCTCCTCTCCGGTCCGTCGACATGCTTCTGTCAGAAACTCCACCACAGTGTTTTCAGGAAGGTTTTCCGGATTCCACAGCAGCTGGTCGGCATTCTCATACACTGTCAGTGATGGAGTCAAAGATTCAGAACATCTTCCAAGACCTCGTTATGACACAGTGTGTTTAATTGATCAGCTTTCATTGATCACACCTTTCTCATTGTCTTTGTACTTGCACAGTCCAGAAGGTGTTTCAGCCTGATACATGGAGCCAACCATAATCTCCTGTTCAAAACACATACATGTCACATATTTCATGAGTAATTAAAGACACAAGCCAAAAAGAAAATCATGATGATGAAAGAGTGTTTACTTTCTTCCAGTCTTCAGAGGGAATATAATCCTCATCTTCTTCTGATTCCTCCTCTACTTCGTTATCTAATAAATAAATAAATAAACAAAACTTACAGTTCACCCATAAATGAAAATTCTCTCATCATTTACTCACTATCATGCCATCCAGATGTATATAACTTTCTTTCTTCCGCTGAACACAAATGATTTTCAGAAAAATATCTCAGCTCTGTAGATCCATACAATGCAAGTGGGTACAGAAACTTTGAAGCTCCAAAAAGCACATGAAGGCAGCATAAAATTAATCCATATGACCCCAGTGGTGTAATCCATATCTTATGAAATTATATGATAGGTTTGGGTGAGAAACAGATCAATATTTTACATACATAAGAGTTTTACATGATATTTTTCCATGCTTGGACATGATAATTTATTTACCAATAAAATGTTAAAATAAAAGATATAAAAACATATACATTATCAAAACAAGAACGTAATCAAAAAACGTTATAATAAAATTTGACTTAAATTTAATTAAAATTACTATATAAAATAATATAATTTTTTTATCGTGATTATTATTAATTCATTGTAATAATTTATTGAACATTATTGTTTTTTATCATATTGCTTTTGCCAATAATGTAAACAAGCATTAATTTATTAGAGGTTGTGTGTTTTTTTTCCTATTTTTCTATCAAATTTATGCTTAATTTATGATTACATTACACATAAGAAACGGTGTCCTTTATTAAATGTACTGGGAGAGAGATACAGCAAATAACATGCAATGAGCAGTATTAGATTAACAGGTTGTTTCTTACTCTGAAAATAGTTGCAGTTCTGTGATCGTTTGAGTTCTGTTGTGTTACAGGTTTTCACCGCACAAGTTAGACTGTCAGTTGAGCGACTCTCTTTCACCAAACCCTTGCATATCTTTCCTTCATCCTCCTGCAACAAAAACATTATTTGACCGTTACCAGCCTGTCATTGGAGATATCCATGTGTCTCAACAATTATAGAAAAGTTATTTGACACTGCCATATTTAGATGCTGTAAACAAAACCACTCATAAGATAAATTCTAATAAAACATCTGTGATTTAACAGAAAGATCTTTGACGACTATTCCCTAAATGAAGCATTCATTTGAAAAAGATTGATTTTTCTGCTTTCATGACGATCATTAGAACCCTAAAACTAAAAGCTAATGAAATTAATTTTCTTTCTGGTCAATTATCAACTTTTTTTCCTATAAAAATAAAGAAATCTGCTATTATTTATCGGTATAGAAAAAATGCCCCTGTAAATCTGTAAATATACAGTTGAAGTCAGAAGGTCTTCAAAGAGACATCTTTGTTTTTCACAATTCCTGACATTTAATTGTAGAAAACATTCCGTCTTAGGTCAGTTAGGATCACTACTTTATTTTAAGAATGTGAAATGTCAGAATAATAGTAGAGAAATATTTATTTCAGCTTTTATTTCTTTCATCACATTCCCAGTGGGTCAGAGGTTTACATGTACTATGTTAGTATTTAGCAGCATTGCCTTTAAATTGTTTAACTTGGGTTGAATTTTTTGGAAAGCCTTCCACAAGCTTCTCACAGTAAGTTGCTGGAATTTCAGGCCATTCCTCCAGACAGAACTGGTGTAACTGAGTCAGGTTTGTAGGCCTCCTTGCTCGCACACACTTTTTCAGTTCTGCCTACAAATTTTCTATCAGATTGAGGTCAGGGCTTTGTGATGGCCACTCCAGTACCTTGATTTTGTTGTCCTTGAGCCATTTTGCCACAACTTTGGAGGTATGCTTGGGGTCATTGTCCATTTTGAAGACCCATTTGCGACCAAGCTTTAACTTCCTGGCTGTCTTGAGATGTTGCTTCAATATATCCACATAATTTTCCTTCCTCATGATGCCATCTATTTTGTAAATTGCACCAGTCCCTCCTGCAGCAAAACACCCCACAACATGATGGTTCCACCCCCATTCTTCACGGTTGGGATGATGTTCTTCGGCTTGCAAGCCTCACCCTTTTTCCTCCAAACATAATGATGGTCATTATGGCCAAACAGTTAAATTATTGTTTTATCACACCAGAGGATATTTCTACAAAAATTAATATCTTTGTCCCCATGTGCACTTGCAAACTGTAGTCTTTATTTTTTATGCCGGTTTTGGAGCAGTGACTTCTTTGCTGAGCAGCCTTTCAGGTTATGTTGATATAGGACTTGTTTTACTGTGGATATAGATACTTGTCTACCTGTTTCCTCCAGCATCTTCACAAGCTGCTGTTGTTCTGGGATTGATTTGCACTTTTCGCACCAAACTACATTAATCTCTAGGAGACAGAATGCGTCTTCTTCCTGAGTGGTATGATGGCTGCATGGTCCCATGGTGTTTATACGTGCATACTACTGTTTATACATATGCATGTGGTACCTTCAGGCATTTGGAAATGTCTCCCAAGGATGAACCAGACTTGTGGAGGTCCACAGTTTCTTTTATGAGGTCTTGGCTGATTTCTTTTGATTTTCCAAAGATGTCAAGCAAAGAGGCACTGAATTTGAAGGTAGGCCTTAAAATACATCTACAGGTACACCTCCAACTGACTCCAATTAGCCTATCAGAAGCTAATTGCCTAAAGGCTTGACATAATTTTCTGGAATTTTCCAAACTGCTTAAAAGCACAGTTAACTTAATGTAAACTTCTGATACACTGGAATTGTGATATAGTCAATTAAAAGTGAAACAATCTGTCTGTAAACAACTGTTGGAGAAATTACTCATGTCATGCACAAAGTAGATGTCCTAAATGACTTGACAAAACTATAGTTTGCTAATATTAAATCAGTGGAGTTGTTTAAAATTAGTTTGAATGACTTCAACCTAAGTGAATGTAAACTTCTGACTTCAACTGTAATTGACAACCCAAAATTGACAATGCTTTCATCATTTTACAAAGATTTGTAGAAGAATATTTCAGCTCCGTAGTTCCATACATTGCAAATGAACCAAAATTTTGAAGCTCTAAAAAGCACATGAAGGAAACATAAAAGTAATCCATACGACTTCAGTGGTTAAATCTTTATCTTCAGAAATGATATGATAGGTGTGGGTGAGAAACAGATCAATATAGAAGTCCTTTTTGGCTATAAATCGAACATCCCTCCTATGAGCATTAAAGCGAGGACATTCTTCTTTTTCGGCGATACGCATTCTTTGTACATATTGCCACCCGTAGGGGTGTTGTGCAAATATGATTTATTTATACTTTTCCTTTCTCCCACCTTTTTTTCTTTATCCTTGCTGCCTAGTAGGTGGTGATATGCACACAGATTATGAATCACCAAAAAAAACAGAAGAAGAATGTCCTCTCTTGAATGCTCATAGGAGGGCTGGTCAGAAGTGGAGATTATTATTAAAAATAATTTAAATATTGATGTGTTTCTCACCCACACCTATCATATCGGTCTTATATATTGATTAAACCACTATATTAATTTTGTGGTGCCTTTTTAGCTTCAAAGTTTTGGTCACATTCACTTGCATTGTGTGGACCTACAGAGCTGAAATAGCAGAGGAAGGAAACTCACACATCTGGGATGGCATGAGGGTGAGTAAATGTGAGATTTTGTATTTTTAGGCAAGTTAAAGAAAAAGGTTGTTTGAAGGTTCAAACAAGCAATAGATAATTGGACGTTTGTGCAATAAAAATGTTGCCAAATGTCTAGATTTCAGCCAATAATTTAATTTGGCTTCATCCAACTTGTATTTGAAGTAAGGATTTCTTTATTTATTTATTTTTTGCAATGTTTGCATCATATATGCATCTTGCAATGAACAATGAAATTCTGTTTTTAACACCATAGCATCTGCTGGGACAAACCTGGGTCTTCTTCAGTTCTTCAGTGCTTCTGCTGCTCTCATCAATTTCCATATCCTCTCCTTCATCATCCTCCTCCTCCTCCTCATCTCCCTCTACATCCTCCTCATCTTCTTCTTCCTCCTCCTCCTCCTCTTCCTCTGGTGACCCGCTGTCTCCATATCCATAGAGATTTAAGAGCTCCTGAATGGGCATTTCCCCCTCCTGTAGATCACAGAAATCAAAATCATTTGTGTGTAAACCATCTAACCAAGAAAACTGTCAGTTATGCAGCACCACAATGACCCTAAACACACAGTAATATGGCTAAAGTAAGAGGAATGTCAGGGTTTGAGATAATCAACCCAAAGTCATAGTCATAACTTGAAATGCAGTGACAAGACCTGAAGAAGAGGTTAATAAAATAAAACACACAAATATCACAACTGCAGGTGGTTTTGGAAAGAGAAATCAATTGCAATACTTCAAAATCAACACAAAAGTACAAGACATGTTTTGATAAGGTTAGGTGCAGGAATTTCATTTGAGCCCTGATTTCAGCATCAGGATGGAGATAATTTAGAGACTGGAGACAGGCTAAGTGCCCATCTTCTTCTATCTTTGAAACAAAAGAATAAAGACCCGCTGAGTCAAATTGAGAATATTAGTATTAGTAGATGAACAAACCTTTGCAAGGTCTTTAATCTCATTGCTGAAGTTAGTGTCTCCCTCCGGCACCTCCTCATCTTCAGGGGTCTGTTCACCTTCATAATCAGGCAACAATATATCTGCTGATGGCTCAAAGTCAACGTTATCAGAACCAGCTGAAACTCCTGAAGAGAAAGAATCATCAGTGCATCTGTGTGACATGTCATAGACATGTTTTACCATGGCAGGAAAAATCACTGTCTTACCTGGGCTTGATCTCCCCAAGGAGGGCTATAAATAAGACAAAGACATCCATTTAATAGAAAACATACATCACAATTCATTTATTTTATGAAAATGACAATGATGCAATGTACTGCTTACAACAGTAGTCCCCTTAAAGTAAACTGCAACCCATTTTACATCTACAGTATAATCTGACATATTACTTCCGAGTCAAACAGGACATTCAACGAGAGAAAAATAATAATAATAGGGTGGGGCACAATTTTACCTGTCAGGAATGGATTGCATCAAGTGGTCTCTATATGACAGGAGGGAAGGAGTAAAAAAAAAAAAAAAAAGATGATTCTTACGGAACCTGTCAAGAAAATGACCTGGTCCTATTTTACTCCAAAATCAAAAGAAACAAATAAGACATTTTATTTTGCATATAGAAAACGAAGCCTAATTTGGCAATAAGGGCTGGCCGATATGATGATTTACACTTACTCAGCACTTTATTAGGGACAACCATAAACCTACAGTGCATTCAGAAAGTATTTAGATCCCTTCATTTTTCTTTGATTCTTTGATTTCCACCTGTGGTAAATTCAGTTGATTGGACATGATTTGGAAAGGCACACACATGTCTATATAAGGTATCACAGCTAAATATGTATATCAGAGCAAAAACCAAGCCATGAGGTCAAAAGAACTGCCGGCAGAGCTCAGAGACAGGATTGTGTCGAGGCCCAGATCTGGGGAAGGCTACACATTTTTTTTGGCTTCATTGAAGTTTTCCAAGAGCACAGTGGCCTCCATAATTCTTAAATGGAAGAAGTTAGGAACAACAAGGACTCTTCCTAGAGTTGGCCGACCGGCGAAAGTGAGCAATCGTGGGAGAAGGGCCTTGGTAAGAGAGGTGACCAAGAACACGATGGTCACTCTGGCTGAGCTTCAGTGATCATGTGTGGAGATGGGAGAAACTTGCAGAACCATCGTCTACCATCACTGCAATACTCCACCTATCTGGGCTTTAAGACAGAGTGGCCAGACGGAAGCCTCTCCTCAGTGCCAGACATAAAAAAGCACCTAAAAGACTCTCGGACTGTGAGAAACAAAATTATCTGGTCTGATGAAACAAAGATTGAACTGTTTGGCCTAAATTTCAAGCATCATGTCTGGAGGAAACCAGGCACCACTTATCACCTGCGCAAACCCATCCCAACGGTGGAGCATGGTGGTGGTAGCATCATGTTGTGGGGGTGTTTTTCAGCAGCAGGGGCTGGACAGGGTTGAAGGAAACTAAACACAGCAAAATACAGAGATATCGTTAATGAAAACCTGGTTCAGAGCACTCAGGACCTCAGACTGGGCTAAAGGTTCACCTTCAAATAGGACAATGACCCTAAGCTCACAGCCAAGACAACGCAAGAGTGGCTTGAGGGACAACTCTGTGAATGTCCATGAGTGGCCCAGCCAGAGACCGAACTTGAACCAATCGAACATCTCTGGAGAGATCTGAGAATGGCTATCCACTGACGGTCCCCATTCAACCTGACAGAGCTTGAGAGGATCTGCAGAGAAGACTGTCTGAAAATCCCCAAATCCAGGTGTGCAAAGCTTGTCGTATCATTCCCAAAAGGTGCTTCAACTAAGTACTGAGTTAAGGGTCTGAATACTTATGTCAATGTGGTATTTCAGTTTTTTCTTTTTAATAAATTTGCAAAGTTATCAAAAATCTGTTTTTTTCTGTCATTGTGGGGTATGATGTGAAAAAATAATTTAAAGCATTTTAGCATAAGGCTGGAACATAAAATATAAAAAAAAATAATAATTAAATGGTCTGAATACACTTATTCAAGCAATTATCTAATAAGCCAATCATGTGGCAGCAGTGCAATGCATAAAAGCATGCAGATATGGGTCAGGAGCTTCAAGACGAAAATGCCTTGTTGATGAGAGAGGTCAACAGTGAATGGCCAGACTGGCTACAGACAGAAATGCTACAGTAACTCAGATAACCACTCTGTACAATTGTAGTGAGCAGAATAGCCTCTGAAAATGCACAGCACGTCGAACCTTGAGGTGGATGGTCTACAAAAGCAGAAGACCATGTTGGGAACTTTATTAGGACTTTGCTATATTGTGTATATTGCTATATGTAAATATCCATGTGCGTTGTGTGGATGTATCTATCAGTGGATAGGGCTTAACATAAGACTGAGAAAATTGAAGAAACATGACCAGGGTTTTTTTTTCCAACATTGACAATTTCTCAAATTGAAGCAAATTGAATGACATTCATCTTGTAGTTGGCACTTCAAAAGCACTAAATATTCTTTTATTTTAAACAGATTATCTCTGGGGCATGCAAGTGTGCGCAAGTCCAGCAGAATTCTATACAGTCAAATTCACAAGTTTACATACACTTAGGTTGAAGTCATTAAAACTTGTTTTTTAACCACTCCACAGATTTCATATTAGCAATCTATTGTTTTGGCAAGTCATTTAGGACATCTACTTTGTGCATGACAAGTAATTTTTCCAACCATTGTTTACAGACAGATTTTTTCACTTTAATGATTTTTTCACAGTGGGTCAGAAGTTTACATACACTGTTTAACTGTGCTTTTAAGCAGCTTGGAAAATTCCAGAAAATAATGTCAAGCCTTTAGGCAATTAGCTTCTGATGGGATAATTGGAGTTAATTGGGCCTACCTTCAAACTCAGTGCCTCTTTGTTCGACATTATGGGAAAACCAAAAGAAATCAGCCAAGACCTCATAAAATAAATTGTGGACCTCCACAAGTCTGATTCATCCTTGGGAGCAATTTCCAAATGCCTGAAGGTACCACGTTCATATGTATAAACAGTAGTATGCACGTATAAACGCCACCACGCAGCCATCATACCCCTCAGGAAGGAGACGCATTCTGTCTCCTAGACAAATTTAGCTTGGTGCAAAAAGTGCAACTCAATCCCAGAACAACAGCAAAGGAACTTGTGAAGATGCTGGAGGAAACAAGAAGACAAGTATCTATATCCACAGTAAAACGAGTCCTATATCGACATAACCTGAAAGACTGCTCCAAAACCTCCATAAAAAAGCAAGACTACAGTTTGCAAGTGCACATGGGGACAAATATCCTACTTTGCAGAGAAATGTCCTCTGGTCTGATAAAACAATAATTTAACTGTTTGGCCATAATGAACATCATTATGTTTGGAGGAAAAAGGGTGAGGCTTGCAAGCCGAAGAACATCATCCCAACCATGAAGCATGGGGGTGCAGTGTTTCCCATTAATTGACTAGAATCTGGTGGCCCGCCACAGTCTAATTTGCCCTGCCACGGTCTCAGAAATTGTTTTTACACTTCTCAGTCTCATAATAACATAAATAAAAAGGTTGTGTTTTGCACTCACTCTCGCATGCGCCAGTCAGTTCAGTCAGCTCCTCACCCACTGCTGTAAACTCACACCCTCACACACACTCGCAGGTATATGCACTGGAGTATTCCTGGATCCGTCTAACGCTATTTGGTTGAGGTAAATAACGTTAACTAATTTAAAATGTATTCACTGCATTTATACACTACTCCACACAATTTATCATCATCAGTGTACAAGAGTAAACAGATAATATTACTGCCGAAGTTAGCATCATGATGATTAACATAAATTAACGTTAGCATTACTAGGTTAATTGGCATAACGTTACACTGCTTATGGCTTTACTAGCTAGAAAACGTGACTGGTGCACTTTACAAAATAGATGACAACAAAGTCAAGGTATTGGAGTGACTGTCACAAAGCCCTGACCTCAATCCGATTGAGCCGAACTGAAAAGTGTGCGAGCAAGGAGGCCTACAAACCTGACTCAGTTACACCAGTTCTGTCTGGAGGAATGGGACAATATTCCTGCAAGTTATTGTGAGAAGCTTGTGGAAGAATCCCAAAACATTTGATCAAGTTAAACAATTTAAAGGCAATGCTGCTAAATACTAACATAGTACATGTAAACCTCTGACCCACTGGGAATGTGATGAAAGAAATAAAAGCTGAAATAAATAATTCTCTCTACTATTATTCTGACATTTCACATTCTTAAAATAAAGTAGTGATCCTAACTGACCGGAAAAGTTTTGTATGATTAAATGTCAGGAATTGTGAAAAACTGAGTTTAAATGGATTTGGCTAATGTGTATGTAAACTTCTGACATCAACTGTATATTTGTGCTGTACAGACAGAAAAGCACAGAGCGGGATCACTCGCGCTACTCAATCATTATTGACCCTGGAAACCCTTAATGAAGAGAGACATCTTCACAGAGCGGGACGACTCCCAAACAGGTCAAGAAAATGAAGAGGAGGAGCTAATTATTAAAACAGGCGGTTCAACGTTTGTGGTGTGGGTTCACAAAAGCCGGCACAGAGCAGAAAAATGTAAACTGTATGACGATAATCACTTTTAATACATGCAATCTGTTTTACCACCTCAAAATGAAGCGCGCAAAAGAATATTATGAAAACCAAAAGATGAACTCTGCATTAATTCAGTCAATTTTATTATTATTATTTTGTAAGAAGTGTTTATATTTATTTAATATTTGTTTTCTTCAAGAAGTGCTTATTTTCATTGGATATTTTTTTTTGTATTATGATGTATTATTTTCTTTGTTGCATAGCTTTGAGGAGTTTTTTGAAGAAAGTTTATAATAATAAAAATATTGGTCAAGAACTTATTAGACTGAAATGTGGGATAATGTGAAATTTAGCATTTTGGTAAGGTTGATGTTTAAAAACAAGGTTTTTTTTAATATAAATTATTATATAAAAGTTCATAAGGGGAAGTAGTTTACATTTAGGTTTCCTGAAATAGGTATTACAATATGCTTATTTAATATATAAACCAATTTGTATTGATTTTCCCATAAACATTTTATGATATTGTGATATAAGATTTAGGTTATATCACACATCCCTAAGGGCAATTAAGAAATGATACATTGGGACATTATTTTCATGACGATTTTCCTTTTGCACATTTTGAAGGATGAAGAATCTGAAAGTGAAAGTGGAGATTTATAGATATTGTTCTGTTTCTCACCCACACCTATCGTATCGCTTCTCAAGACATGGATTAAATCTCTGGAGTCATTTGGATTACTTTTTTGCTGCCTTTATGTAATTTAAAGTTCTGGTCATCATTCACTTGCATTCAATGGACCTACAGAGCTGAAATATTCTTCTAAAAATCTTTGATTGTGTTCTGCAGAAGAAAGAAAGTCATACACATCTGGGATGTCATGAGGGTGAGTATATGATATATTTTTATTTTTGGGTGAACTATTCCTATAAGCATCCAGAAAATAATGTAACAATGAAAAAAACTTTAACGGTCCTAAATAGGCTTTTTTTCTGTATTGATTTGGGGTTTAATATGACAGGCTTTGTGAGAATCATCCTATTCCCAAAAAGATTATTTAGAAAACAAAATGTTCTTTTTTTAAGACGAATCATGCACAATACGACCAAGATCGTAAATTAACAACATGCACTGACAAAGTAAAAAGGTTTATTTTTTTTGTATTATAATAAGCCCTCATTGCATCAGCCACTTTCTTGTCAATGTATTTAACTATTTAAAATTAAATGTAAAAAAAATATATTTATTACAATATGTTGAGTATTACAAAGTTTACTCATCTGTTCAAATGGCTCTTAGTACACAAAACAGGACAGTGACAGCAGTCAAATTAGTCTTATACATAATTCACAGTTTCAACCTTATTGCTGAGTATTTAAAAAAATAAATACTCTATAAATACAGCAATAAGGTTACAAAATAATTACAAAAAATAATTATAAACCTTTAGAAAAAAACGCACTACACCAGTTTCCAAAGTGGATGTGACTGACAAATCAGTTCTCTTCCTTTGCATCAGTAACATGGAACTTCTTCAGCATTTTGGGATTTTTTTAAGTTTATTCGCTAACCAAAATGCCATGTTTTTTTTCAACTGTAATGCAGCCCAATGGTAAATATTAATTGCTCAAACCAGATGAATAAGAGATGCTGTGTATGTTTGAGTACGCGAGCGCGCGCGCGTGCGTGTGTGTGTGTAATGTGTGACTTTGGAAGTTGAGGTTGATTTCTAGCTTTGCTTAGCATTTATTAGGAACACTCTTACAAAGACAAAGCGGCGAATAATAAAAGAACCCATACATTTCTGATTTTCCAGAAATAACCAGTACACTCGACGGTGCTTCTGTGAATATTTTTAAAATAATTCATGCGAGTATGACTGTAATAGAGAATCAGGCTAACTGCAGGCGAGCTAGCTGCTGTTAACTTTGTAAAAATACAATTTCAAAAAATTAAACGCGTCTTACGACCTAAAATTGCGCACAATTTATCAATGGAAAATATATACGATACTTAATTATTATAGGCATTCGTGAAGGTACATTTTAAGTTAATTTTAAAAGATTTGTTATTTATTTTAGGGAAAATAATGAGAATTTCCTTCTTACCTCCGCCATATTTACAGCGCTGATGAGGGTCAGCGGAATGTGGGCGGAGCCAGTGGCATCCCCGGATGTTCCGATTCACCTTATGCGTCATAGAAACTAGAGCGCAGCCATCTTTAACTTTTTGTCTTTGACCTTCCGTTCTAGCGGTTCTATATAGAAATCTGTGGCGTTGATGTCAATGTATAATCAGCTAGCTAAGTAAATTTACAGTAATAGAGCTGCAAAAATGTATCACAAGTATTTTAAAGTGTTGTTTGATATCATAACAACTGAAAGTAGAGCAGAGATCATTTAAAACAAGAGTACTTCATTCATAAATACACAAGATCCTATTTTCAAGCTGTGGACATACTGATGTGCCTCTGTGCTCATGAAACTCCAGACAACACAAAATCATTAAAAATATTTCTGTATAACACCTCTGACCATCTTCTCTTGTCATTCAGCCATCACGTTACAGTTAAGGAAAGCAGATTTTTTTGAGTGTTAAACTACGGAACAGGGAAGGGGTGCAACTATATTTATACACAGACTCGAAAAAAATACACAGATAAAGATGTGTTTTGTTTTATATTCAGTTTATAACTGTTTTAATCACATTTAAGCCTTTTTTTAAATGAGGGGTGAAAATATTATTTTAAAAAGTTCACTTGTAATTTTCTTTAATACTGAACTTGCATGTGAAATAATATGAGCTGTCAATATTTAACATTTCATGTCAACTAAACATTTTAACACAAATTATTAACAAGTTGAAACTTTAAAAAAAGTAAATAAGCAGAATTACATGTATAACAAATAAGTGCAGTGCATCTTGTGAGTCGGAGCCAAGATAATTTACCCGAGGGGGGTATTTGAAATTTCGAAGGTGGCACAGATTTGTCACTTTATTCTAAGCTGCTGAAAATTATGTTATTTTCATACGTTATTTATATACGTTAATTAAGCTGGTGTTAAACCTCTTGTCTTGAGGACCGCATCTCTCAATGCTTGCACTTTTTTGTTATATCTTTTAGTTAAATCCTTATCCTAGTTAAATCCCTTTTCTTAAAACCATTTCCTTCTTGTAGCCTTTGAGTCTCTGAGCTCAGCCTCTGACTGAATTATATGGCAGACAACATTTTTCTAATTAAGAATAGAGCAGTCAATTGATAGTCACCAAAAATAGTTTAAGGATTAATTTACTTAATTTAATTTAATTTATTTTACAATTGAGTTGAATATTCAGGCTGTCAAAAAGGTCAAAATAATTTAAAACATAATAACTAAATTATTAAAATTGGTTCAAATACAACATTTTGACAGAGGGGGCATAGTGGTCTGTTGGTCCTCTGCTTGGGCCTGGATCAGGAGTTGGGAGCGCTGTTCCTGCTCCAGGCCCGACAGGTGTTCCGGAGCCTGATCAGACATGATAGGATTGCTGCTGAGGCTCCGGAGCCCGCTTTGGCTGTCCAACCGGTCACCCTCATCAAAATGGGTCTGGAAAACAATCCTGAAGCATACCTTAACCTCTTTTGAGAAGACGGCCGAGGTGTGAGAATGGCCGCCTGACCAGTGGGCGGCCCGACAATTGTCACTATCTCCAGGGAAATGCAGCTTGCGGCTCAACAGTTCCCCGCAGCCAACCTCCTCATCCATGATGACCTGAAGAGACCCATCATGCAGCGGGTCAGCCGGACCCCCGAATAGAGCCGACAGCACTTCCGCTCCCTGAAGCTGGGCAAACACAGCCGCCTGTTCACCTTAGTGCAGCAGCTCCAGGAAACCTGCTGCAATTGGTTGCTGGCAGGGGAACTGCACGGCTTAAGACACCATGGACAAGGTGGTACTGGAACAGTTAATGTCCCAGCTGCCCTGTGGTATGATCGAGTGGGTCCAGTGCCACAGTCCAGCATCACTGGATGAAGTGGTCCAGCTGGCCGAGGATTACATGATGGAGGTTCCGGGAAGCAGTGAATAGTAGTCTCTCTCTCTGTCTTCTATCTCTCTCTCTCTCTCTCTCTCTCTCTCTCTCTCTCTCTCTCTCTCCTACTCCCAAACCCACCCCCTCCTCTTTCCATCCCATCAATGCTCCCATGAAACTAGGCGGTCCTGTTGCCTGGTTTCTCCTCCAGTTTGGGGTCTTTCCCCCACCTGTCTCTCCTGCTATCTCTGTCTCTCTCTCCGCTATCCCTCCCAGGTTGGCAAGCCTGGTCCCACGGGTGTAGTAGGGGGGCCTGGGCTGGTCGGTTGGAGCTGTGGGGATCCAGGACATTTCCAGGACCATTGTCCAGTAATGGAGATGGGCACTCTGGTCCGGATTCCCAATGCTCCACAGTCCGCCCCCGATCGAGCTGGGGCATATCAGATACTGGTGAGTACCCAGGGGGATTCATATCAAGCTTTGGTAGATTCTGGCTGTTCCCAAACCTCCATCCTCCAATGCTTGGTACAAGACGGGGCACTGGGCACAAATAGATGGGTGAATGGATGGTGTGTGCACGGGGATATTCACATGTATCCGGTGGTTACCATTGAGATACTATTCAGAGGGAGAAGACATAGAGTGCAGGTCATAGTTAATTCCACCTCACCCATCTGCTGATTTCAGAATCAGAATTAGCTTAATTGACAAGTACACATACAAGGAATTTGTCTTGGTGACAGAAGCTTCCAGTGCACAAACAATACATCAACAAGGCAGAGATAGTAATAAAAAATAGAATAAAATTAAATGTGAATAGAAAATATAAGTATATAAGTATATATAGAAAAACACAATAAGACTGAAAGGGAATGTATGGCAGAAGAGTTATGGTATGTTGGATAAATTTAAACAGATTAAGCTGTGTATTGCACATAATTATTGCTCAGTGGGGCAGTTTTAACTGTTCATGAAATGGATAGCCTGAGAGAAGAACGTGAATGACTCCACTGCTGCCACAGTGCTGTTTAGAATGGTGAGCGGGGACAATGTTGGGGTGTTCTCCACTGTTTTGAGCGTGTCCATCTCCAGGTTGTTTTGACCTCCTTTAACCTCCCCACTGTTTAAACTCCCTTCTGTATACAGACTCATTGTCATCTTGGATGAGGCTGATGACAATAGTGTCATATGCAAACTTTAGGAGCTAGACAGAGGGGTCCTTGGTGGTGAAGTCATTGGTATACAGGAAAAAATGTAGTGGGGAGAGCACACATCCCTGGGGGGCACCAGTGCTGATTGTACATGCGCTGGAAGTGAATTTCAGCTGTCTCACTAGCTGCTGCCTGTCTGTCAGAAAGCTGGTGATCCACTGACAGATAGACGTGGGAACAGAGAGTTGGTGTAAATTAGTCCGGAGTATAGCTGGGATGATAGTGTTGAAAGCCGAACTGAAGTCCACAAAAAGGATCCTTGAATATGTCCCTGGTCTGTCCAGATGTTGCAGGATATGATGCAATTTCATGTTGACTGCATCATCCACAGACCTGTTTGCTCGATAAGCAGATTGAAGGGTATCAAGGAAGTGTCCAGTGGTGTTCTTCAGTTGGGCCAACACCAGTCTCTCAAATGATTTAATGGTCTGTAGTCATTAAGTCCTGTGATTTTGGGTTTCTTTTGGACAGGAATGATGATGGAGCGTTTGAAGCAGCATAGAACTTCACACTGTTTAAGTGATCTATTTAAGATCAGTGTGAAGATGGAGGCCAGCTGGTTAACACAGGATTTTAGACAAGTGGGTGAAACACCGACTGGGCCCTGTGCTTTCCTTGA
The DNA here is from genome assembly GCA_032164185.1 of Moxostoma hubbsi. Lineage (NCBI taxonomy): Eukaryota > Metazoa > Chordata > Actinopteri > Cypriniformes > Catostomidae > Moxostoma > Moxostoma hubbsi. Next base: position 9,403,200 of record JAVLUX010000009.1, on the reverse strand, counting down.
CCTTTGTTTCAGGAAGACATGGCACACCTCCACTTCACAGATCTTAAGTGCAGGTTGAGTAGCAGGAGGGGGGAGGAGGGGGTTGCAGGAGGTGTTGATGTTTGTGTGAAATGAAGGTCAGAGTGCGTGTGGGGTGTGAGACTGGGCCTTTCAAATCTACGGGAAAACACATTCAAGTCTTCAGCCAGTTGATGGTTCCCTACAGTGTTGGGGGATGGTGTCTTGAAGTTAGTAAATTATTTCAGGCCACTCCACACTGATGCAGGGTTGTTAGCTGAAAACTTGTTTTTCAGCTTATTTGAGTAGCTTCTTTTAGCCACTCAGATTTCCTTATTCAGTGTGTTCCTGGCCTGATTAAACTGCCTGAGTTTTGCTGTAAACCATGGTTTGTCATTGTTGTATGTCAAATAAGTCCTAGTAGGAATGCATATCTCATCACAGAAACTGATATATGATGTCACAGTAACAGGCAACTCACCATAATCCAATGGCCACCCATTTAGGCAAGAAAAAACACAACTGAATAATGGCACAGTTTTTTTAGCAAAACCACTTGGCCTGGGGACGTTCTCAGGTGGTGTGCGGCGTGCCATGAATGTCAGTTGGTGAATCCATTGGCCACCCCAAATGTGCCATTGCAACCTCTCTACCGCTAATCGAGGTACCCTTTGAAAGAATTGATATGGACATTGTCGTGCCATTAGAATGGACCGAACGCAGGCATTGCTTTGCAAAAATTCTGGTGGACTATGCAACTCGATATCCGGAAGCAGTGCCCCTGTGCAACATCTCAGCACGTAATGATGGCACTCTTCAGAGTAATCTCCCAAGTGGAGATACCAAAAGAATTCCTCTCTGATCAGGGCACTACTTTCATGTCATGTACACTACGCAAATTGTATGAGTTATTAGGTATTAAATTGATTCGCGCAAGTGTTTACCACCCACAAACAGATAGGTTGGTGGAACGTTTTAATAAACCCCTGAAAAATATGATTCGTAAGTCCATACATGAGGATGCTAGAAATTGGGATAAATGGCTCGAACCGTGTTATTTGCCGTTTAAGAGGTCCCACAAGCCTCCAAAGGGTTTGTTGGCAGGCCTGGATATTGTTCAGTAAATCCACAATATGCCCACCTCTTCAAACTAACATTTACAGTGACATTAAAACACCTCACTAGCATTTTCATGTAAAGGGGTGCTGTAAACTCATAACATGAACTCTTGGGGAAAAATACTTTCTGTGCTCCTACAACTAATCCATTTTTATTGACTTTTCTCAGTAGCTTCAATACAACCAGAGTTTAAGAGACAAAACACAAAATGTGGAAAAAGGGCGGGGCTAAATAAGGTGAATATCTTCAGTTTTTCCAATTTAGTGTGCTTTACTGTGTATATATGTATAAGATTTGAGACATATATACATATATATAACTGATTATTACGAAAATTAAAACTAAATTCATAAACATAAGATTTTGTTTTTTTACTCTCTAATCATGTCATACAGACCAAAGCACTTCAAAAGTTAAAAAGAAAATAAACATTTTTGTGCCATGAGTTCCCTTGTGATTTTATAATGGCAGTTATGTATTTGTCGCTGTGTGTTTTTTAAAAGGTTATGTTGCTAACATGTTTCTAGTTATGAACTACAATGGTTTTCCCTTTCGTCAGGCACGTTCACTCACATGCTAGTGGTATTTCTAGTCCTTATTTAGCAAATGGTTAGCAACCATTTTTTTTAAACATGTCGAATTCAAAATTCACATTTGAGGTATGACTGTGTGTAATTTATCTTGTAGAACAAAATAACAAAGTATCTTATAGTAATGTTTACCACAGAAAGTATTTTTACTCAATTGAAAAAACCCAATATAAAAACACATTCCTGAGGAAATCCACAGCGAAAATTGCTGCCTTCACGTGCTATCGAAATGATCATAAATACAAGTTCCCCACTCAGAAGTTTCCCATGGACAACCCCTCAAGTTGTAATTATTGACTGGGAAACTCTGAGATAATTTTGATACCCAAATTTCAGAGTTGGAAGAAGGTGTAAACTTCCAAGATGGTGGAGGAGAGTTCCTGTAGAGAATTAAAGGTTTTATTCAGTTTTCTAAAGCTAATTGTTAGCACTTGCCTTTCGGTCATATTAATTTATATCAGAAACCATTTGATGCATGTTGTACATTTTTACACACAGAAAATAGCTTGTATATGACCAAAATTTCATTATTGTCAGCAAGCTAACGCAGTATTATGCTGTCAAAATAAAAGTTCCTCAATAAATATGTACAGTATGATTCCTGTTCTTTCCAACAACAAAACACTTGAACACGACATACTTATACCACTTCAGATGTATAGCACACAAAGGCAGCATTAGCCTTCCAGGAAATGTATGTCACAGCTCAACTCTATATTCCTTTCATTACTATTACTGCATGATACATTTTGACATCAGTTTGCTGTGATAATTTGAGCATCTATTAAAACTTAAAGTATGAATTAAACTGTAATGTATGGTTTGTGAATTTGTCTCTTTATGATAAAAATATGGAAGGAACACTGAACAATCAAAAATGATAAAACTGATAATGTCATGCCCATAAAGATTACTTATAAAATGTGCTGTAAGAGGAGAGTTTTTGCTTTGTGTGACAATGACAGAAATGAATCAGGTATTTATTCATTTTAAATGGCTTTAATGCAAACTCACCTTTATACAAAGGATAATTTTCTGAATTTATATATAACATTCATATAAATTACTGAATATGATAACAAACTGGTGTAGAGTACAAGCTTCAAAGAGACACCACTTGGTATGTGTGTGGGATGCTATATCATTCTCAATGATTCCCAAAGTGAGCAAACATCAGTAGTTAATGTGACTGGAGGAATGGTTAAGTGAAAATATTGTGTCTTTGTAATATTAAATTGTCTGCTGCTTTTCTTTTCCCTCATGAAATCAATGCTCTATGAGAGTAAGACTTTTTTTTTTTTTATAGTGTTCAGGAAATATCAATTGAGATATTTTAAATATCCATCCCTTACATTAATACTATATTCATATTCAGGTATCAGTTCCATAACAAGATATTTTTGTCAAAAGTTTTAGTCAGTCAGCATTCAACAATAAATAAATCACACATATCTCATACTGAGTTATTCCTAAAGCATTTTAATCCAGTGATGTGACAGAAAATATTGCATTATAACTGAAACACATACAAACTGCAATATTACACAATAATATATATGACAGTTAATCTTTTATAGTCAATTCACAATTTTGTTCAAATCTGATGCAACTTGTATTCCCAAACATGCCAGTGTAATTTGCAATGTAAAAATAAATAGCACTATTAACTCCTGACTCATTAAAAAATAAAAGCTCCAACTGAGAACCCCAAAAGGGTTTTTATTAAGTTTTAGGTCTTTAGAAATCCAGATAAGTGTACTGGTGCTTTAAAGACCCCAGAAACCAATACACTGATCTGTAACACCAAGAATGTATTTAATCTGTAATAAACAGTCAGCTCAAGAACCCTAAACAAGGGTTATAAGATCTTCAATTGTTATAAGAGAACAATTGAAGAAACTTTCTTTTTTTAATGTCCCAGCTGAGCTGCATCTGCCCCGCATGTCCATTGGTCTGTATGAGACATTTAGTCCAGTTAACATTCTCCATTAGTGCGCGTGTGCACCTCAGTCGCTCTTGCAGCCCATTCCACTTATATCACTTATTCTATCCATCTTGAAACCGAAGCAGTTTTTCCGTTTTTCTTTGTTTTTTGGTGGTTGCTTTTTGCGTGTATTGGACTGCTCGCCCGATGACGGTCGCTGTTTGACGCCTTTGACGCTCGTGTCCAGCTCGCGCGGCTCTTTCGCAGCACGCGACCTGTTCAGAACGCGCGTGTCTTCCGTTTCATTCCTCACCGCTCGTGCTGGGAGAGTTTTTGTAGGCTATAATAAAATTAGCATTATTATTATTATTATTATTATTATTATTATTATGAGACATTTCCCCACAGGTTTTGTCAAAAGTAAATATGCATGGCATTTTAGCAATTTGTAAAAGAGATACCAAATAGGTTTAATGGACGACAATCAAATGGCTTTATCTTGCTTTAAATATGCTGTCATCCCATGCAGTCATCAAAAAAGCAACTCTGTGTTGCATATGTAATCAAAATGAATAACCTGACATTTCAGTTACTTTTGACCAAAATTAATTAAAGTGCACTGCAGTCCAACTTTCTTAGTCTGCATGAAATGCTACAAACCTTGTTCTGGACTGTTGTGAGAGGTTTGGCATAAAGTGACAGACTGACCATGAACAGTCCGCAGATGAGTGTGTAGATCATGTCCATCACAGCGAGTCCCGCGACAAATCACAGTAATTCAATCAGACTGGATCACACAAACCCACTGTTTTATAATGCAGCTGTGATGTCATCACCATTTAAATAATAGTGTCATTTCCTTTGAGTAGCAACTTTGATGCTGGTTTGTTCCAGCTCTTGTTTATCTTTAACTGAAGCATTAGACGTTTTCGTGTCAAATAAAAAATGGCCTAGATAAATAAATAAAGAATGAATAAATAAACAAATAGGAGATTTTTGCGTGTGAAATAGATAAAATAAAAATAAATAGAACCCATTAGCGTGTGAAAGTGAGAAAAAAAATAGTCTAAATAAGTAAATAAATTGATTAATTAAATAAATAAATAGGACCCATTAGCGTGTGAAATTGAGCAATAAATAGTCTAAATAAATAATAAATAGGAACTTTTCACATGTGAAAGTGAGCTATAAATATAAATAAATTAATACATAAATAAATAATTAAGACCAATTCACATGTGGAAGTAAGCTATAAATATAAATAAATGAATAAATAAATAAATAATTAAGACCTATTCACATGTGAAAGTGAGCTATAAATATAAATAAATAAATAAATAGTTATTGCCTATTCAAATGTGAAAGTGAGCTATAAATATAAATAAATGAATAAATAAATAAATAATTAAGACCTATTCACATGTGAAAGTGATATAAATATAAATAAATGAATAAATACATAAATAATTATTGCCTATTCACATGTGAAAGTGATATAAATATAAATAAATACATTAATAATTAAGACCTATTCACGTGTGAAAGTGAGCTATAAATATAAATAAATAAATAAATATTGTTTATTCACACAAAAGTGAGCTATAAATAGCGTAAATAATTAAATAAATAGCCTAAATAAACAAATAGGACGTTTCCGCGTGTGAAAGTGAGTTAACTCTTGCATTAGTTTGGACAATATTGGCAAATGTTTAAATGACCTGTTTGTTAGGATTCATTTAGATAAAATGATTCTTGTTTGTCACGCTTAGACAAGAACAAAAGGATTCTTGACGTTGTTTGACTCCTTTGCAGAAGTTAAAATGATTTTTGATTGATTATAGCTTGTCATTATGAAATCTTCTGTGTTCATATTCGTTATGTTTATCCTAAAACAGAGTTGCATTTTCTAGCCTATGCTTATTTAGCCTACACGTATTTTTCATAACGTTTCATCAAATTGATGACCCTTTTAATAATAAAAACGCTGGGTTAGTATTTTTACTTTATTTAAATAATTATTATTTACTTTTAAATCAGAGAGGTCTATGGTATTTGACAAAATCTGTCTAACCAACTAAACTACATCTCCCACAATGCAACTGTAGCACTTGATTTAAAGGACCCGGAAGAGAAGGGCAGTTAGTGTTGTTCGGGGGTCAACAGTGAAACATAACATCTCGTCATTGCTCTTAAACTCAGATTGTCGTGGTGAGTTACATATGTATGTTTTTATACACACATATCTAAAAATATATGCAGGATTCAGGTCTATGTTATTGAAAGATGTAGGTAGTGGGAATATGAAGGTGTTTAGCTCGTTGTAAAGCAACAGTAGTATGACTCAAACTGTTAAAGTAAAGCCTTGCTCCTTTGTAAACCACAATGTAAACAAAACTCTTACTGTTTAAAGTTCATTATGCGAGCTTGTTTCTGAATTTACCTCAGTGAACGATGTTTTGTGGCTAACAGTCACATTATTGTGAAGTTCATGATAAGGCTTATCAGCTAACAGCCTGTGAAAGTGAGTAAACATTATGTTTTTCTTGTGGCCACCACAGATCTCTTTCTTGCTATATATAAAAGTACAAAGGTGATTGCGGATTTGATTTTTATTTAAACCAAAAGATTTAAACTGTCATTGCCACCAAATGTTTTTTTTTTTTTCAAACACAATACATGATTTGGCATTTGTTTGAATAGTGTGTTTTTAAGGGAGACAAAAGTGCTCTTATTTGAGGTCAACCCATTTATTATATTGTAAACAACCTGTGGAACATATTTTATATTTATTGTCTCTTTAAACCTGACAAAAGCTGCTCTGTTCCTTCTTGTATCTACTGACTTTGTCATTGTTTGCTTACAGACCGTATTTGTCCTAATAGAGATTATGGAGTCTTCTCCCAAAGTCAAGAGAACCACTAAACCTCGAGATGGAAAAGGTGGACAAACTCTTCCCAGATCCCAGAAAGACGCATACGCCCGACTTCTGAATCAACATCAGAATGGCAAGTTTCGATCTTACTTGCAAGAGTTTGCAAAGCAGCAGACAGAAGAGAATGCGAGTTCATCAAATGATGCGAACAGAAGATCAAAAGGCAATTCAGATTCATATTACTGCAGTGATGGCTTACCCTCTCAACAGAGTAGGCAGATGGCCGACACTTCTAACTGTTTGACTGTGGACAAAACGGCCCATCAAGTCACATGCACTGAGGACCGGGATACGAAACCTGACATGCTGGAGAAGTATGCCAAGACAGAGTTACATAAGGTTGCTGTGCCCAAAAGATTACCTTCCAAACAGCAACAGAAGAGAAGTGAAAAAGACATGAAAGCCAGCACAAGTCTGGTGGGATCTAAGGAAGGTGACGGTCAGCAGTTGAGCGGTTCATGTGGTGAAGAGCAAGCCAAGAAAAAATCAAAGAAGAAGAGATCAAAAGGGAATTCGGATAAGAAACCGAAGGAGGCTTGCGGTCCTGAAGTTGAAGCCGTTGCTTCTGGGTATACACCAAATAAAAAAGCTCCGCAAACTCAAGGTATTTAGTGAAGTTAAAAGCCAAACTTTCAAAACCAGACCTCTTTTGTACCCCAGATGTTAGTGACTTCGAAAAAGGTGAAGCCCTTAACAACAACATTGGTGTTTCAGTACAAAAGTCTTTCTATATTTTCACACATCGTATACTGGGTGATCACGGTCTGAATATTTGTCATTAGGCTATATGTAAAGAAGATTATATAGGCTTCTAATTTAAACATCAGATTATGTTAATATATCGACCCCTCAAAAACATATCGACGTGCCGATCAATAATCAATAAAATGCCTAGTTTTTACTATGGTAACCATCTTTTAACCATGATATTCATGGTAAAACCAGAGTAATACTACAGGAAAACAAAAACTATGGTAATGAAATCATATTTAGTTAATCGTAATTCGTTTTACGGTCCCACGTTATATGAGGTGTCTTTAACTACTATGTACTAAAATTAAAATACAATGCATTTATTGTGTAACACATAACTTTGTTTTTCTAAAAAATTCTAACAAGATTAATATTTGCTGCTACTGAGGTTGAGGTGTATGTTTAGGTGTTGGGTTAGGGTTTGGGTAAGGTTAATGGTGTTACTGTAACTTAACCGTGGTGTTACTATAGTAAAGCTTTTGATTTTTTTCAGATTGATTGACTCCTACATCCATAGTTTTGGTTTATACTATCCCACTCATTCTTTTGCTGTTCATATGACACTTGTGTTTCAGGATAATGAAAGCTAGAGTAAAATATCATTCTTGATTTCAGTTTCAAAAGAAAGTTTATACCAAATTGAAAAGGATAAAAGGAATAAAGGTGGCAGAGGGTCACGAAAGCAACTCTTCGAGCAGTACATGTCCACAGAGGACGTGTCTGCTGGCCTGAAGAGAGGACAGCTCATTCAGGTACATTCATACAAATTTCAACTTATTTAAACAAGACTTCAAAATGGAAAATGCTTAAATCAGTCATCATAAGTGAAATATTTACATTTCATTATTCTTAAGGGAGTGCTGAGAATAAACCCCAAGAAGTACAAGGAAGCTTTTGTCCCATCTCCTGTAAGTTTTAAATATTTCTCACTCAAACAAATGTTGTTGCACATTTACGATCGCTAGAACAATGAATGTACCCACTACACAACATGTTTTGGGTGAAAAGTTAGCTGTCGGCCATTTTTCTATTTATAGTGGCAAGAAAAATTATGTGAACCCTTTGGAATTAGCTGTTTTTTTTGCATTAATTGGTGATGAAATGTGATCCAATCTTCATCAAAGTCACAAGAACAGACGAACACAATGTGCTTAAACTAACAACACACAAACAATTATAATCTTTCATGTATTTATTGAACACGTCCCATTAAACATTCACAGTGCTGTAGAAAAAAGTAAGTGAACCCTTGGATTTAATAATTGGTCGATCCTCCTTTGGCATCAATAACCTCAACCAAGCGTTTCCAGTATCCCAATGTTCAGAAGGAATTTCAGCCATTCTTCCTTACAGAACTGTTCCAGCTCAGTCATATTCTCAGCATCTCTATTGGGTTAAGGATTGATCTTTGACTTGGCCACTCAAAAAGGTGGATTTTCTTTTTTGAAGCCATTCTGTAGTGGATTTTTGATTAACTTGGGAAAACATTTTTCCCACAATGATGGCATGGATTCCAGGCCCAGATGCAGCAAAGCAGCTCCAAATCATGATACTCCCTCCACTGTACTTCACCATTGGGATGATGTTTTTATGTTGGTATGCTGTGCCCTTTTTATGCCGTACGTAGTGCTGCGTACTCTTCCATAAATCAGTTAGTCTATAAAACAACCCTAGTTTCAACAGTCCACAAAACATTTTCCCAGTAGCGTTGTGGAGTGTCAATGTGGTCTTTGGCAAACTTCAGACATGGAGCAATGTTTTGTTTTAAAGCAGCAGCCTCCATAGTGGTGACCTTCCGTGGACACCATGTCTGTTTAAAGTTTTGATGGATTTTGATAGTTTTGATCATGAACAGTAGTGGTTTAAAAAATATTGGATCGTATTGTAATGTAGCGTATGATACGATGCTCTCAATTCGTACTATACATAAATAAATACATAAGTGTGATTAAAACCAAGCAATGCAACATTGAGAACTCACAGATAAACAGAGCAACTTGTCTACATAGGTGAGTTGAGAGCTAGAAGATCGAAGATCAAACATGCCATTTTATTTATGCCGACATCACAGCATAGATCCCGCTTCTAAAAAAAAAAACGACAGCGTAAAAAACCCACGATTACATGAGACTTATTATTCTTTGCTTTTGATGTCGAAATGTAAACGGCTCATTGGACTCATTAGATAAGTCATAAGGCTGCTCAAGTTTACATGCAAAGTGAAACCGGAGGAAGATTGCAAACAAAAATGACTTGTGCTGACAATTTTTTTCTCAAAACGCTAAATAATATTGTACGATGTACATATAACGTAAAGCCAGGGGTCAGGTTCCTCAAGTTTTTTTTTTTTTGTCACTGTCACCTTTAGCTTGCTTACTGGTGGCTTTAAGACTTTAAGGCATGATTTTCTATAAAGGTGCTTTGAAACAATTTTGAAAGTGTTATACAATTAAAAATGACTTCAATGTAGACACACATCATCATTATTTTTCTCAGGAAAAACATGAAAATTGGGAGGTTTTTCTCATAACAATCTGCTGATAAATGCAATGTTATTGTTTAAGTTACTTTATTATAGAGCTCTTTTTATGTTGCCAATGTCAGACACTGTTGTGTCACTTAAGATTTTAAATACATTTATGTTGAATCCTTGAATAAGTTTAAGCAAAAACATTTTGTGGGCACTGATTTAAAAAAAAAAAGATTGTATCGTATCGTGGGGCTTCTGCATCGTATCAAGACATTTGTGTATTGTTACATGCCTAATGAACAGAGATGTTAACCAATTCCAATGATTCCTTCAAGACTTTAGCATTTACTCTAGTGTTCTTTTTACCACATTGAGAGTTCTACGGTGTGCCCTTTGAGTCATCTTGGCTGGACAGCCACTTCTAGGGAGAGTAGCCACAGTACTAAATCATCTCCATTTTTAGAACAATTCATTTATAGAGCCCCATTCTGTAAAATTATTGTTTAGATTAGTTTGGAAAAAATGCCAGCAAAATTCCCTGTATTAAATTAAATAAATGACCAAAGGAATAAAGCATTAAATTGCCAAATGAAAATTTTTTTTTTTAGACCTATATAATTGCCTTTTCTTTACACAAACTTAAATTAGCTTTACCTTGTCCTTTAGATGGAAAAAAGGCATCTGTATGACGTTCTCAGAATGTTTTATGAACTATCAGAAATATTTGTCCAATGCTGAGTTCACTTTCAGAAAACAAGCTTTAGAATATTTTAAATATTTTTAATCAAACCCTCTTTACCTCGGATGACATTTGCTGAGTGTCTTCAGAAAATGTAAATTGCATTATAACACTAAAATACATTTTAGATGACAGTCAAGTTCAGTTGGTCGTTAAAAGTTTGGGACATAATGTAGTTGCGATGGCGATGTTTTAAATGAGATGATTGTTTAAAATAGCCCAGTAATAAAAAAAATTGGGACATATGGGAGGCAGAGGTACACAATTAGCAATATACACACATTTCTGTATGGAAATGGTTTAAGGGCAGATTTCTTTTGCAATAAACCAAAATTTATGCGACAACGTGTTTTTTTTTTTTTAAGCATGACATCATCACGCAAACCATTTATATCGATAGAAGGCCATTTGAATGGAAAGTGGTAGAAGATGCTAATTCTACACTTTACTTTTATAAACTTTTTTTATGCATTTTCACTTTGTCGATAACAAAACAGTGTAAAAAGTGAATGGAAACTGTAGACCTACACAGCTCTTGTGATAAGTGTTTTGATGTTGTGCTGCAGGATGGCTCTGCTGATATCTTTCTCGATGGGATTCCAGCTCGTAACAGGGCTCTGAATGGAGATGTTGTCGTGGTGAAAGTACTCCCCCCTGAACAGTGGAAGGTACTTTGTCAAAATTTCCACAAATTCTGACACATTTAGGAATTTAATGGCAAGAGCTGCTCATATTTAAGGACTTATCAGGCCTACATTGGTGATCATTGAGAAACATGACCAAATCAACCAAATCAAGGATCCAGTTGTTAACATTAGTTGAATTTACAAGGAACTACACTTTTAAACCATTAATTAATCTGGGTTAATGTTCATTTCAACATATACTAATCATTTTTTTTACATGTTCATATTAGTTGCACTATAAACTACCATGAAACTAACAATGAACAATTGGATTTTTGTATACTAACATTAACCAAGATTAATAAATGCTGTAAAAATGTATTTTTCATTGGCCAATGCATTTGGAATCATGAACTAACAATGTTAATAAATACAACCTTATTGTGAAGTGTTACGAAATCTAATACTGCTTATGGCATTTTAATTGGAGTCTTCAGCGTTTTGATGTTCTCTACCCGTCAATTCATGACTTGCAGATTCTGGAACAAAAAGAAAGGCACTGGCTTATATAACCCATGGCTTAATGTCACCTAGCAATGATTATTTCCAGAAAGGTTTCAGTGCCGTGTTTCAGCATGTTTGTGAAAGCCATTCCGCTGCTAATTAATTTTGTTTTAATAATGTGAGATGCCAAAAAAATCATCAGAATAATCATAAACTTTCCAATCATCAGATCTTAATATCATTGAACCTTTGAATCATTGATGATGCAGGAAGATGTTTCCTTTTGGAAATATTAAGTAATATAAACCTTTTTTATATCACATCCAGCAACACCACTTAAGCTTTTGAGGGCTCCCAATTCATCTAGATCTGTGTGCATGTGTGGGCAGTTTGTGTCAGGAAATCTAAAATGCTGTGAGGCAAGTTATGTCAAGAAGACATTTTGTAAATAATCAGCAGCATCAGGAAAGTAATTAAACATGTAGAAAATGTAGCTATTACGCCCTACAGGCAAAAATCATTATATTCTCAGATCTGAGTCGTGTGCTTTACCATCATCTGAAATCCAATAAGAATGGGTGAAATATAATAACTTTTGAGCCAGACTTCATTATGGCTTTTCAAAGCAAAAAGTGTGGAACTGTAGAACCAATGATGGAAGTACAACAAAATCGTAGCTGCAGAATCTGCGCTTGTAGAAATCGTCCAGATTTCCAAGGAATTTAAATGCACAGCATTCAATCTGAAATGTATTTCTTAGTTTGTGATATTATAATTGAGTGTTTTCACTTCCACAGGCAATCAATGGAGATGTAAATGAGAGCAGTGCAGCCACTCAGAATACATCAAAGGGTCGCAATGTCATAGTGGAGGCCCATTTTAACGAAGATAATGAGGTGATCAGTAAAATGGAGAATGTCAGTCTTCATGATAAAGGTAATGAGCTGTTCTTGCAGGTACCATGATACGTGTAGTTCTAATAGACCCGTTACTGGGGTTTTCGTATAAATATTTTTATCTAGCATAATTTTCTCTATGTTTGTAATTGATTAATCAATAACGTAATTTATTCATTATGTTTTAGTAATCTTAGTTGACTTTTAATGCTGTAATTTTATGCAAGTTTGCGATTTTAATAATCAAAAGTTTGAATTGTATTAATTTACCTGGTTTGCATAACAATAAATGGTTTGTTTCATGTGATTTGGTCTCTCCTGTGCCAAGCCCATCCAATTTATTTTCAGTTTATTTGCAATTATCAAATTATTGGATTAATAAGGCCAAAAGACTTAAGTTAGAATTGCATCATGCATCACCAAAGTTTTCACCCCAGACATTGGTTCAGCTATGAATTTAAAGCTGTCTATAGGAGTGTTTAAAGATTAACTAATATCTTGTAGAGTTTGTGTTTCTTGCCACAGCCGCCTTTGGGTTGCTCACTGGAGGTGCAAAGACAAATAATAATATACATTTATAAATAATCATTTTAAAACATAATATACAATTACTTTTGAATCTAACCGGATGATGAAGACTTTAAGACACTTCAGACATTACAGCTTAATTTTCTGTCACAGCATCATTTTCTGTAAAGCTGCTTTGAACCGATGTGTGTTGTGAAAAGCGCTATACAAATATCTGAGACTTTTAACATATATGTCTCTTGACACATGTATTCTGTACCATTTTACAGGGTAGTAATCAAAATTGTTGAGTCACTCATTGATGACTAAACTGCCAAGAGCTGAGATCATTTTTGCTTGTTTTCAAGTCCAGATATCTTTGTTAGCACATGCCTACCAAAGAGGTCTACATATTAAATCATTAAACATCCGTTGCTCAAAACACAGCAACAGATTCCAGAGTGTCAAATGTGATGCAGGGCATGTGGCGACTGAAGTGAGCAGGCAATGAAAGACATGATTGTGTTGGCAGGATGAATGAGCTATTCACCTCACTTTTTCCAACACCAGGATCATCATGACTCATTGTTATGTCCTTAAATGACCCTTGTGTTGATGGATAACAATCAGATTTTGAATTTTAAGTCTTTGACTGTTGCATAAGTTGCATAACAATGTTGCATTCAGCAGATTTCAAAGTAATAAATAAATTAATTGATACATTTAAGAGACACTTTTATCCGTGTTCTTTTATCCAGGACGTGATGTCTATAAAGTAAACTGATTTATTTAGAAACGTTTGAGCTGTGTTTAATTTGTGTAGCGGTGGTAAGAAAGTCTTTGTGCCTGATTGATGATCTCAGCGATGTGCTGTTTATTGCAAAGAGAGGCCTAACACTGAACCTTGAGGTACACCATGATTAGCTGATGTTATGTAGTGTATTACAGAGGATAGACAGACAAATCTTATGATTTACTGTGTTGAAGGCAGCAGAATGAGGAAAAATTATGCAGTTTTTACCAGCATTGGGTTTCCACCTCCTGTAGAAGAGTTCTCTCTTTCATACAAAGTACCTCAGTTATTTGAATCCAATGGAGGAAATATAAGAACAACATTTATTTTACCAATTAAATTGACTTCAAATTGACTTTTCATTTATCCTAGCCCCTGCCGAACATGTAACTGCATCCAACACTCCTGGACCAAGTTCAGAGAAAGCAGTGCAAAGAACTGGAAAGGTAAGTGCTTCTTTGAAAGGATATCCAGGAGGCTCACCTTTAGGACTACACCGCAGTTGTAAATGGAAAAATAAATTCAGACCAAGAACAAATAGCTTGTTTTTTATGTCTCAGGCTTTATTTACATTATAGTTTGTGTATTGTTTTTTTTAATATGCATAAATAAAAATCATGGTCTGTTATAGTTAAAGAGATGTGTAATAGATAAAAAAATGGGTTATATAGGCATGTCCTAAAAATGAAGTGCTTTTCAACTAATCGTAACATTAATACATCCCTCACATTACAGTGAATCTATAAATGAATTTATGCATTACTTTGTGTATAATTGTACATGGATGTTGTGTTTCAGGTTGTGTACATTGTTGAGCAGAAGCATTCCAGGGCAGCATCAGGCTTCCTCAAATTTCTCCCAGACAAGAATTTTGCCATGTTCTCTCCTGTGGACCATCGGGTACCGAGAGTTAACGTGCCTCTAGCAGACTGTCCTGCAGATTTCCTCACCAGACCTGGAGACTATGAAAACACACTCTTCATCTGTCGCATTACACACTGGCCAGAAGATAACAACTTTGCTGAAGGGTGAGTTGTCTGTACAGAGAATTCAAACTGAAGAACATAAAATGGTGATAAGTCCCCATTTTATGAAAACTGACTAACATGTTTTTTGATCTTGGACTTGGAGGTTCTCTGATTGAACTTGATCTTTTACATCATACTCACTGTTTTTATTTTCTGATTTAAGGCGACTTGCGAAAACTTTAGGGCAAGCAGGTGAAATAGAGCCAGAAACCGAAGGCATGCTGACTGAATATGATGTGGACTTTTCCGAGTTTTCAGATGAGGTCTTAGGATGTCTTCCTCAAGATCTGCCTTGGAGCATCCCTGCTCGTGAGCTCTCAAGAAGAAGAGATCTCAGGTAACCTGCAAACCTATCCCAGTTTTGCTAGCTTCATATTACAGCTTTTCATTCTTCCACATGTATTAACCATCACTTCTCTGAAATGCTTTTTTTGTTTAATTGTTAATTTTATATTAATTGAATCAGTAAAATTATTCTTAAAATTTTAATGAGTTAATCCAATTAAATGAGTATTTTAATAAATTAACTATTTTGAACAAAAACAACAGACGTTTACATTTTTTAAAGTTGCTAAAGAAGCCCCTGTTTGTAGTCCAGTTGAAGTCAGAAGTTTACATGCACGTAGGTTGAAGTTATTAAAACTAATTTTTTAACCACTCCACAGATTTTATATTAGCAAGCTATAGTTTTAGCCAAATAGCTTGATAGGTGTACTGAATTGGAGGTGTACCTGTCTGTGTATTTTAAGGCCTACCTTCAAACTTCATGGGAAAATAAAACAAAATCAGCCAAGACCTAAAAAAGCAATTTCCAAATGCCTGAAGGTACCACATTCATCTGTACAAACAATTTTGTGCAAGTATAAACGCCATGGGACCACGCAGTCATCATACCGCTCAGGAAGGAGACTCATTCTGTCTCCTAAATTGCAACTCAATCCCAGAACAACAGCAATGGACCTTGTGAAGATGCTGGAGGAAACGGGTAGACAAGTATCTATATCCACAGTAAAACGAGTCCTATATTAACATATCTTGAAAGGCTGCTCAGCAAGGAAGAAGCCACTGCTCCAAAACCACCATAAAAAAGCCAGTTTGCAATGGCTTTGCACATGGGGACTAAGATCTTACTTTTTGGAGAAAATTTCTCTGGTCTGATGAAACAAAAATGTAACTTTTTTTTATCATTATGTTTGGAGGAAAAAGGGTGAGGCTTGCAAGCCGAAGAACACCATCCCAACCATGAAGCAAGGGGTGGCAGCATCATGTTGTGGGGGTGCTTTGCTGCAGAAAGGACTGGTGCACTTCAAAAATAGATGGCATCATGAGGAAGGAAAATTATGTGGCTATATTGAAGCAACATCTCAAGACATCAGGCAGGAAGTTAAAGCTTGATCATAAATGCGTCTTCCAAATGGACAATGACCCCAAGCATATCTCCAGAGTTGTGGCAAAATGGCTTAAGGACAACAACGTCAAGGTATTATAGTGTCCATCAAAAAGTCCTCACCTCAATCTGATAGAAAATTTGTAGGCAGAACTGAAAAGATAAGTATTGTTTTGCCATCATGTCAGTGCAGCTGCCAGCTTGGTGCAGACCCGGTTCGGCAGGGATGCGAATATTAGTGCACTCTCATTTGAATATGTAAGCTTAATAATACTGTATGTTGGCAAAGCATTTTTCCTTGAATCCTGGTGAACACACACAAAAAAATCCCTGCATCAAAACCAATAAACATGTTTGATCTTGCAGATCAATGTGTCCTAATATGCAGGCGCAACATTCTACTTTCATGCATCCATTGTACAATTGAGCTTTTGATTATTAAAGATTTCCGCTCTAGCATAGAGAATGTAATTGCAGAATTATCTCACTCGATCGACTGCCTGTTGCTTTCGATTTTTGCTTCAGGATAAAGTGGCCCATAACTGCTGGTCAATTTCCCAAAGCCAAATCCACACCTTAACAATAAGTGAAACGTAAAATCACTGACCATGTTACTGGTTGCAGATAACATCTTTGACATCACTTGCTGCATCATCTGCTTTTCTTAAACGAAGGCCTTGTAGTTTGTGAATTTAAATTATTTGTATTTGTTTTGGGATCATTAAACAAGATTTCTTATATATATATAAGGACAAAATCTCACTTTATGCAGGACAAATATTTTTTATTTGTTAAACTTCTCAGTTAAACCCTGCTGTACATATAAAAGAGCGCATGCACAACACATGATCGTATGACGCATATAAAGTCCAAATTAAATTTAAGCTGCTTTAAAAATTTCTTTTCTGGATAACTTTATGGAATCAGAATTATTGCCAAGTATGCTAACACATACAAGGAATTTGTCTTGGAGACAGAAGCTTCCAGTGCACAACAATACAAAACAGCAACAAGACATAGAAAATAATTAAAAATAATTTAAAATTGAATAATAAAAAAGTGTGTGTGTGTGTGTGTGTGTATGTATGTGTATGTATGTATGTGTATATATATATATATATATATATATATATATATATATATATATATATTAGAATGCACAATAAGACTCCTAAACATTACTTTTGCAAATAGAAATGATTAGAATAGAAGAACAGGGAGCCCTGCAACAGATGTCATGGCCCCAACAGAGCCCCCCACTGAATATTGAGTCAGTCTGGGATTACAAGAAGAGGCAGAAGCAATTGAGACAGCCGAAATATACAGATGTATGATCTGTGGAAAATTCTCCAAGAAGCTTGGAACATCCTATCTGCCAACAACCAAGAAAAACTGTATCCAGGTGGACCTAGTAGAATTGGTGCTGTTTTAAGCCAAAGGTGGTCACACCAAATATTTATTTAATTTTTTTATTTTTTCTGGACTTTGTATGATGTTAATTGATAAATGAAAAGTATTCATGACATTATTTTTGAAGACATCATCACTATGCAACATTGTTCCCAAGTATCTAAGACTTTTGTACAGGTGTGTGTGTGTGTGTATATATATATATATATATATATATATATATATATATATATATATATATATATACACACACACACACACTCTCTCACCTAAAGGATTATTAGGAACACCATACTAATACTGTGTTTGACCCCCTTTCGCCTTCAGAACTGCCTTAATTCTACGTGGCATTGATTCAACAAGGTGCTGAAAGCAATCTTTAGAAATGTTGGACCATATTGATAGGATAGCATCTTGCAGTTGATGGAGATTTGTGGGATGCACATCCAGGGTACGAAGCTCCCGTTCCACCACATCCCAAAGATGCTCTATTGGGTTGAGATCTGGTGACTGTGGGGGCCATTTTAGTACAGTGAACTCATTGTCATGTTCAAGAAACCAATTTGAAATGATTTGAGCTTTGTGACATGGTGCATTATCCTGCTGGAAGTAGCCATCAGAGGATGGGTACATGGTGGCCATAAAGGGATGGACATGGTCAGAAACAATGCTCAGGTAGGCCGTGGCATTTAAACAATGCCCAATTGGCACTAAGGGGCCTAAAGTGTGCCAAGAAAACATCCCCCACACCATTACACCACCACCACCAGCCTGCACAGTGGTAACAAGGCATGATGGATCCATGTTCTCATTCTGTTTACGCCAAATTCTGACTCTACCATCTGAATGTCTCAACAGAAATCGAGACTCATCAGACCAGGGAACATTTTTCCAGTCTTCAACTGTCCAATTTTGGTGAGCTCTTGCAAATTGTAGCCTCTTTTTCCTATTTGTAGTGGAGATGAGTGGTACCCGGTGGGGTCTTCTGCTGTTGTAGCCCATCCGCCTCAAGGTTGTGCATGTTGTGGCTTCACAAATGCTTTGCTGGATACCTCAGTTGTAACGAGTGGTTATTTCAGTCAAAGTTGCTCTTCTATCAGCTTGAATCAGTCGGCCCATTCTCCTCTGACCTCTAGCATCAACAAGGCATTTTCGCCCACAGGACTGCCGCATACTGGATGTTTTTCCCTTTTCACACCATTCTTTGTAAACCCTAGAAATGGTTGTGCGTGAAAATCCCAGTAACTGAGCAGATTGTGAAATACTCAGACCGGCCCCTCTGGCACCAACAACCATGCCACGCTCAAAATTGCTTAAATCACCTTTCTTTCCCATTCTGACATTCAGTTTGGAGTTCAGGAGATTGTCTTGACCAGGACCACACCCCTAAATGCATTGAAGCAACTGCCTTGTGATTGGTTGATTAGATAATTGCATTAATGAGAAACTGAACAGGTGTTCCTAATAATCCTTTAGGTGAGTGTATATATATATTATACACACACACATACATGCATATATACATCTGTTATTTACAGTGCAAGGGAATGTAATGGCAGAAGTTGTTGGAAAAATATAAAAAGACTAGACTGTGAATTGCACATAATTATTGTGTCAACACATAATTATAATCAATGTGGCAGTTTTAACTGTTTATGAGATGGTTAGCCTGAGGGGAAAAAACTGTTCCTGTACCTGACAGTTCTGTTGCTCAGAGCTCTGAAGTGTCAGCCAGAAGGCAACAGTTAAAAAAGGTAGTGGGCTTGGTGAATGGGGTCCAGAGTGATTTTTCCAGCTTTTTCCTCACTCTGGAAGTGTATAGTTCTTGAAGGGAGGGCAGGGAGCAACCAATAATCCTCTCAGCGGTCCGAACTGTCCTTTTTAGTCTTCTGATATTTTGTAGCTGAACCAAACCAGACAGCTATTGAAGTGCAGAGGACAGTCTCAATGACTGCTGAGTAGAACTCTATTAGCAGCACCTGTGGCAGGTTGAACTTCCTCAACTGGAAAAAGTGGAACAACATCATCTGGGCCTGTTTCACAATAGAGTCAATGTGGGTCTCCCACTTCAGGTCCTGTGAGATGATAGTGCCCAGGAACCTGAATGTCTCCACTGCTGCCACAGTGCTGTTCAGAATGTTGAGGGGGCCAGTGTTCGGGTGTTCCTCCTCAAATCCTCAGTCATCTCCACCGTTTTGAGCGTGTTCAGCTCCAGGTTGTTTTGACTGCACCAGATGGCCAGAAGTAGTGGGGAGAGCACACATCCCTGGGGGGCACCAGTGCTGATTGTACAGGTGCTGGAAGTGAATTTCCCCTGTCTCACAAGCTGCTGCCTGTCTGTCAGAAAGCTGGTAATCCACTGACAGATAGACATGGGAACAGAGAGCTGGTATAGTTTAGTCTGGAGTATAGCTGGGATGATGGGAAAGCAGAACTGAAGTACACAAAAAGTATCCTTGCATATGTCCCTGGTCTGTCCAGATGTTGCAAGATATGATGCAATTTCATGTTGACTGCATCATCCACAGACCTGTTTGCTCTAAGCAAATTGAAGGGGATCTAGTACGGGTCCAGTGATGTCCTTCAGGTGTGCCAACACCAGTCTCTCAAATGACATCATGACCACAGATGTCAGGGCAACAGGTCTGTAGTCATTAAGTCCTGTGATTTTTGGTTTCTATGGGACAAGATTGATGATTGAGCGTTTGAAGCAGCATGGGACTTAACATGAAAATTAGTGTGAAGATGGGGGCCAGCTGGCTATCACAGGATATAAGACATGCGGGTGAAACACCATGTGGCCATGTCTGCTCGTCTCCCTCGCCTGCATCCCTTGAACAACAAAGCTGCGCCTCCATCTAAAATGTCCAGAAAAGTGTCCAAATATTAAAAATACCGGAAAAGATTGTTTGGTATATGCTGCCGAATGTTCACCAGTTTGTCCCTGGTAAAAGTGACTGGAAAAAGATTACTAAACACAGGACAAACAAACAAAAGAATAGGTACCGAGGTGGCCATCCGCTGCACCATCATAATTAATTATCATGCCCTTTAAAACTGAACAAAAAATTAGGATGAGAAATTATTAATTTTAATTTACAGACCGAAAGTCTGATTAAATCAAAACTATTAATGTATCAAATCTACAGTATAATCATTCTGTGGAGACAACTGAAAAACAATTATGAATTTCACTTTTACGTGCCATATTTTTCCTGGTACCAGTCCATGTTTTCATTAGTGCCATAAATAACTCTAAAACAAATGTTAAAGTTTAAAAGATTGTGTTTTTCTGGGTCGGATGTGTCAGATCCAGTTTAAACTGAATACCACAAATTTGTGCATATGCAAGTTTCCACGGCAACATACACATGTTTTATCACTTGTAGAGGCATGTTTGATGACATTTGATGGTATTTAGAACCGAAAACAAATGTTAAGCCATTATTTGATGATGTTCAATGACATGTGCTAACAGAAAAATATTTGACTGATTACAAGGATATGATAAGGAAGGTCTGGTAGACCCGAATATCTATCAGTCGTTGTAAACCATTACAAAATAAACAGCAAGATTTTATATACAAAAACGCAACAATAAAATTACAGAATTTCAGATGTGTACGTTACTAAGCATTTGATAATTTAATAAATGTTGATCTATGGTCTATATTTCTCTCAGAGGGCACCTCAGCCCATGTGGGCAAAGGGGCAGTTGCTCTGGCCACTGTAGTCACCCACTTGTGCACGTGCCAGGAAACAAGTATTCTAAAGAAACATTTCATGTCGGAGCAAACACTTTTTTTTTTTTTTTTTTTACCGGTGAGCGTGAGCAGTACTTGAGTGGAGTGTCTGCTTGGGCCGTGAGAAACTGAGTGGAGTGTACACACATGGAGTGGGTCATTGAGCAGAGTATCACACCGCTTCGCTCGCATGCTCTGGTGAGCAAGGAGGCCTTCAAACCTGACTCAGTTACACCAGTTCTGTCTGAAGGAATGGGCCAAAATTCCAGCAACTTATTGTGAGAAGCTTGTGGAAGGCTTCCCAAAACATTTGACCCAAGTTAAACAAATGAAAGGCAATGCCACCAAATACAAACAAAGTGTATGAAAACTTCTGACCCACTGGGAATGTGATGAAAGAAAGAAAGAAAAGCTGAAATAAATAATTCTCTCTACTATTATTCTGACATTTCACATTCTTAAAATAAAGTAGTGATCCTAACTGACCATTCTCTATGATTATATGTCACGAATTGTGAAAAACTGAGTTTAAATGTATTTGGCTAAGGTGTATGTAAACTTCTGTCTTCAACTTTAAGTATGTATTTATTTTCAAGAAAAGAATGCATCTTTACGATCGACCCAGCTACAGCCAGGGATCTGGATGATGCTCTGTCTTGTAAACAGCTCTCGGATGGTATGTTTCCTGCTGTTTATTATTAAAATTTTTAATTCATTCAATTCACAGTTAAAAGTGTCTTCCCATTTTTTTTTTTTTCTCCCCGATATAGGTAATTTCGAAGTTGGTGTTCATATAGCTGATGTGAGTTATTTTGTGGAGGAATCAAATGCCTTGGATCAGATCGCCAGCCGAAGAGCCACAAGTGTCTATCTGGTCCAAAAGGTACAAAGCCTGCTAATTTTAACTTAAAAAATTGTCAAACCAATTCACATTAGTTTCTTAAAGTATCTTAAATTGCTCACCCTCCAGTGCTAAAGCAATGGTAATTTTAGACTGAATTAAACATTGCTGCAGGCACCAGTGTTTGACTGTTTGACAGAGTGACATATTTTTGGACATGCAGCTTAAACTGCAAAATATTTGGAAGATGATCGATCTGTAATATGAACTGGGAAAGTTAAATGAGGTGTGGTCAGTACTATGTTTTAATGAAAACATATGTCAGCATTCTCTTACCAAACAGTTACTTTTACCTTATGCTGTGATCATTTTAAGTATGTATTTAGCGGATGGTTGAATCTCACTATCAGTCAACATGTCCAGGTCTGGGTGTAAATAACATGGCTTTGAAAAAACTGCTTTTGTTTTGTTCCCAATCATGTTAATGGTTTCTGAGTTTTCTTTTGTGTTGATACAACAAAGTAATCAAGTTATAGCATTAAAAAATTATTTATCTGAAAATAATTATTTAAAAATGTCCAAAAACGACTCCAAACAAATCAAACATAAGAACTAATTACACATCCAAATACAACAATGACTAAAGGTATGCTCTCTCTCCAAATCATGCAGACATGAGTAACAAGATCTCATTCCATTTCATTCTGTGTCATTTGACCCATCATTGAGTCTGTGTCATGTACATGGCCCCATCTCCAGGTTGTCATATCTAATCATAGTGATCGATCCTCTCTGCCCATATTTGGATGACTTCCACCTCTGGTTTCAGCTATCTGAATCTTAATATGATTAGTTTAGTGTTCCATGATGCTGGACAACATACTAAATAATTTCCAATTAAGTCATCTGATCCAGGAAATCTAACGTGTTTTAGCCAGATTATGGACATCTATGGATTATTTAATGATCTTTGCATCCGATTACGTTGTGTGTGGGTTCGTTTTAAAGGTAATCACCTCCGATAATGTTGTGGGTGGCTTGTTTTAAAGATAATCACCTCCTCCAAGTAATGGTATGTGATATTTTATGTTCTGTTTATTTTTTGTGAAGTTATAAGTGAAAACGCGGCATATAAGCAACACCTGTTTACATGTAGCATGCATGTCAAAGACATATAATTAGCTATGACTAACTATATATTTGTCTGTGTGTAAAACATACAGGCTGGTTGTGTTCTACTCTTTGAGAGCTTTCCAACGACATATGACACATGGCTGTTTGATGAGTTTGATGTTTTTACCGATTACAATAATATGTGCAGTGCAATATTATTATAAATGATCAAAACGGAACACTTTTGATTTGTCTGAAATTTCAAAGCACTTGTTCAGTTTTGGTCATAATGCCTACATGCATTGTAAAGTACTGATTCTAAGCTCTAAAACAATACCTATTTTATGTTCAAGACAATTTTTTTTTTTCGAGGGCCCAAAAGAGCCAAAAGAGTTAATTTTTTTTTGACTTGTGAGATTATTTTAATATTTTGTTGCGTTACTGCAATATATCCGGATGTTTTTTTGTTGTTTTTTTTTTTTTACTTCAAATCAGAATAAAGCCAGTACAATAAATAATACCTTGATTTAATAAATGTTATAGTCTAAAATATCATTTAAAATTTTTGTTTTTTTGGCATTACAGTAATGAAAATTTGAGAGGGAAAATGTAGTTAATTGTCATGAAAATATTGTCACAGTTCAAAATATCTTTAACAGTCCTAAAATATAGGCTTTGTTGTCTAAAAAAAAAAGAATTCTGCAATTTCTTTTGATTTTGGGGTTTTCAATTTGAAATGTTATGAGATTCACCCAGATACACAATCCAAACATTTACAGTGGACTTGACAATCTGACACTGATTTGTTACACATTGTTCTCAATGTTCGATTGAGGTTTTGTCTCTGCCTGTTCAACATAATTTGGGTTCATTCGACATATCTGTGAGATGTAAACAAATTCCATCATGTGTTTTGCAACCTCATTGATCTGTTATTGCTGTCTCATCTTTGGGAGCACATTAATCTTTCTCCCGTTCTCCATATGACAGCTATGCATTGATTTATTGCAAAGTTTGTAGACATTTTGAGCTTGCTGTATTTACAAAATAAAGGGATTCCTGAATGAGATCATGGAATGAGACAGCAATAACTCTTTCAAATGAGTTAATAATAGAAAGTTACAAAGGTGAATGTCACAATGTTAAAAAATATAGGGCTAATTTTCTGGCTATTGTTCTTGAATGTGTAATAGTATTGATTTCAATTATTTAAGGGATTTAAGTATTACTGTATTTACAGTATTTCTGGGTGGAATATGATCCAGATATTTCTCAGTGAGATTTACAACTCTACATACACTTGGTAGAATACTGCATTTAGTTTTCAATTTCAGTATAATGTAGAAGAATATATCACAAGAAACACAGAGTACTCTTACATTTTAAAAAGGTTTCACAGAGCAGGAATGTTTCAGAAAAGGAACTAGTTTTACAAATTGACAACGTACAGCTGCCAAATCAGTCATCAGTCATTATTCTAGTAGTTAATTAACTTCTTTTCATGGCCTCTGTTTAAACTTGCACTGTAAATTAGCTAAATGTTTCCAGGGTTTCTAAATATAAGGGTTACGCTAACAAGCATATAGTTTATGTAACCGTCATATTTCAAAATGATCTATGGGTGAATCTCACGAAAACCTGTCCAGAACATGTCTGGGTCGTATTTCACCATAAAATCAAAAGAAAGAAATAGAAAATTAAGACTTTTTTTTTTTTTTTTTTAATCTTTAATATCTTGTATTGGTGACGTACATTATTTTCTTGATAATTAAGCACATTTCCCCCAAAACTTTTGTTACCGTACTGCCTAAAAAAAAATCTCTATCATATATATATATATATATATATATATATATATATATAACCCATCATTGAGTCTGTGTCATGTACATGGCCCCATCTCCAGGTGGTCATATCTAATCATAGTGATTGATCATCTCTGCCCATATTTGGATGACTTCCACCTCTGGTTGCAGCTATCTGAATCTTAATATGATTAGTTTAGTGTTCCATGATGCTGGACAACATACTAAATAATTTCCAATTAAGTCATCTGATCCAGGAAATCTAATGTGTTTTTAGCCAGATTATGGACATCTACGGATTATTTAATGATCTAATTTATATATCATTTATATAGATAGATAGATATAGATATCATTTATATATGTCATTTTATATATAATTTTTTTTGCTGAATATCACCTTTATACTGAATTAATTAAAAAGTCTAAAGACTCGCTGTTGAGAATAATGGTAAACATAATTACAAAAAAAAAACATATAGGCTTCCTATATAGGATAGGCATCCTTTTTTGTTTTGAAAATATAATTTTCGCTTTTTAATTTTGAGGTGAAAAATGGCCTGAATGTTTCCCCTACATCCCCCTCTATAAAAAAAAGCCTCTTCCACACCTAAAAAAATGCTATTTTTTAATATATTATGATCCAGCAAAGGGGCAGAATTAACGGTAGTTTAAGAAAGAACATTAGTATTTCTTAGACTGCCTTTTTAATTTATACTGATTTAATGGATAATAAAACATAAATCGTGTAATATTGTAAAAATGACTATTGCAGATATAAGAATTTAATGAGAATTGCCAATGAGAATAATGGAAAACATTATTAAAATATCTTTAAAAAGCTTCCTTTGTATAGTTAATTTTAAAAATAAGCAAAAGCTAAAATTCCATCTGGCATTTTATTTTGTTGGAACCATCCAGTAGATTTCACTAACTATAATAATCAAGCACATCAGGTTTTCATGCTGCATTATTTTACAGATCTCTTCTAAAGGGCAGTTTTAAGAGTTTTTATGTGTTTTTTTTTTTTTTTTTGTATTGTTTGATAGAATAGCTGTGGGTGTACAGTATATGTGGATGTTTATGTTTTTATGGGTTTGAATTTTGCAGCATATATGTTCTGATGCAGGTGATCCCCATGTTGCCTCGTCTCCTGTGTGAGGAGCTGTGCAGCTTGAATCCTCTGACAGATCGACTGACATTCTCTGTCATTTGGAAGCTTTCACCAGAGGGGAAGGTAATTTGTGTGACTCTTGACTCTTATTTAGAGCAAACCTTGTTTTCTATAATGTTGCTTTCTGTACATCCTGTAGATCCTGAGCGAGTGGTTTGGCCGCTCTGTCATCTGCTCCTGCATTAAGTTGAGTTATGATCACGCTCAGAGCATGATTGATGCTCCTGAAAAGAGCTTCAGTGCTGAAGAGCTGCCACCCTGCTCCCCACACCATTCCATCCCTGAGATACAGGAGGCCGTCCTCAACTTACACAATATCGCCAAACAACTGCGTGCCCAGCGCTTCGAGGGTGGAGCTCTGAGACTTGACCAGGTGTGTCATTTTAGTGAAATACTAATATCCTCTCTCTGACATCTTTGTCTCATCCATGTTGTCACACATTACCATTCTGCAGTTGATTCTTTATTCATTTACACTTTGGTTGATTTTTATGTGTACAGCGCTTTTCACACTAAACATGGTTTCTAAGCAGCTATACAGAAAATCATGCTGTAATGTCTTAAAAGGCCCCTATTGAGCAGTTTCATTGAAAAACGTCATTGAAATCGGTTGTCTTTAGGCCCCCAGCAAGCCAAAGCCAACTGTGGCAAGGAATGAAAAACTACTAAAGATGTTTGATATTGGAGAAAAAAAAAATCTACTGTGATGTCTTAATTCAAAGGCTGTAAAATGTTACACATTCTTTTCAGTTACTATTTAAAAAAGATTATGCATTAAAACATTTACGTTATGAATCGTTCCCAATGACAGTACGTAAATTCTATAAGAAGTAATTTTCCTACAAATGGAGCAGTTTAAACTTCAAGTGCCACCTACATTTTCTCGGACTGGGACAGTAGGGGGCAGTCAGCAAAACTTCAGTTGTTCAGGCAATGTGCAGCTGAACAGGCTACAAAACAACAGCTGTTTAGAATGCAGAGATTTTTAGTAAAATTTCGACCTATCGTACATTTAACTTACACAGTATCCTAAAAATGCCGTGTGAAATGTGACAACCTCAGTTAGATGGCCTAAAAGCATCCGTCTGGCAAATGTGTGCAGATGGAACGCAAGAAACTGCGAGAAACTGCGAGTCAATTGATTGACGATCTCTGTTGCAAAATGAATTGCTGTGGACTGTAAGCTAGTGATAAACTAACTGTATGTCCAATGATATGAAAATAAACCAATCAATATATACAGTATTTCCTTCTTAAGCCACCTTTTGCATTGTGTTGTCAATGCTTTAGTCATCTGATGCTACAATAATGCAATGTCTTGGAATGATCTGAATTAGTATTAATTGTATTTATTAATATTTTGATTATGATATATTGCCTATTTTGACAAATATTGATGATATTCGATGAATTGCATTAAATTTGATCAATCATGTATCATGTAATTAATTCATTTGATAGTTTTATCTATTGATAGCCTTCATACTTGACAAGTGAAAAAAAACGATCCGTTTTTCCGCAAGTGACTTGTTTTAATCATGAGAATGCAAATTATAATTTCTTTCTTCACATTACAGTAAGATACTGGGAATTAAGGGATTTCCACTAAACTTTAAATTTAAAGGAAGGGAGGCCTAATTAAAAAAATGAACTTTATGGGTAATTTAATTTGAATTGCAGGTCTGCTTGTGTCAAAATCCGGCAGCATCAAATCGGTGTTAATGCATTATATGCACATGCTTATGTTCAACTTAAAAAGAGACAAACCTCATATTTTTCAGGCAAAAGGAAGTGGTTTTATTCCAATATGTTACAGTGATAAATATTTTGGTCTTTGGTTTAAAATAAATAAAATAAAATATCAGAATGAAATGATGTTATTAACTGTTTATAGCATTTAGAAATGACATTTTCTCTCTGGAACAATTGAAAGGGACTTTGATCCCATTTTTTGTTACATTCCATGAAAAAAGAAATGAAGAAAAAAATTTTAGAAGTAAAAATGAAATAAAATCCTAAACATTTCTATATGCAAAATTATCATTATTATTTTACTTTTGCTGCAAAACATGACCTGGACATGTTCTTAACGGGCCTTGTGGGAGTCATACAGAGAATGTAGATGTTCTCAGGGTTTATTTTGTTTTTCTGCATGCCATTACGTCTTACGCAAGGTCGGGCATTCTACCCTTTTGTCTGCAAGCGTTCCACACATGCACATTACGAATGCTTTGTAATAATCATTAGTATGGTCAACTCCAGGTGCATGCGCAGACCACACGCATCAATGTGTGCAGAAGTACGCAAGACCACAAAAACTGACTGCTAATTATGCGTCATAGAAATTTGTGTCAGATACACTGTACGCGAGATCATGCGACACATACTTCATCGTGACCTGTGGTTTATCATTAAAAGTTGCCACATTATCTGTGATGAACAATAGATTCATGTTCTCAGATGTTTGATGATCAGTTTGAAATGACTGTGGTTATGGTAATGTTCATTTAATTGACTTGTTGTCATATCTTGATTGCAGCTGAAGTTGTCTTTCACCCTGGATAAAGAGTCCAGCATGCCTCAGGGCTGTTATGTCTATCAGTATCGGGACAGCAACAAGTAAGCCAAAAGTCACTGTAGGTTTTGTCATAAAATACTCTGCTTAGAGATCTCCTACTGTGCTGTAAGAGGGCACACATGCTTTCTCATCTACAGCCAGCTTTGTTCGCTCTGTCCTCTTTCTTTTAGTGCGCTCTCACTTTCTGTAACAGTATTGCATAACATGTGGCACTGAACACCTCCATATTGAGCTTTTGAGATGTGAATCACATGCCCTGTTTCACACAGACTAGTTGAGGAGTTCATGTTGCTGGCGAACATGGCGGTGGCACATCAGATCTACCGCTCGTACCCAGAGCTGGCACTGCTGAGGAGACACCCGCCACCTCAGAGCAAGATGGTGGACGACCTGCAGGAGTTCTGTGATCAGATGGGCCTTGACATCGACTTTTCTTCATCTGGAGCACTGCATGTGAGTGTCTAACACTACTTCAACAAAAAAAATTTAAACTAAGTTTCTCACCCTCATGTTTTGTTTTTCTTCCTTTTTATTCTCCCAATTTGGAATTCCCATTACTTAGTATGTCCTCATGGTGGTGCGCTTACTCACCTCAATCCGGGTGGTGGAGGACAAGTCTCAGTTGCCTTACCTAATCTTATCACATGGCTCATTGTGTATGACACCGCAGAGACTCTCAGCATGTGGAGCCTCATGGTATTCTCCATCACCCATGGACAAATTACAACGCAGTCCTCTGAGAATGAGAACCCCTAATTGTGACCACGAGGAGGTTACCCCATGTGAGACTACCCTCTCTAGCAACTGGGCCAATTTGGTTGCTTAGGAGACCTGGCTGGAGTCACTCGGCACACCCTGAATTTGAACTCGTGACTGCAGCCAGGTCTCCTAAGCAACCAAATTCGCCCGGTTGCTAGGGAGGGTAGTCACGTTGGGTTAACCTACTCGTGGTCGCTATAATGTGATTCTTGCTCTCAGTGGGTCGCGTGGAGAGTTGTGCGTGGATGCCGCAGAGAATAGAGTGAAGCCTCCACATGCGCTACATCTTCACAGTAACGCATTCCAAATTGGAGAGAAAAAAAAACAATGTGCTATGGTCATGTAACGTCTTTTTTTTTTTTTTTTTGACAGAGGACTCTGCATCAAAACCTTGGTGATGATGAATATACAGCAGCCAGGAAGGAAGTTCTCACTAATATGTGCTCTAGGCCAATGCAGGTGAAGATATTCTCCTATTTACTCTCTGTACAGTCCTCTTTCTCCTATGTGTCCAGTTCATATGATGATATATTGTTAGAACTGAAGTAATAGTTGAATGTTTTGTTGAGTTTAGATGGCGGTGTATTTCTGTACCGGAGCGCTGAAGGACGAGAAGCTCTTCCGTCACTATGCTCTGAATGTACCTCTGTACACTCACTTCACCTCGCCTATACGACGCTACGCTGATGTCATAGTGCACCGTCTTCTGGCCGCCTCCCTCAGTGAGTTAATCAAGCGTTGAGTGATCACAGCGGTAGGGGGAGCTACCACTTTATTAAGTGGGAATGGTTTCTGGCCAATGCCCAATACTGTCAAAAAGAATGAATATCGACCAACTCTTCGGCCTGGAGAACACATTGTTCTCTCACAAGTTGTTACTTCTGTATTTAAACAGTGCATAGTAATAGTTCTATCTGAAGCCTCAAGTGTGCATTTGTGTGTGTTGTTTCAGATTGTGGGCCACGTTTGGGTCTCTCAGGGGAGGACGTTCACAAACAGGCATCGCACTGCAATGACAGGAAGACTGCTTCAAAGAGAGTTCAAGAGTTGAGCTCTGAGCTTTTCTTTGGTGTCTTTGTGAAGGTAACTATAGATGTTGAAGAGGTCAAACATATCGTAGTCAGTATGAGAGTGTGTATTGATGAGTGTGTGTGTGTGTGCTGCTGTTTGTAGGAGTGTGGTCCTCTGGACTCTGAGGCTATGGTCATGGGAGTTCTGGATCAGTCCTTTGATGTGTTGGTGCTTCGCTATGGAGTGCAGAAACGAATCTACTGTAATGTACGTACCTCTTCATTCTACGTATTTGTGTTTGCTTGCATTTACGTTCTTCAGTATGTAACATCTGTTTAATGAAAGCACTGCAAGCATAAAATTTGTCCTCATTTCATCACAATAGTTATGAAAATTGTGAATGGTTTAATTCTTAAAGGAAGATTCCACGATACAGTCAGAAGTTTAAAACACTTGGGTTGAAGTCATTAAAAAAAAATTTTTAACCACTTGACAGATTTCCTATTTGTTAACTTGTTTTGGCAAGTCGTTCAGGACTTCTTAATCTACTTTGTACTTGACACAAATAATTTTTCCAACGATTGTTTACAGACTGATTGTTTCACTTTTAATTGACTATTACAATTACAGTTGGTCAGAAGTTTACATTCACTAAGTTAACAGTGCCTTTAAGCAACTTGGAAAATACCTGAAAATTATGTCAAGCCATTATGTCTGTTAGCCAGTTAGCTTCTGATAGGCTAATTGGAGTCAACTGTACCTGCGGACAGTGTTGGAATGCATGTAACGGGACTACGTATTTAAAATACAAAAATAAGTAACTGTATTCCACTAGAGTTACAATCTAAATCATTGGTAATTAGAATACAGTTACATGAAAAAAACATTTTGATTAATGAAGAGATTACTATACATATAAATGATGCGATCCAAAGTGCATTTGAACAGCGGTGAAACACTTTCTTATGATGTGTTACATTCATATGAGCAGACAGAGAAGTAAGTCTGAAGTAAGTTTAGAGCAGAAGAAATAGAAAATAACCTTGTGTAAATTGTCAGCTTCAAGCTAAGCTAAAATGCTATTTCTAGCCATTTTACATGCACATGTTACCAGTCACTGTAATGCTTTTACCCGGAGATAAATGGTTTAGTACGACAAATCTCAGGGCCAAACAGCAAATGTCTGTATTCCGCACATTTAATGGCAGATAAATAGGCTGCACGCTCTACTCATACATGAGAAAATTAACAAACCATTAACGTCACAAAACATAAAAGTATAATAAAGGTCAGGAAGAGCATATTGGGCATCTTTATCAAGAAAATTCATGTTTGATCATAATTAATTTTTGTCTAGTAAGACCTTTGATATTAGGGCAAAAAATCTTATTCTTGATGATCATTTTTGTATTGTTTTCCTGTAAAAATATCTAAAAATCCTTAAAACAAGATCAATTGGAGTTATCTTTTTTTATAAACAACACTGCATAAGATATTTAGGTTTTTCAGAGAATGTATTTTTTTAACATTAATTTGTATAGTCAAAACAAGTGAAAAAATCTACCAGTGCTGAAGAAGTAATCCAAGTATTTAAAATGTTACTAACCTTGAGTAATCTAATGGAATACATTACTAAATACATTTTACAGCATGTATTCTGTAATCTGTAGTTGAATGCATTTCAAAAGTAACCCTCCCAAGCCTGCCTAAGGATGTATTTTAAGGCCTACCTTCAAATTCAGTGCCTCTTTGTTTGACATTGTGAAAATCAAAAGAAATCAGCCAAGACCTCAGAAATGTTTTTTTTTTATCTGGTTCATCCTTGGTAGCAATTTCCAAAAGCCTGAAGGTACCATGTTCATCTGTACAAACAATAGTACACAAGTATAAACACCACCATGCAGCCATCATACCCCTCAGGAAGGAGATGCATTCTGTCTCCTAGAGATGAACGTAGTTTAATGCAAAAAGTGCAAATCAATCCCAGAACAACAGCAAAGGAACTTGTGAATATGCTGGAGGAAACAAGAAGACAAGTATCTATATCCACAGTAAAACGAGTCCTATATTGACATAACCTGAAAGGCTGCTCAGCAAGGAAGAAGCCACTGCTCCAAAACCACCATAAAAAATCCAGACTGCAGTTTGCAAGTGCACATGGGGACAAAGATCTTACTTTTTGAAGAAATGTCCTCTGGTTTAAAGAAACAAAAATGCAACTGTTTGGCCATAATGACCATCGATATGTTTGGAGGAAAAAGGGTGAGAACACCATCCCAACCGTGAAGCATGTGGGTGGCAGCATCATGTTGTGGGGTGTTTTGCTGCAGGAGGGACTGGTGCACTTCACAAAATAGATGGCATCATGAGGAAGGAAAATTGTGTGTATATATATTGAAGCAACATCTCAAGACATCAGCCAGAAAGTTAAAGCTCAGTCGCAAATGGATTTTGCAAATGGATAATGACCCCAAGCGTACCCCAAAATTGTGGCAAAATGATATTGGAGTGGCCATCACAAAGCTCTGATTGCAATCCGATAAAAAAAATTTGTGGGCAGAACTGAAAAAGCATGACATTTCACATTCTTAAAATAAAGTAAATAAATAAAATAAATCTTAACTGACCTAAGACAGGGAATGTTTTCTACGATTAAATGTCAGGAATTTAAATGTATTTGGCTAAGGTGTATTTAAACTTCTGACTTTAACTGTTAGACAAAACAAAAGTTAAGCACTATTGACCGCATCAGTGACATACTGTAATTCACCACAGAGAATTTTTTGGAACAAAAACATGTACAGAAGTGCACTAAGGGGCAACTTTTGTACGTTAATTGTCAACACGTTTTGTTTTTACTAACTGAGGTTCGAGATGAAAGTAAGTATGCATTGCAAGTTCCCGACGTAGTCTACTGCTGCAGTAGCCCATCCGCCTCAAGGTTCAACATGTTGTGCATTCTGAGATGCTATTCTGCTCACTACTAATTGTACAGAGTGGTTATCTGAGTTACTGTAGCATTTCTGTCTGCAGAGCTGCCGCTCACTGGTTGTTTTTTGTTTTTGGCACCATTCTCAGTAAACTCTAGAGCCTGATGTGCAAGAAAATCCCAGGAGATCAGCAGTTACAGAAATACTCAAACCAGCACATTGCGCTTCACAGTGGAAAAGTTCTCGGCTCTGTCATCTCATGCAACACACACAACGCAAATTATTCTTAATGTCTGTGGAGTTTCCAATGTATGAGCGGTCGGCTTCACACATTTACTTTAAAGCGCACAGCTCATGCAGACTAAGATTGCAGACTTTCGCGGTTTAATAATCATGCTAGGTCATTTCATGATTTTAATTTGATTAACTTAACATTCATTTTCTCATAAATGTCAAATTTGTGTGTGAGCTTTTCAAAGCAGTCATGTGCCAATCAGACAGTGTGCGAGTTTCTAACTGAGTTGGTTCTTCCAGTACTGCAGAAACACTGGTATTGTGACATCTTTTTTTATTTTTGTACCGACTTAACCTAGTACCGGTATATTTGTCATCACTACCCTGAATATTCTTTTAACTGAATGTAACGTGGAATAAAACAGCAGAAAGGCTGATTGCTTATGAGCAATGCACAACACAATTATCAATGCATAATGTGCCGTTTCTCTCATGAAGGCATTAGAGGGACTAAAGACATTCCATTTCCGTAAAGTGGGGAAGAGACCAGAGATGACGCTTGTTTGGAGAACAGACGACCCGAGAAAAGACCCCATACAACAGGTGCCCAATCCACATCTTCAGAAATACTGTTTGATTTAACTCAATTTCTTTTACTTTCTTTGTGGGGTTGTTCATAACAAGCAGTTACAAACAGAGAATTTACAATTTCAAAATGTGTCAAATAGCCCTTTTTTAAATGTTATACTTTGGCAGCACATGGGTAGCAGCACTTTTGAACAAAACCCTAACCCCATCTTCAATGTGTAATTTGTTCCACACCGTTTGTGCTCCGGACATGAATGATACCTCAAAGCATGTGGCTTTTTGAGGAGAGGTGTACTATTACTTTTTTTAAGCACTCAGATTTACAAGGTTCACTTGCTGGATGTTGAAATGAGTGACGGTACACCCGAATCACCCTTAGCAATATGAATTTTGCATGGCCAAATTGTAAAAATCTAGTCATGTCACTATCTTCTGTTTCCCTCATTAGTGTAGTCAGATTTTCTCCTATCTGAATTATTCCTACTGTGGATAATGGGTTGTTTTCCTCTTCTGCAGGAGATCTCCATTTTCACCCTGTTGAATGTTCAGCTGAAGGCTGACGGAGCTCCTATGAAGTACAGCGCTGTGCTCAAGAGGTCCTCGGACAACACACATTCATAAACACACACGCGTATGAAATAGCACCAACACTATTTTATCATTTCCGCAGGTTTCAGTATTGTTATTTTTTTTATCTTCTTAACCAAACAGCAGGGACCTGTGATTGGTCCACTCAATGATTAGCTGCACAACATGCGCATCATTAGCGATTCAGGCTGATTTCTATTTATTATGAAAGCAACAAGATACCATGAACTGTTTTTTTAGTTTAAAGTAATTTTTATTTGATTTTTAACATTTTGCAAGTTTTTGGAATATTTAGCTTTAGCCTCAGGAAGTGTTCAAAGGTTTGTGTTCAGGGATGTTGCCAAATAATTTACTTCTGCTTGGGTTTTAATATCTCGATTTTTGAATCAAGCTGAACTTCTCTTAAATCCAGACATTTTTTACTAGTTTTCAAAGTGAATATTAGTTGTTCTTAGTTTTTAATGCTAGTATTTTATTTCCACTATTTCACCGTTGTGTGCTCGGTAACATTTGGGCATTATTTCTGTTCTGCCTTAAAACTTCTAGTTTATGCAGCCTTTACATGAGAGTTGGGCACTTTAGAAATGGTGTTTTTTCTCAACTTAACAAGTTGCAGATATGTTAATGATTATTTTGTTTTCCCAATGGGAAGCGTGGAGCCCTTAATAAAGATGCTATTTTATTAAGTGATTTTGGACAAATGGATTAGTTTGGCTGAGAGGTTGCTTGGTTTGTCTGCACATACAATATCTTTTTTTTTTTTTTTTTTTAACATGACTTAAATGTAAATCATTTGTTGTTTACAGTAGATAGATGCATTTTAATTAATTTTATTGTTGTTTTTTTAAACTGTTTGTAGTTAATGCAAAGGCATATCCCTAAATTCAATCACTTGCATACCATTTCACGTATACTCATCTACTCTTACACCATTTTGATATGATCACCTGTAATTTGTGTCATAGTTTTACAGCTCATTTCATGTTATTTTTTCTGTTTAGGTTTTTTTGCACGTAGAATGGTAATCTGATATTACCAATTAATATACACTCAATGAGCACTTTATTAGGAACACTATGGTCCTAATAAAGTACCCGATGTGGTCTTCTGGTCCCCATTCTGATAGTTGATGTGAACATTAATTGAAGCTCCTGACCCATATCTGATTGATTTTATGCATTGCACTGCTGCCACATGATTGGCTGATTAGATAATAGCATGAATAAGTAGGTGCATTTGTTCCTAATAAAGTGCTTAGTGAGTGTAATGTTAATGATATTACCAACACTTGGACCATGTTCGGATCCATCTATTAATTACTTAAGTGCTTATTGATCTAGCAAACAATGTGTTATCTACTGTATACTGTATGTCATGCTTAGGACCAATTACAGCAGTGAAAACACTTTCTATAACCACTAGCAATAATGTGTAAGACAATAAGTCTAGAAAAATGCAGCAGCCATCAGTTTCCTTTAAAGAGATAGATCACCCAAGAATTCAAATTCTGTCATCATTTACTCTCCCAACCTGTATGACTTCCCTTCTTGTGTCTGTCACAACATTCTGCTTAAAATCTTCATTTGTGTTCCAAGGAAGAAAGAATGTCAGATGAGTTTGGAATAACATGATGTGAGTAAACGATGACAGAATTTTTATTTTTGGCTGAACTGTGCCTTTATTTTGAAACTTTGTCAACTGAAGAATTGCATACTTTTAGCAAGAAAGCAGCTCTTTGTTGTCCGATAGATAAATCGATAGCTGTTTTTTCATAGAATTTAAATAACTGCTGTATAAAAAGGTGAGAAATGGCAGTGAGAAATTAAAAGTTGTCTAGTGTTATAGTTGTAACAGCCTAGTAGTTTTTCTCCATGTGTAAATTGTCAGAGCTGCATATGGTGTTTCATTAGAAGCTTGTGTTGTCCACACTCCTGTAGGTGTTAAACTTGATGTAAGTGCACATTTATTGTTACATTGGTCTAAAAATACAGTCCTGAAATAAATCTTTAAACATTTGGCCACAAATAAGGTAAAAATTGACTGTTTGTTTTGACTGCAAAATTATAAATCAATTACACCAAAGCATTAACATTGTCCAGTTTATTTGGTTAAAGTGTGCTGTATTCTAAGCTGTTTTAACATGTAATATACACTTCTTTTCAGGTTCGTCATTAGGAAATCATAACCATCATCATGGTTATCAAACAAAATATTAATTTAAATGAATTATAGCATAAACAGAAAAAATGCAGTTAATTATATATAAATATTGACTTTAGTTTTATTGTTATTGAGGAAAGTGCCATACAAAGTAAGTGAAAGGTCACGAATAAACACAAAGTTCAGTCATCAATTAATTTCTTGCCCGTTTAGATTTAAACTTAGAATTCATAACATTTATTTGAATTATTATTAAGTGATAAAGTAGTTCCCACTTGCAAACTATCTCAACTGTTCAGCTAGTGCGAACATATGATCATGACAAAAAAATCGGGCAGCAGTTGAGAATGTTATTCCGCCCGCAAAATACATTGAAGCCGAAAGTCCTGGAAAGTGATTTGGTGCCTCTGTGTTGGTACAACAAATGTGCTGCTCATTTGCAGACCACAGCCTACTGGTGGCAACGTAGCTCTGCAGGAATGATTTTAGGTAAGCTGGAGCAGACCCAGTGACTTTTCTGTATTTCAGCATCAGAGCCTTGAACTTGATACGTACAGCCGTCAGCCAGTGTAGAGAGACAAGGAGGAGTGGGACATGTGCTCTCTTGAGTTAGTTGAAGACCTGACGTGCTGCTGTATTCTGGATCATTTGAGGTGTTCCTTCAACCAGGCCGAGATGTCTCTCAAACAGACTGAGATTCGAGCAGTCAACGTGGGGTCGTTGGGCTGGAAAGACAAGTAGAGCTGCATGTCTTCGGCGTAGCAGTGGTAAAAGAATCTGTGTGCTTAAATGGTGCGTCCCAGTGATGTTGTGTATATATAGAGGAGAGGAGTGGTCCTAGCACTGAGGCCTGAGGTACCCCACTAAGTAGCTGATGTGACTTGGACACCACACCTCTCCAGGCTGCCTTGAAAAACCTACCTGAGAAAGGCTGCAGATAGGTCCAGCAGAATAAGGACAGATGATCTGGAACCAGCTTTTGCCTGTCTCAGCTATTCGGTGACAGACAGCAGGGCAGTCTTGGTGGAATGTCCACTTTTGCAACTTATTGTCATCTAGCAGCTTGTTCTGTGAGAGAAACACCGAGATCTGATTGAAAACTACCCTTTTGAGTTTTTTCTCCATGAATGGGAGTAGAGAAACTGGTCTTTAATTTTCATAAGCAGTTGAGTTACTTCAACCCACTTAAATGCTGTGAGAATATAAGTAGAGATGTGTTAATTATGCATGTGAGTGCAGGTAGGATAGTTGCAGAGATGGTTTGGAGAAGGTGGGAAGGAATAGGGTCCAGGGGGCAGGTGGTGGGATGGTTGGGGAGGAGTTTAGAGACCTCTGTGTCTGTTAGATCTGCATACAGGAGATGTTTGTTTGAGAGGGTGTGGTGCAAAGAATGTACTACTGATGGCTGTAACCTTATAAGTAAAAAAATTGACAAAGAGATCTGCTGGGGAACTCATGCCTCACATTGTCCGACATAAACTTTGGCAGACTTAAACCATTCTTTCGCTTCAGGGCAAAAGTCAAACTCTCAATGGAGAAACAGCCATGAACAACCAATGTTCAGACTATTTTCTATACAAGGCAACTTATCCACACTCAGGAAAAAAATAACCCTTTTAAACATTTCACTAGACAGACCTCCAACTGAATTATACACCGATGAGCAAAAACATTGACCACCTGCCTAATATGCTGTTGGTCCTCCACGTGTCACCAAAACAGGGCCAACCCACCGAGGCATGGATTCTACAAGACCCCTGCAGGTGTCCTGTGGTATCTGGCACCAAGATATATTAGCAGCAGATCCTACAAGTCACGTAAATTGCGAGGTGGAGCTGCCGTGGATTGGACTTGTTGGTCCAGCACATCCAACAGATGCTCAATCGGATTGAGATCTGGGGAATTTGGAGGCCAGGACAACACCTTGAACTCTTCATCATGTTCCTCAAACCATTCCCGAACATTGTGTGCAGTGTGGCAGGGCACAATATCCTGCTGAAAGAGGCAACTGCAATCAGGGAATACCATTGCCATGAAGGGGTTTACCTGGTCTGCAACGATGTTTAGGTATGTGGCACATGTCAAATTGATGTCTACAAGAATGGCTGGACCTAGGGTTTCCCAGCAGAACATTGCCCAGAGCATCACACTCCCTACACCAGCTTGTTGTCTTCTCACAGTGCATCCTGGTGCCATCACTTCCCCAGGTAAACAGCGCACACTTAACATGACCGTCTACGTGATGTAAAATAAAATGGGACTCATCGGACCAGGCGACCTTCTTTCACTGCTCCAAGGTCCAGTTTCGCATGCCCATTGTAGGCACTTTCGATGGTGGACAGGGGTTATCAAGGTCAAAGCAGGGTAGCTTTTGGCTAGATATGTAAAGCAGAGAGAGTCTTTTTCCCTCAGTGAAATCTGCTG
The DNA here is from genome assembly GCA_032164185.1 of Moxostoma hubbsi. Classification (NCBI taxonomy): domain Eukaryota; kingdom Metazoa; phylum Chordata; class Actinopteri; order Cypriniformes; family Catostomidae; genus Moxostoma; species Moxostoma hubbsi. Next base: position 9,363,577 of record JAVLUX010000009.1, on the reverse strand, counting down.
GTGGGAAATATTTAAAAGATTGCTTTTAAAGAATTATATCTTGATCTCTATAGTTCCACATCTTTGTCAACTCCCTAAATTGGCGAATGAGCAAAAAATTATCTTGATTCTGAGATAACCTTGGAGGAGCTTGGCGAGGTAATTAAGGCATTGCCCACAGGCAACACTTTTTTTAGATCTTATGCTACAGAACTGTCTCCACTTTTGTTAGAATTTTATATGGAATCATAAAAGAATAGAAAGTTTCCACCAAAAATGACACAAGCCTGGATCAGTTTGATTCTTAAAAAGGACAAAGATCCAAGTGCATTTGACAAAGAGTGTAAGAGTTACTGTTCAATTTCCCTGATCCAGCTAGACGTAAAACATTATGGCTAACCGATTAAGTATATGACAAGTTATGACATCTCATACATATATATCAGGTGGGGTTTATTTGGGGCCACAGCTCTTCTGATAAAATTAGGTATTTAATCAATATAATGTGGTCAGTGGCGAATGATCAGATTCCGGTTGCGGCCATCTCACTAGACATCGAAAAGGCGTTTGATGTGGTAGAATGGGATTATCTTTTTAAGATTTTGGAAATATACAGGTTGGGGAATACTGTTATTGGATGGATTAAGTTAATTTATAGACACCCAGTAGCGGCAGTAAAAACTGATTAATTTCAGATGATTTTACTCTGGATATGGGCACCCGGCAGGGTTGCCCTCTTTCCCCATTATTGTTCTGTTTTGTCCTGGAACCATTAGAAGCAGCGATAAGAAGAGAAGATTTTCCAGGGGTGGTGGTGGGAAGTGTGGCGCATAAGCTTTTGCTTTACGCAGATTATATTTTATTATTCGTCTTTGACCGCATTAGATCTATGCCTTGCCGATAGAATTATGAATTCCTTTTCTTCAGTATACAGAGTCAGTTGGTGTAAATCTGAAGCTTTGGCTCTGACAGTGTACTGCCAAGTAACAGCTTTCCATCTGGGTGCCTTCCAGTGGCCCAAAAAGGGCATTAAGTATTTGGGCATTTTATTCCCAGCAAATTTATCTGATATAGTTAGTTAATTTTGACCCTCATAAAAAGGTTTTTGAACGATGTGGGCAGGTGGGCTTCATTTACATTTATCTATGATTGGGAAGGTTAATGTTATTAAAATGTATTCCAAAATGTTACTACCTGTTACAGTCTCTTCCTGTAGATGCCTCTTACTTAAAACAATTTGATAGCATAGTGAAAGTCCTTCATTTGGAATGGTAAGCATCCTAGATTACATTTTAATAAATTACATAGGCCGATTGACAAAGGTGGGCAAGGCCGATCCAAGATTTTGTTTTATTATTATGCATTCGGTCTCAGATATTTGGCTCATTGGTCACTTCCACCTGAGAGAGCCCTTCCCTGGTTTTATATTGTTCTTGCCCCTATTTTGCTATTGCAAAGCCTTTCTATCAAAGTATAGTAAAGTTATACCCTGTTATCTCACTTTTGCACTCGGTATGGACAAAAGTGTCCAGAGTGTTTAATTCAGACATTTATTAAATGTTGTCTAAAGTATATGGCTGAACCTTATATTATGTATTAATAAGACCCTTTCTACTGGTCAGAGTGGATTGTCAGGGGTGTTACTTAGCTTGTATAGCACCTTTCACAACACGCATCGTTTCAAAGCAGCTTTACAGAAAATCATGTATCAACAGAAAATGAAACTGTAATATCTATAATGTCTTATTAAACACTGAATTGTGTTTAAATATAAGTAATTCAATAATAATTGCATTTATAACCCCAGTGAGAAAGCCGAAGGTGACTGTGTCAAGGAACACAAACCTCCATAAGATGTTGATTAAAGGAGAAAAATAACCTTGGGAGAATCCAGGCTAACTGTGGGGGACAGTTCTCCTCTGACTAACATCATGAATATAATGTCAATATTACTTATGTAAAGTGCAAGTCATGGTTTAAAATTATTAAACTAAAAAAGTGTTAAGGGTCAGTGTTTAACCAAAGCTTTTGTATGAACTAATATTATTGACTAATTTCTTAAAAGTCCATCCTGGATTAACTGCAGAAATTCATATTGTCCTTGTTAGCTGGCTGATAAATGGTTTTGTTGGCAATGAATTGATAGTCTGTGTATTCCATTATAAGAGTGTAGTCCATTATTAGACAGAGGTATTGTGGGGGGTGGGGGGTAAATGTTGATTTAATGTATATATGTTGTGCTTTTTATTTTGTTATGTTTATGAATCAATAAAAATGTTAATAGAAAAAGCATAGGCTATTTTATTGATATTCACATGTTTGTGCTCATGCCATTCCAAATCAGTTTGAGAGCTCTGCATAAAGCTTGTGGTGGGGATTTTGGTTCATCCCAGTGACCCTCAAGTCTTTTGAATGTGTTAAAATTAAAATGAATGTGAATAAAATTCACTGATACATTTAGTGAATATTCCTGTTGATTAAATCTGCCAGTAGATGGCAACAAATGACCATCTTTTATTGACGACATAAAGATGGAACTCTATTCAAAGTCAGATTGTAAGGACTTGCTTGTACAAAAAAAATAAAATTACTTACTGTTATTTAAAGCACCACTTGACCTTTGAACAACATCGTCATCTGAAAGAAAAGCAATTGTTTTGATATTTGCAAAATTGTAAGCAGTTTTGACATAAAAAACGGCACAAAAACAATTTAAATATTTAAACTTAAACTTTCAATATCTGGCATGCTTCAATTCCCACTGAATGTCCATGATGATCCCAGGAAAAAAAAATAAAAAATCTCTCTCTCTCTATATATAGCATACAAGTTCATATTTTCAAAATAATGTAACAGTACTTTGGCGTTGATCAACACTTGAACTCATGACTCCACACTTGCGTTCTTGGTGCTACAAAAGAAACATTCTGTTAAGATTTCCCTGATAACCAATATTTATGTAAATATTTACACATTTTATTTCGCTGATGCAGAAATGAAAAGAAATACTCGCATATCCTCGATGAATTACGGCAGATGTGCTTCAGGTGACCCAACGGTCAGTTGAAATTGACTTGTAAATTCGCGCTTCAGGTCAGTGACGTGTACATTACGTTGCGCAGTGGTTGTCAACACAGCGTAAGCACGACTATAATCAGTGACTCGGAACGATGGTAAAACAACAATGTTGTGAAAGCGTGGTGACAACCTTTTGGCCACGCTGTAGCAACGTCGGTAGAAGGTTGACAACGTTGAGACAACATTCTGTGTTTGCTGTGTCAGACTCTTTGCACCGCCGGTAAGATCCAAGTTATGCCACTGTGGTAATAAAACATTGTTACATATTGTTTTGTTTTCTTTCCTAAGAAGGAAATAAACAATTGTTTACAGGAAAACACGTTTATTTAGAGTTAAATTTCAGCACGTTCAACAAATAATTATGCGATTAATCAGTGGCTGGCACATTAGTTGCTGCTCATAAAATCACTACCATCCTTGACACTACATCCAGGTAACCAAGAAGCAATAACTGTAGAAATTATAAAACACGTATAAATAGAAAAACACTCACTAAGAAACAACGATAAATATAAGAAAAACTCATAAAGGAATGTTTACCAGAAATCCGTTCTGATCAGCTAGACCTCTGTTTATCAGTGCCCACACTACTTCACACTACTTACCTTCCATGTAAGAGTTGTCAACTCAATTTAAAAATCAGTCATTGTCTCCCTTTAAGGCAGGCACTAAATTATTAAATCACTCTTGCATACTACATGCACTAATCATACATAATTTAATCTACATGCACTAATCACACGTCAACCCTGAAAAATATTACAGTTATTGGGGGTCTGAGTAGCTCAGCCAGTATTGACACTTACTACCACCCATGGAGTTGCAAGGTCGAATCCAGGATGTGCTGAGCAACCCCAGCCAGGTCTCCTAAGCAACCAAATTGGCCCGGTTGCTAGGGAGGTTAGAGTCACATGGGGTAACCTCCTTGTGGTTGCAGTTAGTGGTTCTCGCTTCTCAATGGGTCGCTGTTTTGACATTAAATGAATAAATAAATTAAATGTATTTTTATTATAATAACATGTTAGTATGTATTGCAAAAAATATATATAATTTATTTTCTATATTTGATCACATCAGTATTTTTATTATCCATTTATTCATATTTTATATTTGGAGTATTTCAGATTATATTATTATATTCATAGAGTATTTCAATTAAACATCTCTTCTCTCATTTTTTTATGCATTAATATAATAGTTGAATATTGCCATCCAGTAGATAGACAAAAGAGTGTGATGTAATACATTTTTTATTTATTTGTGATTTTTTTTTTTTTGTTTTTTCTTCCCCTTCCTGGTTTGGAAGTTCATTGCACAAGTTGACCCAGAAAAAAAAACACACAGGGCTAGTTGTCACATAATTTTTTCACTAATTCTCTGATCTCTCCAACAATTTATTTTAAAACATTCACTGATATATTAATTAGAAACTATTACATTAATATATAAGTTGTGTAATAAAATAAGTAGCACCCTTAAAGCAATAAATTATAGACTAGCCAGTTGAATCAGTAATTTTGTTGGGTTCCATGCTTGTGGATGTGACTTTTATTTTGACAGTCGAATTACCATTTCATACATGTCTATATGCAATTATGCGTTCGCGCCAGGGCGCCTGTTCATGAAATGATGTGCTTATGCGCAATTACACATACACACGGTATGTTGTCTTTACACAAAATTCATGTGCTCATGTAACGTCTGTACACGTTACGCCTAAAGAAATTTTTGTCTCCCTGGTCTTCCATAAAACAGCGACGTGTCTCGTCTGACCACATGTGATTGGTCGACCACTGATACACTACCGTTCAAAAGTTTGGGGTCACCCAAACAATTTTGTGTTTTCCTGAAACGTCACACTTATTCACCACCATACGTTGTGAAATGAATAGAAAATAGAGTCAAGACATTGACAAGGTTAGAAATAATGATTTGTATTTGAAATAAGATTTTTTTTACATCAAACTTTGCTTTCGTCAAAGAATCCTCCATTTGCAGCAATTACAGCATTGCAGACCTTTGGCATTCTAGCTGTTAATTTGTTGAGGTAATCTGGAGAAATTGCACCCCACGCTTCCAGAAGCAGCTCCCACAAGTTGGATTGGTTGGATGGGCACTTCTTGCGTACCATACGGTCAAGCTGCTCCCACAACAGCTCAATGGGGTTCAGATCTGGTGACTGCGCTGGCCACTCCATTACCGATAGAATACCAGCTGCCTGCTTCTGCTCTAAATAGTTCTTGCACAATTTGGAGGTGTGTTTAGGGTCATTGTCCTGTTGTAGGATGAAATTGGCTCCAATCAAGCGCTGTCCACTGGGTATGGCATGGCGTTGCAAAATGGAGTGATAGCCTTCCTTATTCAGAATCCCTTTTACCCTGTACAAATCTCCCACCTTACCAGCACCAAAGCAACCCCAGACCATTATATTACCTCCACCATGCTTAACAGATGGCGTCAGGCATTCTTCCAGCATCTTTTCATTTGTTCTGCGTCTCACAAACGTTCTTCTTTGTGATCCAAACACCTCAAACTTGGATTCATCTGTCCACAACACTTTTTTCCAGTCTTCCTCTGTCCAATGTCTGTGTTCTTTTGCCCATCTTAATCTTTTTCTTTTATTGGCCAGTCTCAGATATGGCTTTTTCTTTGCCACTCTGCCCTGAAGCCCAGAATCCCGCAGCCGCCTCTTCACTGTACATGTTGACACTGGTGTTTTGCGGGTACTATTTAATGAAGATGCCAGTTGGGGACCTGTGAGGCGTCTGTTTCTCAAACTAGAGACTCTAATGTACTTATCTTCTTGCTCAGTTGTGCAACGCGGCCTCCCACTTCTTTTTCTACTCTGGTTAGAGCCTGTTTGTGCTGTCCTCTGAAGGGAGTAGTACACACCGTTGTAGGAAATCTTCAATTTCTTAGCAATGTCTCGCATGGAATAGCCTTCATTTCTAAGGACAAGAATAGACTGTCGAGTTTCAGATGAAAGTTCTCTTTTTCTGGCCATTTTGAGCGTTTAATTGACCCCACAAATGTGATGCTCCAGAAACTCAATCTGCTCAAAGGAAGGTCAGTTTTGTAGCTTCTGTAACGACCTAAACTGTTTTCAGATGTGTGAACATGATTGCACAAGGGTTTTCTAATCATCAATTAGCCTTCTGAGCCAATGAGCAAACACATTGTACTATTAGAACACTGGAGTGATAGTTGCTGGAAATGGGCCTCTATACACCTATGTACATATTGCACCAAAAACCAGACATTTGCAGCTAGAATAGTCATTTACCACATTAGCAATGTATAGAGTGTATTTCTTCAAAGTTAAGACTAGTTTAAAGTTGTCTTCATTGAAAAGTACAGTGCTTTTCCTTCAAAAATAAGGACATTTCAATGTGACCCCAAACTTTTGAACGGTAGTGTATATATGTATAGAACTGGATCGCTGATGCAACGGTAAACTGCCAGCTGTCACAAGCGCACTGGGCTCTCACTTGCCTGAGTTCTAATAACGCACACCTGCAGCTCATTATCACCTTGTTTGGACTTGAACATAAACCTCACTCTCACACTCAGTCAGCGTCTAGCCTTGTTGAAGGTTCCTTGGACTCACCTTTCACTCTGCCGCTGTAGTGAACTGTTTATTACTTACTTATTTGTCAGTGATGTGCTCTGGATTTGCAAGATAAGCGAATTTGAGAATTCTGAGTTTACAGTTTACCTACTTACCTGTGTGTATCTCACCAGTTCCATAGCCACCCCTCTGACCTCTTGCTCAAGAAGGGACCAAAGAGCCTATCATGGACCCCAGAAGCCTCCTATGCCTTTGTCAAACTAAAGGAAACCTCACCACCGAGCTCCATTTCGTAGTAGAGGTCGACGTATCCACCACAGGCATGGGGTGGTATGTTCTCAGCGGCAGGGGAGCCCATCTAAGCTGCATCCTTGTAACTTCTACTCCCAGACGTTATCTCAAGCTGAGCAGAACTACAATATAGGAAACAGAGAATTACTCGCTATAAAGCTGGCCCTGGAAGAATGGCACCATTGGCTTGAGGGTTCCCATCATCCTTTCTTTCAGGAATCTAGAATACATCCAGAAGGCACGCTGACTGAATCCACATCAAGCCCAATGGGCCCTGTTTTTCACCCCCTTCCAGTTCACAATCTCCTACCACCCGGGTCAAAAACATTAAGGTTGATGCCCTGTCTCGCAGACATTCTCCCAACAACAACCCTGTAGAGGCAGAAACCTCTTCGAGCCTCCCTCCTCAAATTTGTTGACTCCTGCCACAGAGGCAAAACTTTCCACAAGTTGTAATGTAAGTTGGAAAAGCTGTAATATCTACTTGTTTTAGGGTTTAAACCTGTCCTTTGGCTTCGGAGGTTTCTTAAAGTCAGACCGGGATTTCTAAATCACCTAAAATGCCCGGGATTTGTGATCGAGAGAGAATGTGCACTCGACCGCGAATGACCTGGAAAACGGCACTTTTGAATGAAAATGTGACATGAAACGTAACTCTGAACGTACACTTTGATGTTCGCAATAAATATGTCTGAAAATGTCACTTCGTTTCTTACCTCAGTATCATTGCACTTGTTTACATTCAGCTGTTCTGTTCGCCATTGAAGTTTGTTAAAGGTATATTGTTTGATGTGGATATAACTCGCTCAGGCTTTCAAGGAACAGAAAAATTCCTGTCTAAATAAATAAATAAATAATTGCATGTTTACAGGGGTGTAGATTGCAGGGGGGATGGGGGGAGGTAATCAGAACAATCAAGTACCCCCCCCCCCCCCCCCCCTTCACGCTGCAGCCCTCCTAATGTTCAAGCCAAATCAATGCTCTTGCATGTTTGGGACGTTTGAGTTGTAGGGACGTACAGACTGATTTTAGAATACAAATCTGTGATTAATGCGCCAATGTTTACTCGCTAAAATTAGATGATTTCCTATTAAGTCAATAGGGACAATGGAATGTTTGGACATAGCAATAGTGTGGCGCTGTGGCTTCACTGATATGACTTAATTAGCAGTCCAGTTCTATTTATAAAAAATCAGTGGTCGAGATCCCTCGTAATGCCAGGTGTGAAAGGTGTCTATATGATTATAGGCCTAACAGAAATAAATGTGAAACTGAGAATTAAAGAATCTTTCTATTTCGTTTCCACCAAAAATGTATATATAATTGCTGTCTAATACCGAGGTAAAAGGCGTCCTGACTTCAAGTCTCTTGTTACTCCTAAAGAAATATTTAACACTCTGGCCTTCCATACTTCTCGGTTTTATCGGTACTTGGGCCAATCAGTGAGTACAAGCCAAACGCCACGTTACGTCATTAATATTCACGAGTCAAGCCTTCGCAAAAGTAGGAGTGGTGAATCCGCTATCCGGATGGGGCGCAGCGCTACTGTATCATCTGGGATGCTTCACCGTCGGATATATTCACACCCGGCGCTGTTCAAAACAATACAATGACCGAATTAGCAATATTTGCCGCCGCGTGCACTGTAAATGGTTTGGATTTCTTGCGTTAAACGCAAACGTATTGTGAATCATTGTAATTATTGTGTCTTGTGCTCTTGGGATCACCTCCAGACATCATTGTCATCATTATCATTCATTCATAAACATGAAAGTGACGGTGGATTTTGAAGAATGTCTCAAAGACTCGCCGCGGTTCCGGTGAGTCCGATGCTTATTACAATCCATAAATGTCCTGCAATACACGCGCAAATGATGCACAAAAGCGGCGCTCCTGCATCACTGTCCTCGTGAATCCAACGGGCTGCGTTTCAAACCCTATTGAGCTGCCTACCTAGAAAACATCTCTAGGCACCATTTGTGCTTTACGAACGTTCCATTGCAGTCTAAGTAGGCAGCTCATAAGTTTTAAGTCACAGCCATGTAGTCTCGCCTCTCCCGCTGCATCGTCAATGGTTGAGATGCGCTAGGATAAAAATGATATGTTTCTGTCCATTAGAAATGTTTACATTGTGGCTAATCTATATTTATTTTTTTATGGCATATAATACTGTATGTGTATTAATGTCACCATGTTGGGTTTAAACCTTGTGTGTTTGATATAAGAAGTGTATAGACACACGTCATGCTTGTGTGCATTTGGATTATAAAGACAGCAACGTGAAAACATGATTTTGATTATTCTGATTATGTATTGATATTTGTGTTCATCAACAACACATGGACTTTCGTTTACCAGGGCAGAGCAACAAGATCAGTGCTAGTACACTAGTCTAGGCCCAATTCTGTACACTACAGATGCCATACATTACCAATATTGGCCATTAAATGGACGATACTTCTTTCCAGAGTGCCCACATTATTGCAAACCTGAGAAATATGTTTGTCCATTTGATTTTATATTTTAAAATAGATGCAAAACAAATTGACATTTTTACAAAGTTTACTCAAAAGTGATTGTATTGGTGAAGAAGATTAAAGTATGTGAAACTATGTATGTGCATATTTAAAATTACTTACATTACCTGTTTAGAAAATGCTTCTTGCGGATGAATCTTTTGAGTTTGAGTTTATCTGGACGACATCTGTGTGTGATCATGACTGGAGATATTCAGTCACAACATGATATTTTCATGTTGATATTATGTTATACAATTAAACAGTTAAAACTGAAATATTACTTGCTTTGATGAAGATAAAACACACTTATTCACATATTTTGAATGAAACAATAACTCTTATAGTGCTTTTCTGACACGGCACTCAAAGTACTTTAACACAGAGTACAGTTGACTCAATCACTACCAGTATATTTTAATATCATTATTCAAGAGTTTTATCTACTATTAATGTTTGTATTGTACTACAATTATCAATTTAAGTGGTGAAACTCATGTTATGGCTGATTCGAGTTCAGTGGAAGACTTTATTATTTTAATATTATATTGTACAGACTCACTTGATAATGCAAGTGAACCGTAATACTACAATAGTATGTCTATGCAATGCTCACATAACACAGTAAACTAAAAACACAAAACAAGGATTCAATAATGATGGGGATAAAATATACTTTATTAAACATGAAAATAATATGCTTAAATATGCAATAAATCAGTTACAAGAAGTCCATTTCAGAAGTCATGAATATTAGTAAACATTTCACAGTAACTTTCCCCAATAGTGTAGATACATCGCGATCGGTTAACGCACGAGTAATGTTTGATTCATACATGCATGACAAGCAATATAAGCTTTAACAACCCTACCAGAAAACATATGCCAAATCCGACCCGAAAGCTCAAAATGCAAATATTTGTTTTATACTGATTATTTGTGTACTCAATTAATAATAGCAATTTGTTAATTTGTAACCAAAAACTCTCACATAGTGCAGCTTTAAGTCAAGAGCCAGTTACAGTAAGACTAAAGACTTTAAGATTTGAAAGACCAAGGCCATATTTGTGTGGTATTGAGATGTCTAAAGACCAAGACCACAAGATTCAGTTGGCACACAGAATGACATACAACCATACTTTTATTATTTCTTCCATATACCGATATGGCAGAAATGGTTAAATGCAAATCCAAACTCAGCCTCAGGCTTCAATTCTGGTGTGCATGTCTGTCCAATCAGAGCTGAGGTACACCTCTGTAATACATTTTGAGTAGTCATCAATATCCCCCTCATCAGAATGCAAATCATGAATCAATAGAATGCTAAACACTTCTAGTGTTTCCCAGGTCAATTTATTTTACAGTGCAGAGAGTTTCTCAAATGGATAAATGATTTAAGATGGAGTTTAGCTTTTTTTTTCCTTTTCGTTTTTTGCTTAGGGGAGCATTCATATTCATAACAAAGCTGCATGAACTTACAGATGTTTCATAAAAATTTTGCATTCTAATTTAAGAATGTTTGCTGTCTCTTTAAATATTTCTGTAATGACGTGTTGTAGGGCCACAATAGAGGAGGTAGAGGGAGATGTTGGTGAACTGGAGTCAAAACTTGACAAGGTAGGCTTCTCCTGGTTACACTACTGGGGGTATTGAATTATTTGGACAGTTAAACGTGTGAATGCACACTTATATCATATAACAATATACACTCACTGAGCACTTGATTAGGAACACCATGGTCCTAATAAAATGCCTGACATGGTCTTCTGCTGTTGTAGCCCATCCACCTCAAGGTTCGATGTGTTATGCATTCTGAGATGCTCTTCTGCTCACTACAATATGTGATACAATTTTTTTTTTAAATGGTACGATATCATCTTGTTTACCATATTAAAGCATGCTGCCATTAGCAAAATGTAAAGTAATTTAAGAGTTTTAAGATTAAATCAAAGACCATTTGAAAATAATACAAAAAAGTCTCGATATGGCCAAGTGTGATCATTAAACAGCAGAAGGATGTAATTTAATGAAATAATATACAGTCACATGTGCACCACAGAATGAAAAAGAGGGCCTCTATGCTCTGTCATCTCCTTCATTTGCACATAAATGCAACACACACTACTAATGCTTGATTTTCATGTAGTGTGTCCAATAGGATCCATCTGCAGAGCCGCCGAGCAGTGTTTTGTGTATAATCAGCTATGAACACTCATATGACCGTTTTCACCATTGCAGCTCTGAGATTTGAGTTTGCGAGTCACAGGAAGCTTGATATAACAAACCCTTCACAAATAGGAAGATCTTCAAATATCTTTCAAAATAAAAGTCCCGCTGAAATGAGAGCTCTATTCAACTGATTGTGTGAAATTGAAGACATTATGACAGAAAAATATTACTAATGTGGTATAGTTTTATATTCAGTGTAGTCGCAATAATTCTTATAATACCAATAATATTATATTAAATTGTTATATTATTAGTATTATTATCTGTAAGCAATATCACAAAAGCAAGTGTACTGAATATCAGCATGTTGGGATTCAGCCATGGCAGATTTTGCCTCAGTTAATCAGATTTGTTTTCATTTAGTGTTGTCATTAATATTGTAATGCTCTGTTGTTTATCTTTTTTTGTTTTTTACCCAAAAATAATATATTGATTATTATTGTTGAAATATTATTATTGGCTCTATATTGTTGAAAATGTATAATATTTTAATTTGCTTAAAGCTGTACAATTTGTATTTGATTAAACACAATTTGATCATAATATTTAATAAATACAAATTAACATGGAATCCAGAAAAATGAAAACAGAAAAGGCATAATTTGTATCTTTAAGACTTTATGCAGTTCTTTTAGTAAAGTAATTTTCTATGTAATTTCATAAAAGAAAAAAAAAGATTTATTTGTTGCCGAAGTATCGAGTTAGTATCGACACCGAGGTGCCAGGGCTGGTATCGTACCGAAGCCAAACTTTGGTATCGGAGCAGTCCTAGTATACACATCATACAAATTGTATACTTACAATCATTAATGGAAGCCAAATGACACATTTCCTAATTCAGCAATAATAAAAAATATACAAATGCAATTGCTATCTTTGTGACTAAAGTCTCTGGGTGTCATTTTCCTTTGACATTTTATAAATATTTACAGTAGGCCTAGGCCTAAAATGTCTGGATATTACTGGAAACACATGTTTTTGTTCATTTTGAAGTGGTATGCACCAAATGATAATGTGCTGTTTTGTAGCTGGTGAAGTTGTGTATAGGGATGATAGATGCTGGACGAGTATATAATCAGGCCAACAAGCAGTTTGTGAATGGAATCAGAGAACTGGCCCTGCAGTCTACCAGAGATGAGGTCATCGGGGTAAGCGACAGCCTTTTCTGTCTTCTTTCTAATTTCTCACTCTTTTCCCATCGTCTGGTTTGTAATTAATCTCACAGTCTCCCAAAAGTTTCTCAACTGCTGTTTTTTTTAATCCAGGATGTTTGCCTTTTGGCTCTATTTTCTGCCACTTTACCGTCTATTTTTAGAGACCCCTGACTCAATGTTCTCCACATGCTATTCCCAATAACTGCGTTTTCTCTTCTAGTCCAGTTTAGCAGTGTTCGCTGAGACTCTTCTGGAAATGAACAACTATCATACAGTAAGTGCCCTCAGACTGAATGTATATTTTTATATGTGTGTGGGTTTACTATACGTTCTGGACAAAATTGCCCCCGTACATGTGATAAATGGGACAAAACCTCCCTTTGTGGATGTCCAGGGGACTGTTTGGGGACGTCCTCAAAGGTAAATAATAATTATTTTTTAATTCTAAAAATGCAAAGAAATATAGGCAGAGTTTGGGTTTGTCAGTTTTGGGTAAGTTACTCAAAAAGAGTAATTGACTACAAATTACCAATGACTAATCTTAATTTGTGATGAGATCATATTACTGATTAATTTACGGTAAAGGTAATTAAATTACTGATTACTTTACTTTTAAGTTACTTTCTAAAACACTTTATATTTATAAATAAACTATATTTTTTTGTTTTCATGCAACAAATTCAAAACGATGTCAGAACAGTATTTCATCCTGTCACAGAAAGGCAAACACGCATGCAGTACATATGTAGATCATTTATGTTTTAAATATGTTCTACATAAATAATGCTGTTTTAGAAATATGTGTAACCCAAGTTATGTACTTAAAAGTAATAAACTCAATCGAAGGTCTGTAACTGTAATCTTATTACAGGAATTTAAAATGTAATGCATTACATTACTTTTGAGAAAAAGTAATTAGATTACAAATAATTACTGTGTTAACAGATTACACCCAACACTGGTCTATAGTAATTATAATGAACTAGTTTATGATTTGTTCTCATTTAAATAACTTAGTAAATGTGTGTGTGTGTGTGTGTGTGTGTGTGTGCGCGTGTGCGTGTGCGTGCGTGCGCGCGTGTGTGCGTGTGTGTGTGTGTGTGGACATGGACATGCTCAGGTACATCAAGATTGTAATTTTCATTTTCACCCTTTAACTGTTTCTGATTTACAAAATGATTTAGCTTAATGAATACAATTAAGGTCTGACTTTAGTGTCATATTACTATGTAATTACATAGATAATTAATGAGTAATTATAATGAACAAATTGTACTATGTGTAATTATTTTGGTGATCTGCTTGTAATTACACATTTCTATTACTATTGTGATAACTGTATTTAAAATAATAATAAAATCATTACATTTTTATATAGCATGTACATGTAATTTAAAGTGTTACCATTATAGAGAAGTGCATTCATTATAAATCCATTATGTACTGTATTATTCATTTTCTATTTTAACGCTGTATAAAATTGCTCAATGTAATTTCTGTTTTCTATTGCTTTTCTTTAGATATTGTTTGATCAAGCCCAGAGATCCATCAAATCTCAACTTCAGACTTTTGTGAAGGAGTGAGTGTTTAAAATGTTTGCATCATTTATCCTTTTTTGTGAAGTCCGTTGTCGTGTTGCTTGTTTTTGCATTTACATTTACATTTATTCATTTGGCAGACACTTTTATCCAAAGCAACTTACAAAAGAGGAATACATTAGAAGCGAATCTTCTTAAGGAGACAGTGGTACAAAAAGTGCCGTATTACAAAGTTTCACTAGCATCAGAATAGTCAAATTCAAGACAGATTATAGTGCAACAAGAATTTTTTAGTGACTGGTTTTTGGGACCACAATGATATTTCGTATACAACTTTTCAGAGACTTGAAGAAGTTTAAAGATGCTAAGAAGCATTTTGATAAGGTGAGTGAAGAAAAGGAGGTGGCACTGGTGAAGAACGCTCAGGTTCCTCGTAACAAACAGCACGAGGTGGAAGAGGCCACCAACATCCTGACCACCACACGCAAGTGCTTCCGCCACATCGCCCTGGACTACGTGCTACAGGTCAGCCAACGACTCTTTATCATCATACACTTCATATTCATTTCTGCAGTGAAAAGGTTGACTTGAAATTAACTGGTCAAACTGATTACCACCAAATGTTCAAAAAGGCTTATGAAACTTTTTTGAACTCTTAGGCTTTTTCAAGCCAAAATTCAACACTCAAGGTTTTCTTGACAAACTTTCCTTTTCTAGTTTAACGTGTTGCATTTTCCAGATAAATGTCCTGCAGTCCAAAAGAAGATTGGAAATCCTCAAATCGGTAATATTTAGAAGATTTAGAAGACTTTATCTTTTACAAGAGGACTCTTTAATCCCGATTTTAAGAATATATTCCTAACATTATTCGTGTCTTTGTAGATGCTGTCCTATATGAACTCCAACCTCACATTTTTCCATCAAGGATATGATTTGTTCAGCCAACTTCAGCCACTAATGAAGCAGCTGGGCAGTCAGGTGCAAACACTGCAGAATGCATTAGACACCCAGACACACACATGTCCTGTGTTCGGATGTTAAGCTTGCAATTTACTAATGTAATGTTTTCTTCGTCAGTTGGATCAGCTGGTGGTGGATTCAGCAAAAGAAAAGAGAGACATGGAGCAGAAGCATTCAACTATCCAACAGAAGGTAGAATGTGGACAGAAACTAGATTTCATTTGCACATAATTTTTTTCAAAATTGAACTGAATTAACATGTTGTAAGGAATGTGTTCTGTACCTTCCTTTCGAAATCTCATTGCCTAATTTCTGATTTCTGTCTGCATTTTCAGGCTGCTTTGCAGGTAAGACCTCTTATCAAATATACACTCACTTAGCACTTTATAAGGAACACAAAAGTCTTAATAAAGTTCCGGACATGGTCTGTTGTCAAGTCAAAACATTTGTACTTGTATAGTGCTGTTCACAGCACACATCGTTTCAAAGCAGCTTTACAGAAAATCATGCATTAACAGAAAATTAAACTGTTATATCTATAATGTCTTAGAGTCATCATTGTGAAGTTTGAATAAATATGATTGTACATTTTATATAAATATAAGTAATGAAATAATAATTGTATTAATAACCCCAGTGAGGATGCCGAAGGTGACTGTGTCAAGGAACACAAAACTCCACAAGATGATGATTAATGGAGAAAAATAACCTTGGGAGAAACCAGGCTAACTGTGGGGGCAAGTTCCCCTCTGACTAACATCATGAATATAATGCCAATATTACTTATTTATGTGCAGTGTAAGTCATGGTTTAAAACTAGTAAACTAAGTAAGTGTTAAAAGCCATTGTTTAAACAAATATTTTGTAAAAACTGTAAGATTAATGACTAATGTCTTAAAAGTCCATCCTGGATTAACTGCAGAAGTTCTCATAGATGCATTGTCCTTGTTAGTTGGCTGAAGAAAGGCTTTTGTTGGCAATGAATTGATAGTCTGTGTATTCCATTTTAAGATTTTAGTCCATCAATAGACAAAGGTGATGCAGGCAGAGATCAATGATGAGGTGCATCGCAGTTCATTTTGGTGAGGTTCGGTGGGGTCCATCCTAAGTCCAAGGTTCAGGCAGTGGTATATTAAGTATCCGATGTCTTACAGTTGGAGATGGCATCAGTTCGTCCTCTGAAGTCCAGCGTAAAAGGCTGTTGCCACCCATCTGCCTCAGTGTTCAATATGTTGTGCATTCTGAGATTCATTTCTGCTCACTACAATTGTACAGAGTGGTTATCTGAGTTACCGTAGCCTTTCTGTCAGCTCAAACCAGTCTGGCCATTCTCCATTGATCTCTCTCATCAACAAGGCGTTTCCATCCGCAGAACTGCCGCTCACTGGAAGTTGTTTGTTTTTGGCCCCATTCTGTGTAAATTCTATAGACTGTTGTGTGTTTTTAAAAAATAAAAAAATACTAAATTACACAACAACAGCTGACACTGTGAACTGTATCACAACAAGAGTTTGGATGGAAAAAAATTGCATATTTAATGTCACAACAATAGTAACCTCAAAGCAAATTTTTTCCCCATAGGATGACATTGTGTTCTGAAGTCACATAAAATTCACTCCAAAACAAAATATGCTAAACAAAAAATGAATGATCAGTGGATTCCTATAACAGTGGAAAAACTCTAATATATCGTCAAGCTATATGGGTGGTTCTCTGGGCGTTAATGATACAAAAAATAGGCTTTATTTTCATCCAACATACTGTATAATCTTATATAATACGTATGTAAAATTACATTAAAAAAATTCTACTTTTAATATTATATTTTTTTCTTTTGTTTTGGTTGTTAAAGATGACTTTGGCATGTTCTTTTTTGCAATTGACACCTCAGGAACAAAGCATACAAAGGAACAATGGATAAATATATATATTTTCTGCAATAGTGCAAGCTACAGTAGTTGTAGTAGAAGTTGACTGTTACTTCTCTGGTTGAATTTCAAGGATTTCTCCACTGATGACTCCAAACTAGAATATAATGTGGACACAGATAATGGAATTGCAATGGAGGGATATCTCTTTAAAAGAGCAAGCAATGCCTTCAAATCCTGGAACAGGTACAGCAGATCTGCTCATCTGATCCAAATCTGTGGTAGTGAAAATGAGACCATTTTGTTTATTGGTGTGTTTGTGTTGAATTGAGTGTATGGGTCGGCATATTTCATAGCATGAGCATTTCATATCAGAATTCATTTTTCCTGTCTCCATTGACATTTCCTTTACCTCAGTTGTATTTTCTTTTTCTTTTTGTTGGTTTATTTGCCCTCATCTGCTTTGTTGGTCCATACGAATGTTGAAATGACACACAAAGCTGAGCCTGCCAGGTACAATATTATAAGGGTCTTAAAATTCTTACTCCTTTTGGATATCCGTGATCATCTCAACACTGTTTATTTGTGCTGTCCACAAATACTCTCCCATAAAACTTTTTATCTTTAACAGAAATCAAGTTATTTCTCCCCCTCATATAGGCGCTGGTTCTCCATTCAAAACAGTCAGTTGGTTTATCAGAAGAGATTTAGGGTAAGTCTAGTGTAAACAGTGAAATCAAGCTGATACTCATGATCTAAAGTGGTTTTCTGCAGTTGTGTGTGTGTGTGTGTTTCAGGATAACCCAACTGTAGTGGTGGAAGATCTGAGACTCTGCACTGTGAAACACTGTGAGGACGTGGAGAGGCGTTTCTGTTTTGAAGTGGTGTCTCCCTCCAAGTATGTTTTTAGTCTTACCTTCTCTGGGTAGTGGAATAAGTTGTTGCATTGCAGGATACACTCATGTGATCTGTGTTGCGTGTCAGGAGTTGTATGATGCAAGCGGACTCAGAGAAACTGCGGCTGGCATGGATCAAAGCCGTACAGAACAGCATCGCCACTGCGTACAGAGAGAATGGAGAGGAACACACTGTTGTGAGTGAACAACACACACTGAAGAAATAGTAAATGACTTTGACTCATTTCTCAGTATGTAAAAACAAACAAACATTATGTTTACAGTAATGCACTCATAATGGAAATCTGTGGGGCAAGGCATCATATGTTTGTTAAAGTGCTTTTTCTGTATAAGAGTGTAAAAGTGTGTAATTTGTGCAGTTAAATTATCTAAATAATATATTTAGACGTGGAACTACTTTCTATAGGCAGATGTTCTTCTGGCTATTCATTGCCCATGTAATTCCTGTTGGTGGAGTTTACTCCATTTAAACAATACTTTGTTGATAGTTACGTTATGTCCCTTTGTGGTATCCATGGCTGTATATTTTATCATGTGAAAGGTACAGGGTGTGGGAGTTTCACATACAGTAGTCATGACATGAGTTGAAAGATTGGATATAACTTTACACATACAGTGTTTTCATACCATCTTATTGCACTCCCCATTCTCCACTAAGCCCCTGTTTCACTGTGAGGACACACTGATTGTGCCTACTTAAACACGATTTCTGGTGATCTGGTGAATAAGACATTGGTTTGTTTGTTGAAATACCATGGGCAAAAGAGGTACAGTTGTTAATGAATTTGCTCCATAATGTTTCATTCTTGTGGCGAGGCTTTCGAAATATTGCTGATTTTAATGTTTTTTCTGGTGCAATAACTTGCCCCATAGACTTCCATTGTAAATACCTTACTATCAACACAATATTTGTTTGTTTTCACAAACAGAGTTGAGTCAAAATGATTTCCTCTGGTAATTGTATCTAGAACATAAGTTCACATGTATCTATAGTGTGATTCTCAGCCCAAAGGTTATTCCAGTGTTTCTTTGTGAATATGTTTGTCATGCTGCAGTGTCTGGACAGGCAGTCATCAGTATCTCTGGGCAGCCTGGACTCTGGCTGTGAGTCAGTGAAGCCGGTTAAAATTGAGAGTGCTCTCCAGAGGGTGCAGGCCATCCCTGGCAATGAGTTCTGCTGTGACTGCGGCCAGAGCGATCCCCGCTGGTCCAGCATCAACCTCGGCATTACGCTCTGTATCGAGTGCTCAGGCATTCACAGGTAATAGGACTGTGGGATACATGGGATGACTGTACTTGATTCACACATTTTTTTCAATTTTAAAATACTTTCTCCTATCCAGGAGACAATGCAGACAATTTTACCCATTCATAGGTTAATACCTCTGAAAAGTGTTCATTGCTCTGTTTGTTTGAGCATCCTCCAACATTGACTTGAAAACATTGTGACGACATTGTGATACAGAAATGACACACTTTAAAGGTGCATTCAGTAGCTTTTTTGATTGTCATTTTGAACTTACAGTGACACTTAGTGGTGTGGATGCAGCATTATTCAACACCAATGCCATTGTAGAAATGTAGTATTCACAGTCAGCCATGATTACTTTAATCCAAGAGTGAAAGTGTCCAGTAACAGGACATGATCTTAGCATGGCAGCCCCCATGGGGGAACCCTCTCCATGTAAATTTGAACAGGTTTTATAAGGTTACTGATATCTTATGTGAGTGGACATGATCATATACATATGTTTCAAAGTTACAATTAATTTATTTTGGTGTAAAACGTTTTTGGAGTGTGCCTTTAAGACTAATTGTCCTAGTTATGCACATTTACTTTAACAGCTCTCATTTTTCTAAATCTTTCTGTAGGAGAATGGTCTTTGACCATTGGCCTATTATGTTTTTTAATACACTGCCTGGTGACAAATAAAGTTGCATACTCTAATATTTTGTTGGACAGTCTTTAGATTTGATTACGGCGCGCATTTGACAACCTTATGCAACGTCACAACATTTATTTCCGGCCAGAGTTGCATTTATTTTTGGCCGAGATCTTGTATTGATGATGGGAGAGTCAAACTGCTCCCTGAACCACTCTTCCATAATTTGAGCCTGATGAATCTTGGCATTGTCATCCTGGAATACTCCCGTGCCATCAGAGAAGAAAAAATCCATTGATGGGGTATCCTGGTCATTCAGTACATTCAGGTAGTCAGCTGATTTTATCACCGGATAATGTTGCTGAGCCTAGACCTGACCAACTGAAGCAACCCCAGATCATAACACTGCCTCCAGATGCTTGTACAGTGGGCACAATGCATGACGGGTGCATCGCTTCATGCACTTCCCTTCTTACCCTGACATGCTCTTCGCTTTGAAAAAGGGTAAATCTGGACTCATCAGACCACACGACTCTTTTCCATTGCTCCACAGTCCAATCTTTATGCTCTCTAAACAATTGGTCAGTTTATTTAAACCCAAACGGCGATATTTTCTTTGGCCAGGCAGTGTACAATGTGAAACAGTATGCACTTTAGTTTTTGTCTCAGAAAATAAATATGGTAACTTATTTCACATTTTAAAATCTATTTTTTATAAACTCTAATGAAATGAGTCATGAAAAAGATAGGAGGAGGGTGCTGATTAAAAGCAGCAGGATTTGTTTAGAACATTTATGCAGAACTGACATCAAAGTATTGCTCATTTTTGGGGCTTATTTCTTTGCTGCAGGATACAGCCGAGTCTGAGCCTCTTTGACCTACTTCTAAAGAGAACAAAGAGTCTTTTACTTGCTGACAGATTTCTGCTGAACATTTCCCTCGTTTAATGTCCTATATATTCTTCTCAGGAGTTTAGGAGTTCACAACTCAAAGGTGCGATCTCTCACACTCGACTCATGGGAGCCAGAGTTGCTTAAGGTAAGTGTTAATATATTCAGTTATAATATTAGCTTTTATTCGTGCAATATGGTCAGCAGTTCTTTAACTTTATTTCTTGACTGGTTACAGTTGATGTGTGAGCTGGGCAACAATGTCATTAATCAGATCTATGAGGCTCGTAGAGAAGAGGTTGGCGGCAAGAAACCTCAGCCTGGAGATCCCAGGTACCTCCCAATGGATTGACTGCAGCTCTCAACCACATCAGCTCCTCTAACTTCATAACGAATTCCACATCTTTAACTGTCTGAATGTGGACACGTTCATGCATGTTTTTATTAAAGAAATAGTTCTGTCATTATTTACTAATCATTATGTTGTTTTGTGTTCACACAAACCTTTTGTGTGTGTGATATACAAGACAGGAAATTGAGGCCTTCATCCGAGCAAAGTATGTTGAGAAGAAGTTTGTCCTGAAACCCACAGCTCAAAAGCAAAAAGAAAAGATTATGGAGTTGAGGAAACATGACAAACGCATGAAGGGGAACATGGAGTTTCTTCCCCCGCGTCCTCCACCTCCTACACCCAAACTGCGCACTACCTCTAATACCTCTGGTGAGAGCTAGTTTCTTGTTAGTCCATATAAGTTCATAATGCTTTAAGTAATGTTAACATGTTACAACTTCTAATTTTAAAAATAGTATTAGTATAATATCTTTTTCCTCCTTTTGACCCTGTAACTGCCGTCCAATGTGAACAGCTCACCTCGGTGGTCAAGAGGTGCGCCGTGATTCACTGTTCTGCCCTGATGAGCTTGATTCTCTCTTCTCTTACTTTGACACATCCTCAAAGCTACGAAGCTGTAAGTGCTACACTGTCCAAACCCTCCTAGCAATCATTGCACTGACATTAGATCAGTGGCTCTGTCTGTTGGGTCTCAGCGCAGTTGTTTGTTATTACTTATTTAACCCTTGTGCCATGTTCCTAATTGGCTACCACTTCTTGTGTTCCTGAGTCAAAATGACCAAGCCATTTAAATGGATTATGAATCTCACATAATCCATATTCTCTTTTAACATTAAATATTGCATTAGTTCTTTTTTCAACTTGATTTCTAGTAACTAGAACAGTAATGCAACTACATTTTTGCGTTAAAGTTTTTAAATGGATATTTTTACTGTATTAAATACAATATATACAATTTTGTCCTGTTTATCAGACTACTTTGTTTTAATGTTTAACCAGATATTTTTTTTAACTCTTTTATTGTGTAAAAAAATTGCATAAATTAAATTTGATGGGCTATTTATGACACAATTATTATTTTAATGTTGTTTTAATATATAACAAAGAAGTTTGCTTTGACACTTTTTATTTTCTCAAAACTGGCACATGCATTCTTGCTTTTTGTGTAATGTGAAAGTTCCCAAAGCGCAATGTTAAAATATTTATCCTTTGTTCCTGTGGTGTCAAGAATAGTTCAGAAGTTTCCTGGGATATCAAAGGGTGTGTGTGTGTGTGTGTGTGTGTGTGTGTGTGTGTGTGTGTGTGTGTGTGTGAGAGAGAGAGAGAATGTATGTGTGAGAATGAGTGAATGTAAAAGTTCCCAAAACACATTGTCATAATATTTTTTTTCAATGTTCTTTTGTTCCTATGAAGTCAAGAAAGGTTCAGAAGTTGCCTGGAATACCAAGGAATCAAAGGTTGTGTGTTTATGTTTGAAGACTGTAAGCACACATGCACATATGTACTCATCTAATGGTTAAAAATGCTCCTGAACACTAAGTTTGTCTTCTTTGGAACCTTACCCATTAATTCCGAATGGCCGGTCATTTCTAAACAGGAACACCACAGGTGTGTGTGTGTGTGTGTGTGTGTGTGTGTGTGTGTGTGTGTGTGTGTGTGTGTGCACATGTCCAAGCACACACACACCTGTACACCCCACGCAATCCCACATGCCCTTTGGATTCCCAGGCAACTTCTGAACCTTTGCTGCATTGGTAAAAATCATGCAACATTTCAGAGTTTGCCTAGGAAACAACACGTGTCCGAGAACTTTATATGTGCACATATACATATGTGCTCATCAGATGGTTGGAGAGGCTCCTCAAAAAAATTTTTGTAGCACCAGCCATTAATGTCCAATTGCTGGTAATTTTTGACCATGAACACAACAGGTTTAACATAGTGAAATAAAACAAAAACATAAAAAAAAGTTGACTGTGTCAAAATGACTGGAACACAACATAAGGGTTATACTGGTGTTGAAAAAGCTCCATATACTGTATATTATTTGCCTGACTGTTGGGCAATTGGTTGCATTGTTGCACCAGTACCAATGTGTCATTGTAGGTTTTATTGCTTCAATGTTCTGATTACACATGCATTGGTTGAAAAGGTCAGATACAGGCTTTACTTTTGTCCATGTAATGGCAGTGAGGAGTGCAGATAGTGGTATTCAGAACAGTGCAGACGGGAGCAGAGAGATGTTGGCCTCCACTGCCTCTAACAGTAGCCTGAGTGAACCTGGTGAGTTTAACACAATACAGGTTTAGATACCTCAGATAAATTCTAACAATCAAATGCAGTCACATTTAATGTCTTTTTTATGAGAAATCAAATGTTCCTTGATTCTTTGAGATAAAAGAGTTACATAGTATAACTTTCAAAACCCAAGTCTCTTTTGATGCAATGCAACACGACTCTTGAGTCCAGTGTTGACAGGGTGTTAGCTGTCTAGACCACCATTTTTTTTAAAACCCTAGTGTAATACAGTAGCCTTATACATCTTTTTATGTCATGAGTAAAAGACCTATCATAATAACTATAGCTGAATGTGTTATATTTCAGAGCTCCAAGAGTCAGAGTCGCCCATGTCAGTGAATCAGACGGACTGTCCTCCTGTATTCTCTGAGCTGACTGATTTCTCTGCTGGCCCTCTGCTGTACTGGGCATCCTGCGCCTGCAGTCTGACAGACATGGTGGAGGCACTGGCTCACGGAGCCGACATCAACTGGGTCAATGGTGAAGATAACAATCGGACTCCACTCATACAAGCTGTACAGGGGGTATGTACATATGTGACAGCACATCAGATTAATCAGATCTGAATTAAAGATCATTTACATTGATTTGTAAGCAAATATGCTGTTAAAAAAAGAGGTCTGCTGTAATTCTTTAGAAGTTGAGTATTGCTCAACTATATGCTAGAAGGACTCCAAAAATGAATAAGTTCAAGCATGAAACTCTGAATGGTGCCCGCGGATAGTTTCTTTGAATTTGAGATCTGTTAGCCAATCAGCTCGCTGATTGGAAGCCGATAGGTCCTTTGATGTGTAATCAGGTATCCACTTGCATACTCTCTCTCTTTGGATAAAATTTTAATTTGATCAGTTTGCAAGTAAGCCGGTTTCACTGCAGCACACTGCAAGAGTATTCTCTGAAACCCTCCTCCTCCCCAGCTCCAATGGTCTAGATATGCTACATGGGGACAGTTTGTAATTCTAATTGTGCAGCAGCATGTCATACATGCTTGGTGCAGCATGTCTTGTGTTTGTCTAAGTGTGCATACAGAAAACTTAGTATGTCTTTGTACTTCGTACTTGTCCCATAGTCTCCGTTGCAAGTCCGCTAAGACCAATATCTTATCAGTATGTCATACTCACATTAACATGCTAAATCTTTCAGAGATTTGTCCAGACTGAATTCATTTAAAATTGTCTGGCATTTGAAAATCAATTGTAGCTTTTACTCAGCTGCAACACTCATACAGTTAAACACTCCATGCTTGTGTTTGTGTTTCAGGGATCACTGATCACCTGCGAGTTCCTGCTTCAAAACGCTGCTAACGTGGACCAGCAGGATATTCGTGGCAGAGGACCTCTGATTCATGCCACCATACAGGGTCACACAGGGTATTTCAATTAAAGTAACTTGTATAAAATTACAATATAATAAACATTTTTAATGTACATATGAAGACGTTATGTCATGTCACGTGATACAGCAGTTATTGCAGTATTGATATGTTTGCTATAAGGCTTTAATGCATTCATTTAAGAGATTAATCAATATGATTATGAGTGTTACATTTATTTAAAACATTTAACACATTTTTACTTGTTTTTTCATCATAACAATACATAATTCAGAGTCCCACCTCTTGAAAGAAAGACCTTCTTAACTAATTGTATTGGGGTAATGTGGGCAAGGAGAAGGCGGGAACTGGCTGAACAGTGAACATAAAGTTTAATGTAAAACTCAACATAAAATAAACATAAACACACACACACACACATGCAGCGCAGCCACGTGTCTCTTTCTCGAACTGACGTTTCCGGCCGCCCCTTATCTCACTCTCCCGCTGATCAGCTGATTCAGCTCCGGCCGTGCTCCATCTCAGCCTGGCCACACCCTCCTCCTCTTCACACAAGTGTATCTGGATGGGACTTTTATCTAAAAAGTACAATAATTTGTAGTATTAGTATGATAAAACATTTCAGCCACTGGAAACCATTGAAACAATTAACTGTATATTTAGCATACTCAAAACGTCAGATTTGTGATTACTCGCAAACAAATTGAGAGTTTACTTATATCTGTCAATCTCTTTCTCTGGATTGATCTTGTGCCAGTCAAGTATGTCTGTTCCTGAAGCGAGGGGCCAAGCAGAACACTGTGGACATTGATGGCAGAAGTGCACTCTCCATCGCCGTAGAGGCCGCCAACGCCGACATCGTCACCCTGTACGTTACACACCATAAACCCTTCTCTCTGTTCCTTCATTACAGTTTCTGATCATTGAATTCCAACTGTTTTGTCAAATTTTTATATATTCAGTAGATGTTGAACAATAGTGGATTTTGCCGAATACGATATTTAAGGTGATGGAAAAGGCAGGAAAAACAATTAATCGGCCAACATTTTTAAATTCAATTTTAAGAATGTTAAAAAAAAAAAAATCCTTATTGTAACCAGCACAAACATAGAGGCTGCATGAGTCCAAAAATGAATAAAATCCCAGATTAAGTTTATTGTTCAACCAAACTCCCAATAATAATCACAAAAAATTAAGATTTGGTGCATAATGTGGGACTTTTAAATATAAACAAGGCCAAAAAACACAAGGGGCTCTTAATTTGAAATGATTAATTTGGCTCCGTTTCAATGCGATTTTAGAGCATATGTATTCACCAGATGAAGTGTGTGTTTATATATGTCACCAGATGAGGTTTAATTAAGAATAAGGTTTATTATTATTCAGAAGGCATGAAGTTGAAAACACAATGAATGTGCAGGAGGGGCACGTTTCCATATAGTTGCATTTTTCTTTGCATGCCTTCGCTTCAATTTAGATTACTTAATTATGAAATCAAATAACACTGGCCACAGAGAAACAGGGGAATTATAAAAAGTCACCATTGGCATAGATTTTTGCCGATTACTGATCCAAAAAGCAACTATCGGCACTGATTAATCGGTAAAACAGATATACTGGTCTACCTCTAGAATTCAGACATAAACATTTTTTTCCTTTCTGTCACTCAGGTTGCGTTTGGCTAAGATGAATGAGGAGATGAAGGAGTCTGAGGGAGCGTTTGGTCAGTCAGGTCCACACTCTCTGTCTAAGAGTCACACAGAGCAGCAGTATAAAAAATGCATTCAAGAATTTATAACTTTACAACTACAGGATTCCTAAACTTCAACACACCACCAGCGCACAATAGTGTAATTCTTCCACCTGCAGATCACGTTCAGGTATAACTGTATTTACACTGGACACCACAACTATTGTAGATTTGACAAACATCATCCTTTACTTGTGTGTTTACAGCATCCAAGCCATATCAATGGTTTCTGAATTCCAAGTGTGTGACATCATTCTCCAGCTAACAGCACAAATACTTTTTCTTATTACAAATATGCATATATTGATGGTTTATATGTATGCATCCTCATTTTTTAGTCATATCATGTATAAGGTTTTTTAAAAGTCCTCACTGCACTGGTGCTTGTTTGAGACCTGATGAATTCCAGGTCTGCTCTGTTTATAAAATCAAATGTAGTAATTTTTAGAAATGAATCATTTAACATCAAAAGGGTGCTTGTTTGTTCCTGAACCTATTTGGTTGACATCAGTATTTTCTAATATTCTGTTTAATATAAAAATGGAATTACATGCGTATCAGTCAACCACATTAGATATAACCTTTTGAGGTAAAATTGTAAATGAAATCTTGACACTTATCTGTATATCATTGACCATGTTTACATGC
Source organism: Moxostoma hubbsi (assembly GCA_032164185.1). Classification (NCBI taxonomy): domain Eukaryota; kingdom Metazoa; phylum Chordata; class Actinopteri; order Cypriniformes; family Catostomidae; genus Moxostoma; species Moxostoma hubbsi. Next base: position 9,336,325 of record JAVLUX010000009.1, on the reverse strand, counting down.
ACATGGATATTTAGATTATTGACAGCTATGTCAATTTGGTCATATTCTGATTACATAAGTATCATGTAAATGCATTAACCCAATTGTCATAACCTGATTAAGCCAATATTCTGTTTTTTAGTCATTTGAATAAGACAACTGTCATACACTTGTATTAATTGTAATTCTGTCTTATTTATAATGTCCACTGTTCCAAATGTTTAAAAAAGGAAGAATAATCTACACACAGAGGGTTGAAAGCCTCATTACCTACACTCTTGCATTTATTGTGCTCTTGTGTGCTATTTTTAAGGACATGAATAAGAATGAATAAGCGGATTACATATATATTCTAATAGATGTAGAGCATGTGAATGTCTTTTTCAGAATAAAGGCTTTACCAGAATATGAACTTTAATCTGGAAAATAATGTGCATGTAAAAGTGGCCAGTGATTCATCTGAACTGCCCATAAATCGAGTGCTAAAGTTACTCTTTCTTTAGTATTTACGGAGGCCCCAAAAACATTTGGACTCTTAAATATGTTTGGATGTTGTTGCATTGGGTATTAAAATATCAAAGCAAGTGACATTTATTTTAAAGAAAAATAGCACAGGCACACCTTTCAAGCAAAACATTTAATGAAAACTAGATTTTAAAACCAATAGATATTGTTCATTAGGAAAATGACGTATTTAGACAATTTCTAATTTTCAGACATTAGTTGAACATGTCCATAGTTAAGCTGTGGTTACTTTGCTAAGACACCTTTGTGAACTTGAGGGGAAACTTCATGCATCCACTAAAAAGTATTTTGGGGCCAGTTAGGTAAAAGTACTGGAAAAGTTTGTTGTGTGAAAACTCTAGAATCATTTGTTTGCAGATGCCATTTGATAATTTTATCTAATGCAATGACACTGAGACATTTTTAAGAGTTAATGATGCCATAACTAAATTATTTTGGTGAACTATCCATTTAAGTGTCCAGATACAGTGGCAAGAAAAAGTATGTGAACCCTTTGGAATTAGCTGGTTTTCTGCATTAATTGGTCATAAAATATGATCTCATCTTCATCAAAGTCACAAGTATAGACAAACACAATGCGCTTAAGCTAACAACACACAAAAATGTATAATCTTTCATGCAAACCCTTGAATTTAATAACTGTTTGGTCATTCTTTGGCAGCAATAACCTCAACCAAGTGTTTCCGATACCTGCTGATTAGACCTGCACAACGTTCAGAAGGAATTTTGGACCATTGTTCCTTACAGAACTGCTTCAGCTCAGTCATATTCTTAGGATGTCTGGTGTGAACAGCTCTCTTGAGGTCATTCCACTGCATCTCTATTGGGTTAAGATCTGGTCTCTAACTGGGCCACTCCAAAAAGTGGATTGTATTTTTTTGAAGCCGTTCTGTAGAGGATTTACGTACTTCGATGTTTAGGGTCATTGTCCTGCTGCAATACCCAACTTTTACTGAGCTTCAGCTGGTGCACAGTCATCCTGACAATATCCTGTAGGATATCTTGATAAACTTGGGAATTCATTTTTCCCTCTGATGGCATGTGTATTCTTCCCAAACAATTCAACCTTAGTTTCATCAGTCCACAAATAATTTTTCCAGTAGTGTTGTGGAGTGTCGAGGTGGTCTTTGGCAAAATTAAGTCACGCAGCAATGTTTTTGTTTCAAAAGCTGTGGCTTCGTTTTTGGTGTCCTGCTATTTACACCATGCCATAGTAGCCACATGAACAGAGAGGTTAACCAGTTCCAGTGATTTCTTCAAGTCTTTAACTGTCACTCAAGGATTCTTTTTTACCTCATTCAGCATCCTGCAGTGTGCCCTTTGAGTCATCTTCACTGGACGGCCACTTCTAGGGAGAGTAGCCATAGTACTAGATCATCTCCATTTTTAGACAATTCGTCTGACTGTTGTCAGATGAATATTTAAACTCTTTGAGATAACTTTGTAACCCTTTCCAGCAGTATACAAGATAACAATTCTTGATCGTAGGTCTTCTGAGATCTCCTTTTTGCAAAACATGGTCCATGTCAGCAGTTGCTTCTTGTGAATGGCAAACTCAATTTTTTTTATTGCTTTTATAAGTCAAAGTAGCTCTAACCCACACCTCCAGTCTCGTTTCATTAACTGGATGCCAGGTTTGCCAACTCCTGACTCTAATTAGCTTTTGTTGATGTCATGAGCCTAGGGGTTCAGATACTTTTTCCAACCTACACTGTGAATGTTTGAATGATGTACAACAATTATGTAGAATAGTACAATAATGTGTGTGTTATTAGTTAAAACAGATTATGTTTGCTTGGATGAAGATCAAACCAGATTTAAGACTTTTTATAATTTATATATAAATTCAGATAATTCAAAAGGGTTCACATAATTTTTCTTGCCACTGTACATGTGCAGGAATATATCTGTCCTTTCCATTCATACACATGAAGAGTCTTCACTTGTATTATTTTAGTATTTGGATTAATTGAGAATAATGGCCTTTGCACATATATTCTGAATTTAGCCGCTAAATGTCGTCTTGTGTCTGGTCAGACATCTAGACATCAAATTCCAAATCTAAAAGGGAAATGCTTTCAACTACCTCAAGCCAATGACATTCAAAAACACTTTTTTGGAGAGTTTTTAGAGAAAATACAAGATAAGACAATTTACCGTCAGATTTTATGTGCAAAGGTCTTCTGAAGATCAGATATTCTTCTCCATCTTGAAGGAATTCTTCCATCTTCTGCTATTCCGATCCTTAATGTAACCAGTATCAAAGGCAAAGTCTTTTTCATATGTTGAAGAAAGAAAAAAAAAAAAGGATATTTCTGCAGTTATGACACTTCTGCTCATCAGGGGCTCAATTGTTGGTTTATTATCGTAACTTGCATGTGCTTGTAAGGTTATATGTGTCGTTCATAGATATGATAGCAACCTCTGGACAGGTATGCACATATGGTAATCCTTCATTCAATTGTATAAGCTATGAAATACTGTACAGTAAATATAACACCATCATGAGCCATCACTGTAAATGAAGCACACTTTAAGTTTATGGACCAGTTAAGTGAAAACCAGCATGCTTAAGTGGAATTTGTTGGACCAATTTTTAATTTGACCAACTCTTAAAGGTAAAGTGTGTCATATTTTCCCAACAAGTGTAAACACTGGTGCTCTGTGGTGCTATGAAAACATTCTCTGTTTGGTTGAGTGTCCCATATAGCCCACCATTGTCATGAGTTAGGGGCAGGACTACCTGTTTGTCCAACCAGTGAGAGATGGGGGAGTGTTTTGGATTTTGTAATTGATGTTTGGTCATGCTAGCGGCGCAAAAATTACATACTTCACCTTTAAACATTACTCTAGCATTACTATAATGTTACAGCATTACTTTTTTGTGATTGTCTAGGTTGCCCAATCAAAAGCTATAAAATTAATTAGACAAACTTTTTGAATTCTAGCTCATAATCATAACACCGGTTGCATATATAGTGCTGTAACACATTTATACCACTATGAAAATGTCTTGTATGGTGTAGCATAATGATCATAGGATAGCTGTGCAAACTGAGGAGCAGATGCTTGAAGTGTGTCAGATCACAGTAGTTTGAGAGGACACTAGATGGAAAACAAGGGCTTTGTTCGGAATAGCATACTATTGTACTACGCGTACTATTTCTGCAATATGTGAATTGTCTGTATGCATGGAATATCCAGTTGACCAACTAGATTTTCTAAAAAGTACAGTATACAACCAAAGCACACTTCACAGAATACCATATCCTAGAAACCCTTTCAAAATGTAATAATATACATGAAATGAATTATAGATATGTACAATTCAGTTTTCGCTAGTTTCTAGTGGCAACTTGTAAAAAGCCTTCAAGATATCTTTTAATGACTCTTCAATGTATTGATATATGAAATCTGGAAGAAAAAAAATGGATAAAAAAGTATAACTTTAGCACGTTTACTTGTAATTCAACTGTTGATTTCAGGAATGGATATTTTCACTAATAGAAATTATTGATATAAAAAATTAGTGCTGTCAGTCAATTGAAATTGTTAATCATGATAAATCACATAATCTTTCTGTGTTAATCGGGATTAATCGCAGATTTTGAAAGTGCATATGACTCTATATATACTTCTTTTCCAGTCAAAATTGATTTCCTGTTTAGGAAAGAAAACAAAACAATGTTACAATATAATGCTTTATTAACATTTTCCAACCAAAGCCTCAACATTAAACTTTCCCCAACATCTAATTGGGAGATTTACTAATCGAAAGAACTAGTCGAATTAGCATTTTAACTTGTTAAAATTGAATTGTTGATATCTGTAATTCATATCCTGCAAACTACTGTTTAAAATGTTTCTCATAGGCACTGTTTAATAGGCAGTAAAATGTATGCAGATAGCAGGACACTATTCTATTTTCTACATAGCCAAGCAGTAGTAATATATTCTAATCAAACTTCCTCTCACTCCATATGTAATCCTGCCTTCAAGTTATGTCAAGAATGATGGCATTTAAGTAATGAATACACATGAATGCCACTACAATGAGTGCGTTTACATGCACACCAATGCTCTGATTGCGACCAAATATCTGCGTATTCCACAAATATTAATTTGCGAATCAATCTGAATCAAAACTATTTAAAAAAGTTTGTTTTCAGATATCACAAATGACTGGAAAAGTCATGAAAATTCATTGGTCGAAGAAGTTTGCCGATTGGTTCACGCTTAAACCGTTTACAACTTCACCCTGATAAAAGAAACCCATTTAAAACCTTTAAATGACTTAACACGTCGTCGGCTTGATGTATAATCGTGTGTTTATAATTTTAACAACTAAATCAGTTGAGCGCATATCACATCGCAATCACAACTTCCGAGCTCGTAAGTAGGAACTTCCTTGGAGGACTTGAAGGCAGCAAGCGTTGTCCGACTCTTGTATTTATTACGCTGTGTGTTTTTACTCATTGCTGTTATTTGCTGATGTTATAATTCTGTCTTGTGTGCAGTTGTGTTTTTATTCACTAGACATTTCATCCAGAGGTGTTGCTACACAATACAGTGGATGCTGTTAGTGGACCTCCCTTTTTGTATAGTACATAAAGAGTGTTAACGTTTCTGTGTAAGTAAATAATAATAGCAAGCTGTTGGAAGAACTATTTCCTCATGTTTTCTCTCATTTTGACCTGGAGAAAATAATTTTTTCAGAATCTGGAGTGAAGTCTCTTTGAATGAGCTGAAATGATGAGAGGGAATAATATTGTTTGAACACACGGAAAGAGCATCACATTTATAAACTGCTGCAGAAAGGGCTGAATGATTGTTTGATGTCAGCAGATTTGTATTGTTGACAATTGTCCATGCTGTTTTCAAGTATGCAAACTGAACGAGACAAACCACTGTACAGAGGTTTTATCAGAGTATTTGGAATAAGCGCCATTAGTTGCATAGTATGTGAGGGTCCTGTCTAGGTTTCTTCCATTGTACTAGCAAGAGGGTCTTACCGTACAGTACATGAGAGATCACATGCATGGATGCGGTTTTCCTCCTACATCTTCACTCCAGAGCTTGTGCCTTTTTTCTGTTCTATCATTTTCCTGTCAATTTGCACTTTAAATAAAACATCTGTTGGTTGTTGCAAACTTGGGAGTTTGAATCTTCTTTCCATGCTGTTCTTATTCTAAGAAACGTACTCTTCACAAGTGCACAAATACAGACGCCAATGTATTGCTAATGTGCCGTCCCATTGTACATGCAGTTGTACATACATGTTCTTGCATTACTTTTGCGATAACAAACCTTAGTACTCAAGGGGGTGATAGAGTTACCTCTGAATGTCTGCTATTAAACCAGATGCATTGTTATTTAGGTAGCAAGCTATAAACATGTCACTAGTTAAATTGACTTTTTAAGTTTGCTGACTAGTTTTCGTCTCATGTGAGTGTACATCATTTTAAACATGCAATGTTTAAATCTTTTGCCCTAATTGTTCTTTTTAAAAGTATTTTTGTATCATATTTATTTTTGTTGAAAAGTTTAGCAATTAGGGTTGTTGCATGTCAATTCAATCAAATATCAGAAATTTCCCTGGCTGAAATTTTTTATTTTGTTAATACATTTTCTGAAGAAAGGTAAACATAAATGCAGAATTTCCAAATATGAATTTCCATTATTTTGTAGAGTGGTTTCAAACTGACAAATTTCCCCATTTTGGAGCAACAATATTTTAGTATTACACAGAGATAACTAGGTCTATTACTAAAATCTGTTGATTTAAAGCTATTTCCTTGCTTTAGTAGTGTAGTAGTAATACAAGCGATCACGGAACGCTGCTGAATATAAACACAGAGTGATGCTGACTCGCTTCACGCCACTAACTGTCTCATTTTCACACAAAAGTGGTCTTTATCGGAGTGCACACAGAAACATTTACTGAACATTTCTTTCTTTAGCAGATTATTATTTATTCTGAAATTTGGTGAATAACGTATAAACAAAACATATTAAACACATGTGAGAGGCAAAGGACGACACAAATAATAATTTTAAGATTTGCACATTTCAATTTCATATCAAACTTCCACCAATTTGAATCGAGTAACCGTTAATAAAATAATATAAAAATAAATATTCTAAATGTTATTAATATATATATAAAACCAATATACCCCAATGGCAAACCTGAAGACACTTAAGTCTGTCCCTCACAGCCTCGTTTTCATTCCAGTGAAAAATCAATAATGGCGCTACTGTGAAAAAGGTCTATAAACAAAAGATCAATAAATTATTTAATGATATTTAAAATAGTTCGAGTTTAATTCAAATTACAACACCTACATCGACGTTAGTCAACAGAAAAACTTTCTGGCCCCGTCCGGCTTCTGTACTCGTATGATGCCACAGCTGTTCAATGCGTAATACTCATTTTTGACCAGCAGAAGGCGCACGGTGGCTTAGTAGGCCGCATCCTCCATTGAGCTGCATTCAAATCTCACGATATTTTTTGGTCTTATTGAGGACTAAAATATTATCTTTTTAAATCTATTAATTCCAAGGATGTGTGCCTGCTATAAATAAATATAAATTCGCCCTATTGGTTACCTATACATTTTTATATAAAATGTCTTTACCCACTAATCACGAATGACTGTGATTGGGCCATCCTGAACTTGCGCTGAGAAACGGAACACATACCACGTGCTACTGCCATTTATTTGCTTCTCCAGCGGTGCTGGATAATAATTTACTCCCTAATAACGACATCGAAAAACCTTAATATCCATCATATTGAAAAGACACAATGAAGAGTTAAATATATATATGTATATATATTATTTCGAAACATTAAACCTAACATCCCATTTACGGCTTTACATTTCATTCTCATTGTCATTCTAGTATCTTTATTTCTGTGCGCTTGTTGTCACAGATAACAAACATGGCAGGCAAAGCAGGGAAACAGAACCGCTCTCGGAAGCCCGGAGCGGATCAGGATGAAGAGGAGCAGCCGCTGCAGGCGATTCTCATCGCGGACAGCTTCAACCGCAGGTTCTTCCCCATCACTAAAGACCAACCGCGGGTGAGTCAAGAGCACATGTCAGTGAGCACGTGTGTGCCTCTGGATCACCATAATACTGCTCATCACTACAAAACAGTAATAACAACAATATACCTTTCAGTGGCAATACCATGTTTCTGGACATGTAACCAGGGTATTGCCATGCTATTATTGGAAGTGCCTTGGAGTACCAATATACCCACATCGACTTTAGTCAACACCATGTTTGTAAACACCATGATCCATGAAGAATAAGGTTATCATTCGGTATAATTGTATATTTCAAAGTGGCATGGTATTAACATCTAGTACAATGGCATGATACAATGATACCATAGTTATGCTATTTTATTTTACATGTTCCATGGGTTAGTGTTGGGGTATTCTCCTAGGAGAACCTTGTAAATATCATTCTAGTCTGTACCATGGGTTCAAAGTACTATGTACCATTAAAAGTAACATCCAATACCATAGTACTGCCAAGTGTTTTGGATATACCTTGGTAGTACAAAAGTATTTTCTGACATGGTACTGACATGGTTCCCCTTATAATGGAAAACCTGTAAATATTGGGTATTTTAATTCATACAAATACTAACATCTTCGAAGTCATGGAAAATCATGGGAATTTCAATAGTGATTGTTCATTTTTTGAGTTGCACTTTACTCATTCCCTAAATATTACTCTTAGTTTGAGATTTTGTAGATTAGAACTGGTTTACAAGCCATAGTGATGTGCGATTTCTGAGCGGAACTGCTCTTTGCAGTTATTTGGTTGAAATGGTTTACAAAACGGTCAAGGTGGAGTATTTCATTGGCTGAAAAAAGTGGGAACCCTTCATGGTAGAACCCAGGGATTCTTAAAATACTTCAGAGTTTAGGAAAATGGCAATCATTCAGTACCAAGGTGTAGCAGTCACTGTACCATGGTACGTTTTTGTAAGGACATTACTTGTTGCCTGTTTAATTCAGAATAAACCTTTCTCCTATCAGGCTCTTCTCCCGCTGGCAAACGTCTCCATGATCGACTACACACTAGAGTTTCTGACTTCTACTGGAGTGCAAGAGACGTTTGTCTTCTGTTGCTGGATGTCCATCAAAATCAAGGATTACTTACAGTAAGACATTGTACCTTTTGTTTAAGTTGATTTCAAAGAATGACTGGGGTTCTTTTGACTTATTATTATTTTCTTATTTTACAGAAAGTCAAAATGGTGTCGCCCCTCTTCCCCAAACACGGTGCACATCATCACGTCAGACCTGTACCGTTCCCTCGGGGATGTATTGAGGGACGTGGATGCCAAGGCTCTGGTCCGCTCAGACTTTCTGTTGGTATATGGAGATGTGGTGTCCAACATTGATGTTTCCCAGGCCTTACAGGAGCACAGGTGAGTGTTATCCAAATTTAGTAAACATGGTCAGGTTTCTCTGTCCTGTCTATAAACTGTATTCAATATAATTTACTGTGCAAAATATTGTACATTTGTCATTGATTTTAACTCTTAAAACAATATGTGGTGTTTTGTCTCAAAGGCAACGCCGCAAAATGGAGAAAAATATCTCGGTGATGACTATGATCTTCAAAGAGTCCTCGCCCGGCCACAAGACTCGCTGTGAAGAAGATGACGTCATTGTAGCCATGGACAGCAAGAACAAACGTGTCCTTCACTATCAGAGAGCACAGGGGCTAAAGAGACTACAGTTCCCTATGGTATGAGATTTCAGAGATATTTTAGAGTCAATCAGACAATCTGTTAGGACGTTGCTACTGTATGCGGTTGCAAGGGTGTTCTGGGTGGTTAGTAGTACCATATGTGATTGCTTACTGGCCCAAGTCAAAAAAGCCCACCCACTAGTCTCTCTGATATGCTGGTGTCTAGATGTGATCTAGTTGAAAATTCTTTGAACAAATCTCCTCAACAAGCCACTTGATTTTAGGTGGTTTGTGATGGTTGCACAAAAAGGTGGGATGAGCTACACGCCAAAGAACATTTTTGTTTAACTGAGTTTAGGGGTTTATTCAGATCCTCACTATTCTCATTGTTTACTCATTTGATTCTCATTATTGTAATAATGTTACAAAAATCATCCTTTCTATCAATACAAAATTGCTTTTTAATATAAATTAGCATATTATAAATTCTAGGGCTGTCAATAGATTACAGTTTTTAATCATAGAATAAATATCATTTTATTGCAAATACCTTTATTTGCTGAGAAAGGCCCCCAAATATAGATAATTAAATATAAATAATACATAATAATCTGCATTATTTTTTATTATATTGTCAGTCTATGTACTTTTGTGACAGATGGACACTTTTGAAGCATCTAATTGGTTTTCAAAGTCATAAACGGCAGGTTTTTAGGACGCCGTGTGAAGTTAAAAGTAGTTGAACATTTGAAGATCATGTCTCAAGATACCAGCATTTTGTTGTGCTTTGTCCAAATGTCAAGAATATGCTCTGTGTGACTGACTTTCCTTTTGTGGCATGAACGCTTGTGAGGTTTGTAGAGGCGTGCTGACTGCCCCCAGCTGATGCGGCTCATAAACACATGATGTGACATATGTGCGGATATACGCACAGGTCAGGAGACATGAATAAATGCATTCATTTTATTTTTGTATTAATCACAATAAATATATAAGTTAAAATGACAGCCCTAATAGAAACTTCACAATTTCAATTATATATCATAATGTTTTTTTCACATTACGGAAATGATATTTTTTTGGAGGGAATTGTGCATAATTTTCATATAAATCATTAATAATAAATAAATAAAATGTGTTTATTATTGTGTATGTATTTATTTGTGGGAGAAATATTATTATTAATATATTTATTGTTTTATTAAGTTCAAAAGGCTTTAATAGAATAAAGTAATGATAATCGGTCACACTTTATATTAGGTGGCCTTCACTACTATGTACTAACATTAAATACATACAAGACTGTATTTACTGTGTAACTACAGGTTATTCTGCAAAATTCCCACATTTGTGTTAGGATTAGGGGTTAGGAGTGGTGGTGGCGTAATGGGCTAAAGCACATAACTGTTAATCAGAAGGTTGCTGGTTCGATCCCCACAGCCACCACCATTGTGTCCTTGAGCAAGACACTTAACTCCAGGTTGCTCTGGGGGGATTGTCCCTGTAATAAATGCGCTGTAAGTCGCTTTGGATAAAAGCGTCTGCCAAATGCATAAATGTAAATGTAGAGTTAGGTAAGGGTTGGGTTAGGATTAAGGGTAAAGTTAACAGTGTAACTACAAATGTAATTAAATGCAAGTACTTTAAATGTAATTACAATGCAAAAACATGTATGTACATAACAAGTACATTGTATCAAATGGTTAATTACACAGTAGTTAAGGCCACCTAATATAAAGTCCAAATAATCATCCTTCCTGTCAATAGACAATTACTTTTTTTACTTAAATTAGCATAAATTAAAGGCTGTACAAGAAATACTACCATGATGTATGCCTAACAAATGTAGTTGTTACATAGCATATATTTGTATTCATACATCATTTTTTTAATTAATTTGCAGGATGGTAATTATAATTTTAGGGGAGCCCAGTTATCATTAAAATAATGTCATAATGCAATAATAATAATAATAATAATAATAATAATAATGGTCTTAAAATAGGTTGCATTTCTTTTTTTTTATTGACTGCAGTTTTTTCTCTTGTGCACAGAATATTTTCCATAGTGGAAGTGATGAATTTGAAATTAGGTATGATCTACTGGATTGTCATATCAGCATCTGTTCTCCACAGGTGAGTATGCTGTTTTTCGTTTGTACTGTACGTGTTTGAATAATATACATATCTAAATGTATCTTGATCAGTTTTAAAACCCTAAGATATACAGTGAAGATTTTGTCTCTTAGGTTGCTGAACTTTTCACTGACAACTTTGACTACCAGACAAGAAATGACTTTGTCCGTGGGATTTTAGTCAGTGAGGAGGTATGAAATGCACAATAATCTGCCACACTCTTTCATGCATTCTTGTCTTATTCTTATGGAGTTTCCTTTTCTGTAGATCCTGGGAAACCAGATCCACATGCACGTCACTAAAGATGGATACGGGGCTCGGGTGTCTAACCTCCTCATGTACGACTCCATCTCTTCTGACATGATTCGACGCTGGATCTATCCGATCACACCTGAAGTTAACTTTGCAGACCATGAAGGCCAGAGCTGTACACACTCTCGACATAACGTGTACCGTGAGCTGGGGGTCAGTCTGGGTCTCGGCAGCCAGATGGAGGAGAACGTGCTCATTGGTCGAAACACAATGATTGGAGCAAACTGCACCATATCCAACACTGTGATCGGTGCAAACTGTGTCATTGGTATGGTCTTCATATGAAATTCATTCATTTTTGTTTATATGGTGTTTCTGTCCTCTGTGTCATGTATGACGTGGGTCTGATGTTTTTGTTTTCAGTGTCATGCATTTACAAATATTCAGTGCTTGCAGAAAGTCAATTCCGTCTTATGACTTGATTCCTATGTTAGTAATTTTTTAAATACCATGTTTATGTGAAAATCTGTTTGATTGGCCCTGTCTCTCTGTTCTCCTCTCTCGTAGGGGACAATGTGGTTCTGGACAGAGCATATATATGGAATAGAGTCCATATTGCCAACAATGTGAAGGTCCAGCAGTCCGTAATCTGTGACGGTGTGGAAGTGAAACAGGGAGTCACCCTCAATGAGCAATGTGTGCTCGCTTACAATGTAAGAAATTTCAGCATTGCATGTAAGAAGAACAAGAATCATTTTTAAGGTTTAACACAAGGGTTATCTTGCCATGTACCAACCTAGTTGCTGGAGTTTAAATAAGTGTTTAATATATGTAACCAGGTATGGTTATGTTGAAACATTAGGTTGCCCTTGTTTATTTAAATTAACATTTTAATGTATAAATTCTGTGGAGTTGGAGGCTCTTCGTTGAATCATTTTTTTATTAAGTATTGTTTTAAGGGATGTCATAAAAAATCGATATATTGATTATTGATCAGCACATTAATTTATCAATATATTTTTGAGGCATCAATATATTAAAATTAGCCAACATTTAATTTAGAATCCTAATTTACTTGTTTTCCAATTCACCCAGCGGGCCTCTGTTTAACAGTTTTGCGTAATAGCGTTGGGAGACCACAAGAGATTATCTAACATTTACTGTCCATGCATGTCCATGGATGACTGTAGCTTGACTAAGCAAAAACCTGCTGTAGCTTAATTACAAAGTCGCCTAATGAGCACATAGAATGGTAACAATTACCCATGATGCTCTGCTGCAATAACAACTAATGCCTTTCTGCTTACACTTGACATAAAACATGCTGGGACACTTCTGTATATAAATATATATAAATATAAATTCAAACACATACACCCTCTGTCACTCTGCTGTATAGATATTGATATTGGCCATTAAAAACCCCATATCAATCGACCACGTGTTAGGATTATCACTGAGATCATTCAATTATAGTGATGTATTCATATTTAATTAATAATTACATTTATATTTATAGAGAATGGTCCGCTGTGCCATGAGTCTCTTAAAATCCGAGCTGGTTGCCTTGTCTTTTAATCAGATGTCATTATATGCAGGTCGTGGTTGGTCCAGATATCACACTTCCTAGAGGCACAGTTCTGTCCATGCACCATCCAGATGAAGAAGATGAGGAGGATGATGATGAGTTCTTGATTGATGACAATGATGTTGCCCACAATAAAGACAAAATTAGACAGAAAGGTGAATGTCCTAATTATTTCTTTAACCCTTTAAGCTCGGATGGCCCAGAGAGGAAAAAAATACTTTGTAAATATTAATGACTACAGAGTTGACCAACACAAAATAGGTTTAGTTTGAAAGCTTAGAAACTGTACTTGACAAATCAGAAGTTTTCCATTTCGATAATTTATAAAAAAAAAAAATGCACTCTACATATTATTGCAATCAGTAAAAACATCAAACTCATCAAATAGCCACCTGCCATGTGTTGTTGGAAAGCCCTCAAAGAATAGAATACTACCAACCTATTTGCCTTACTCGCAGACAAAATTATAGCCAGTAATGTATAGCTAAGTATATGTCTTTGACAATTAAGTTGGTGTCCTTACATGCCGCGATTCCACTTATAACTACAGGAAAAATAAACGGAACATAAAATATGACAAACCATTACTTAGAGGGGGTGATTATCTTTCAAACGAGTCCACACACAACATAATCGGATTTATAGATCATTAGACAATCCACACAAAGCACAATGTTACATGTGGCCACCAGGAGATAGTGCCAAGTTCATGACACAGACTCAATGATGACTCAAATGGGGGGCCTGGGTAGCTCAGTGATTAAAGATGCTGATAACCACCCCTGGACTTCACGAGTTTGAATCCCAGGGCATGCTGAGTGACTCCGGCCACTTCTCCTAAGCAACCAAATTGGCCCAGTTGCTAGGGAGGGTAGAGTCACATGGGGTAACCTCCTTGTGGTTTGCTCTCCGTGGGGCGTGTGGTGATTTGTGCGTGGATGCCGCGGTGGATGGCGTAAAGCCTCCACACGCACTATGTCTCCGCGGTAACGCGCTCAACAAGCCACGTGATAAGATGCGCAGGTTGACGTTCTCAGATGTGTAGACAACTGAGATTCATCCTCTGCCACCCAGATTAAGTCACTATGCAACCACTTGGGCTTGGAGCGCATTGGTAATTGGGCATTCAAAATTGGGGAGAAAAAGGGGAAAAAAATAAATAAAAATGGTGACTTAAATGGCACAGAATGAAACTCATTCTGTGAAATCTCATTACTAAAATCATGTCTCCAAGCCATGCATACCTTTAGTCATTGATGTGTTTGCATGTGTATTTAATTTTTTTCTGTACAATTATTATGTTTTATTTGTTTAGAGAGTCTTTAGGACACATGGAGATGTTTTTCGACACTATGATAAATTATATTTGTAACGCTCTAATTTTTGATTGCTTTATTGCATCAACACAAAATTTTACTCAGGAATAGTTGACATGATTGGGAACAAAACAAAAGCAGTTTTTTCAGAGCTATGTTATTTACACCCAGTGATATATAATGTCAAATAATAAAAATAAAAAAAAGTACATTTTTGGCTCAATGTTTGATGAATTTACAGCAGATTTTAGACTGAGAGTCTCAAAATTTATTGTAATCTATATCATTAAAATTTTTTAAAAGTTTACTTTACAATGATACCAAACAATTGACCCATTTGTTTGTTTCTTTCTTTTTTAAAATTTTATATAACCCTTTAATTTTGTGTATGCCACTGAAACAGGAAATCTTTAAAAACAACTTCAGGGCTTAAATAATAACTGCACACTATCATGTGACACTGTAAAAATCCAACAATATTCCCCCAAATGTTGTCCCAAGCCGAACAGAATAAATATGTGTTTAGTGATATAGGCTGTTATTGTTGTTTTTTGCCACTCTTAGTTAATTGGTGTGTGGTGATGTTAAGAGATCATCTTTTAACTTAACTCCTGATTAAAAATGTTTTCTCCAAAATAAATTAATAGTAATTTTAAAACATATGTATAAAATCATGACCAGTCGCATGAGTTGAGGAATTCATCATATCAGTAACCTTATAAAAGCTGTTGTAGTCTACATGGAGACGGTCTTCTCATGTGGGCTGCCATGTTTGAATCACTTGACCAGCTGAATACTACTTGCTTAATCGCAGTAACAGGACTAAATTAATCATGGCTAACTGTGAATTATATACAATGGCAACTTTAACTGGAATCTATTGTGTTTGAGTGATGCTGCACCAAGACGCTAGGTGTCACTGTAAGCCCAATTACTACAGTAGGGTTGAGCTCTAAGGCATACCTTTCTTCAGAGGCAAAGATTGCAGTTTACTTAATGTAAAAGTAATTTAAAACCATATTTAAGGTTGAAAAGGTGACTAAATGAAAGTTCTTCTACTGCGAATTAATAGTTGGCTGAAGAAGAAATTAGTAGTTCTCTCAACAAGAGTTTTTTTGCATTCAGTGAACAAACAAATTCAAACTGACTAAACAAAGCAATGTTACTGCAATGTAAACACTTTATGGCAGGAGAGCATCTTGAACGGATTGCATGTCTATTCCTCACATTCCTCGTTTTCATTGATTTTATATTGAATGTGGCGTCTTCCCTGACTAAGATCCATGTCCAAAATTTTGGACCCTACTATTACTTGATTTGACATGTGATTCACATGTTTAAAGTGGCATTAACTCAGAGTTTTGTGCAATTGTGGTCAGTATTTAATCCGGCAGAGGTGGGCACAGAGGGCAAAGGATGCAGATGGAAAACCAACAGCCTTGATGTAACTGAAGAAGACAAACTTGCGGAAAGTATTTGGGGTGAGACATCTGTCATATTCATATTCAACACCTCAAAAGTTCATTAACAATCAATGTAAAATGCTTCATTCCATTTGTATTTGACTAGGCCTAGTGTTGAATCCCGATCCAGAGAGTGACAGTGAGAGTGAGGTCAGCGAAGGGTCACATGACACTGGAAGCCGTACGGCATCACCTGAACTTGATGATGTTAAAGGTGAGTACCGTAAAAACTACATAATTGCATTCCTAAATGCAACGTAAATATTTCCCAGAGCTCTGTTTGACTTATTATGTCTGTTTTCTCTAATGTGTCTTTTTCTCAGTGTTTCAGAATGAGGTTCATGGAACGTTACAGAGAGGTTTGGATGAGCACATCAGCTGTGACAATCTGGTTCTTGAGATTAACTCTCTCAAGTAGGTCAAATATGTATAATGCACTTACCTTAGTTATCATTTAGATGCTAATAAATGTCATTAAGATTTATTTTCTCTGTCAGGTATGCATACAACATTACTCTGAAGGAGGTCATGCAGATCTTGACCACAGTTGTGCTTGAGTTTCCTTTTCATCAACAGGGAGCTCAGATCACCACAACCCAGTATTCATCACAAATGCTGCCTGTGAGTGACTGTCAGTCCTTCAGCCGTTCATTTAATGATAATACAGTAGCTGAAGAGACCGATAACAGTTGCTGTCATGTCCCTGTGCAGTTGTTGAAGAAGTGGGCACCGGTCTTTAAGAACTATGTGAAGAGAGCTCAAGACCACATGGACTGTCTGGCCTCTCTGGAGGAGGTCTTTCTGGAGCGCGACACTCATTGGGCAGCATTAGTCAAAGTGAGTTTAAACACACCAACTGGCTATGTTCAAATAGCATACCAGCACACTACTTGTACTGTTTCTGAAGTATGTATACTGTGTGCAGTATGCAAATGATCAGAATCCTTGGACTACCCACGGTCAAAAAATTAAGCCATATTTCCTTTGCTAAAATGGGCAGTATACATCCAGAGCACACTGTGGAATACTGTATCCCACTATGTATTACACTATGTAGAACTTGACCTTCCATTTGCAGTGATGCATGAACCAGAAGTAATATCAACCATCAACATCTTTTCTTGACTCTTTATTTAAACAGACAACAGATTAAAATGAAGAAAATGAACTGATATAATTTTTTTGAGATTATAAAAAGATGCCGCTTGATGTATAACATGTAACAATGATGTGTCATTTTACAACAATGAAGCCATACTACTTTTTGAAATGTGTATCGTTACCTAATTACGAACGGTTTCACTTTCTGTTTGGGTAAGAATGGCGCGATACAATTTTTTCTCTTTTTCTTGTGGAATCCACTTGTTTGTTACAGAAGGGCTCCCGTACTCATGTAAAACCTAGAAACATCAGTGGATTGTTTCAAAAAAGTCATTTCCATGCCTGAAAAAGTTGTGGAAATTACTAAAATATTGCTAAAACAATTGCTATAGTTGATATTTTTTTTTCTAGTTATCTTATGATCTGAAATGTATGTATATTTGAATGGAAAATGAATGGGAAAATCATGGGAAAGTTATGGAAATTCCTTGATCAAAGGTTAGGGAACTGTCACTGGCTGATTGTGCAACATTGTCTGTATTTGCACATTTTAGGTGCTGCTAAACATGTACCAGCTGGAGATTTTGGATGAGGATGCCATCATGCGCTGGTTCTCTCAGGGTGCCACTACAGACAAGAGCCACAAACTCCGTAAGAATCAAGGGGTGAGGAATCATACTATGAGGAAGAATCAATGATTCACTCAATTATTTGTGAAAAACTATGGTTTTCATGCTATAAAATGAAATCAAATCCAGCTTTGGGGTTACCGTCTGTTTCCACAGCTTCTGAAGTTCATTCAGTGGTTGAAGGAGGCTGAAGAGTCTTCAGAAGGAGATGAATGAACATGAACCTTCGTCAGGATCTGATATCGACTCATAAACCTATCCGATGGTCATTCTGACACTTTACAAACCTAATAAAACACACTTTGAAGCATCCCATGTTCTACCAAAGCTGCCTTGACTTATAGAAAGTTAATTTTCTCTTGGTTTCATTAATTGACCAGCTGAATGGCAAAGTATAAAGGAGTGAAACTAGCATTGATATATAGTTTTCTGTTTCTTATGATTTGATGTAAATGTTGTAATGCTTATTTAAAGACATGTATTGTAAAACAATGTTAAAAGACCTCAATAATGAATAAACGTCTATACAAAAAGTGTGTAAACACTGCGATTGACCATTTTTTGGGGTTCAGCATTGTACAGTATCACTAGTGCATCATTTGAATGAGAGTTCCCATAAATAACGAACAATTTAATATTCGTGCTGAAAAAAGTGAAGCGAATTGTAAGACCTCTTGAATCAGTGAATCACTTAGCTTCTTTCTTAAAGGAATAATTCACCCCAAAAATGAAAATTCATCATTTACTCACCCTTGTGCATCCCGGATGTGTATGACTTTCTTTCTTCAGCAGAACACAAGTTAAGATTTTTAGAAGAATATTTTAATTTCATGTTCCCTTTATGTGCTATTTGGAGCATCAGAATTTGGGCACCAATTCCCTTGCATTGTATGGAGCTACAGAGAGGAGATATTCTTTTAAAAATCAACATTTGTTTTCTGCAGAAGAAAATAAGTCATTCACTCATCTGGGGTGATGTGATGGTGAGTAAATGAGAGAATTTTCATTTTTGGGTGAACTATCCCATTAAGTTTTAACCAGTGGTTGCCGAGATGTTTTTCTGGAGGGTTTTTGTCCTTTACGAAATGTAGGATGGCAGGGCAACACACCAAGCGGCATACGGTTGGTCGGGGTTCGTTTTGGGGGTAAGGACCATGTTGGGTTTAACTTTCTCCAACCTATCAGGTAATGCTTTAATACTGTATATTACAGGTATGGCTTGTATGTTCTTGAATGACTCTTCCCCCGTCTTCCTACATTTCAGAAATTGCTCGTTCTGGTTTGGAAACCCCACACAATTTTCAATTAATAAAATCCCACTCTACACTGTTTGGAAATATGTCACATTACGAATGTAAAATGGATTACACATTTTAATATTAACCTTTACATTCAAGGCATAGGCAATTCAGTCAAATGCAGATTGTAACATTTAGAAAAGGGGTGAAAAAATTGTCTTAAACTGGAAGACTGTAGCAAACAGTTGTTTATTATTGTCATGATTTTGCAAATTTCATATTTATCCTCAACAATCATAAACATCACCACTAGAATTATCATTATTCAAATGAAAAGCATATTGAAGTAAGTTTCACCATTTCAAACACACTCCCATGTGAAGAGCCACAACAAATGTTAAAACCACACAAACCAGTTAATCTACTGTTTTAAGTGTAGTATATGACCCAGACTAGTTCTTCTTGTCCTTATTAATGGCACTATGGATGAAGCCAGCCAGGAGCGTAAACCCTGTGATTCCAAACACTGCAGTCAGCCCTTTCCACATGATAGCACTGCTCTCGTGTCGCTGGATGAAGCTCTTATAATCACTGGGAATCAGAATGTAGCTGCGGCCGTCTTTGGGTGGCTGTAACCTCATCACCTTGTCCTGCTCCAGCACGAGTTCTCCGAAACCTGTGAGGGACGCCCCCACCCGCAGCAGCTCCTCCCATTCCTCTTGAGCAACAGGCCTCTCACCGCTCAACTCCTGCACCACAATGTCCACCAGCCCCTCTTTAGCATGCCGAAGTCGCCTGTGCACCTGCTCGAGGTAATCGCCACTCGCCTCCAGAGGAGAGTCCACGCGGACGGAAACGTCACTGATGTATGAGCCGGGCTGGACCAGACTGAATGGAACCGTGTTGGTGGTTTGTGTCTTGTTCATTTTTTTGGAGACCCTGGGTGGAAGATGTTTAAAACTAAATGCTCTAGTGACCATTTTATAAAAGCAATAAAGCATTTGATGCTGTAAATATAGTCACTCAGCTGTGCGTCGTTCCAAACAGTGCCCTATAGTCGTGACAATATATTCACAATATAGCACAGCCTCTCTGAACTTATTGCCTTAAACACACTACATTAATATCAATGAAGAATTTACCATGACTTTAGATAGGAGTTCCAATATTTCCAGTGCTCTTGCACAGAAATTTTCTGTATAACACCATGACACCGTGGCACATACTGACTGGAAATGGGCTCACCAATGGCCTGCACCAAACCTACAATGGAGGGGAAATAAAGCAGCATAAATTCAGAAGTTTCCAAGCATGTGCAGTTATTTTCTTTAGTTATAGACAGTTTCAGTACCATCTACAGCAACATAATGAAGTCTTTTGTTGGGTGATGCATTGAGAATCCTCAACAGGTGATGGTCTGGCTGAAAGTTTGGGATCTCCTGGGAATGTAAGTGTTGAGAATAGGTTATATCAAATTACCAGTAGCTCAACTAACAGAGCATAGAGCTAGAACGATATAATTTCAAAGAAAGCATCTGGCCTTGTGGTCAGATGGCGAAACAAGTGGGACCTATTATTTCCTATTCTAATTTTTTCATTGGGTAATATGTAAAGCATTACCTTCAACTTCTCTATTTCTTGTCTTTTATCCGAGTATAGTTTATAAAACAGTCCAGAGAAGGCGAAGCAGGATCCCGCACATATGACAGTCAATGGGTTAAGGAGAGGATCACTCATTTCTCCATTGGAGTAAAGAAAGAAACACATACATGAAAAGCTTGTCCAAGACTTTTGTTCAATAGTAACATGGTAAATATGGTAAAAGTGGTCTCTTTGGATTAAATGTCAATGATCTGAATGAGCTGATTAAACTTCAGCCTGTATAGGGAGATTTGTATAATATAGACAACTGCTAAATTTAAAGGTCAAGAGGGCCCATGCTCAAAGCTATATGCAATACAAAAGATTATTTAAAAAAAATAATAATAATAAATCTACGTTCAATTGTTTTTCATAAAGAGGTCAAAAGAGGAAGTGAATCCATCTTCTATTCAGTTTTGTTGAATAGTAAAATTTAGTTTCATTTCACCACCATTCATCGGAACAGATTTCGTAACAAACGAATTGTTTGCAACAAGAGATTTTAAATCAAATATATGTGACGTCACGATTAAACGATACAATAGCGATGTAACAGCAGGTGAGGCATGTGAACCTCAGCGAAAGTAAAGCTTCGGTTTCGATGAATCAGGAAACCGCGACTTAATTTTGAACAGAAACATGATTATGATAGTATGTTTATATCATATTTTATATTTCCAACTGAGCCCAGTCGAGCTGAATTCGTTTCAACATTAAGACTCTCACCTGGTTTCAGAATCGTCTGACTTTGTTTGCTAAACAACTGCCTGATCCGCCATCATTCACGTTACAGTGTAGTGTAGTGTGTGTCCCTGTTCGCATGAGGTCGCTGTTTATTAAAAAGAAAAGAAAAGACACTCCCACTCGGGAACATGTGAATTCTAAAAATGGATACTTTGGTGACATAAAAAAATATACTTTAGGTTTATTACCTCTCCTGAACCTGTAAACACACCTATTGGTGAGATATGTATTACTGAAAAAAGGAAGGAATCATAAAGTAAGAGCTCTATTCCTTCCCTGCCCCTCCTATAATCTCATACTGGAAATTAAATATATGAAATATATATATATATATGGTCCATGCAAAAAAGCGTTTTCCTCACAAAGTAAAATAAATATCTTTTATTAGGAATTAATTCATTATTTGGATAATTGTTGATAAAAATCTGTAAATTTTGATTGTTACAGAACTGAATGAAGAATAATATGTAATATTGTTTTAATATATTTTCTTTCCAATTTTGGTGTGTTACTTTCAATAAAAGTGTGATTATTTTATTGGTGTGTAGTCTTTCAATTCAGATTCATTAAATTCATTAAATTAATGAAAACGTATAATATTAATACAATTATACACAAAAAACTTATATATTTTTTTTTAAATAGGTAAAAAAAAAAAAAGTCAGTTACGGTTTTAGGTTTTCAGCCAAGTGCATCCTGGATTTTCGTTTCGGCCCAGAATTTTCATTTCGGTGCATCCCTGAGAGACAGAAGGGGAAAAATACTACCGGTAAAATACTTCAAAAATCGCAACATTTTTCCAAAATTGCTTTTTGCAATTGTGTCAACTTGCAGTGACCTTTTTGTGTGACTTGCAGTGACCTCAGCAAGCTATGACAGTTCTTTTGCACCCCCCCCCCCCCCAAAACTACTGTTTGATACAGTTTAGAGTGTTAGCTGTTACTCTTTGTAGTTTTATCCATATTTAAACTAAAATGGGTAACATTTGTAAAATGATGTGAGGAACAAAATGCGGAAAGAAATTAATACTGGTTTTGGTCATGTCAATATACTGCAGGCCTCCAAATATGTTATTGCTGTATCCCAGTGATGTTCTGTTGTTTTTCTATTTAGTTGCAGGAAGTGTCCGCTGTTAAAAAATTTTTTTTTATGGCTGGGTGCAACAAATGTATTTTTACAAATGCTTACACTGATGGCCAAAATGTTGGAAGATTTTGCTCTTATGGAAGGAAATTGGTACTTTTATTCACCAAAGTGGCATTTAACTGATCACAATATATAGTCATGATATAATAACATGAAAAATTACTACTACAATTTTACTTGAACTTCTTAAGCTACTTCAAAGAGTTCTCATCTCAAAATCCTCCACGTGCAGCAATGACAGATTTGCAGATCTTTGACATTCTAGCTATCAGTTTGTCCAGATACTCAGGTGACATTTCACCCCACACTTCCT
This sequence comes from Moxostoma hubbsi, assembly GCA_032164185.1. Classification (NCBI taxonomy): domain Eukaryota; kingdom Metazoa; phylum Chordata; class Actinopteri; order Cypriniformes; family Catostomidae; genus Moxostoma; species Moxostoma hubbsi. The sequence goes on along the minus strand of JAVLUX010000009.1, from coordinate 9,313,535 downwards.
GTAGCACTTGCCATAGATGTGTCCGTCTTGTCGGGCACTTCTCAAACACCTCACAGTCTAGCGGATCTCACAAAATCTCAATGGGGTTAAGATCCATAACACTCTTTTCCAATTATGTGTTGTCCAATGTCTGTGTTTTTTTTTTTTTGCCCACTCAAACCTTTTATTTAGTTTTTCTGTTTCAAAAGAGGCTTTTTCTTTGCAATTCTTCCCATAAGGCCCGCACCCCTGAGTCTTCTCTTTACTGTAGTACATGAAACATTAGCAGGTAGAATTCAATGAAGCTGTCAGCGGAGGACATGTGAGGCGTCTATTTCTCAAACTAGAGACTCTGATGTACTTATCCTCTTGTTTAGTTGTACATCTGGCCTTCCACATCTCTTTCTGTCCTTGTTAGAGCCAGTTGTCCTTTGTCTTTGAAGACTGTAGTGTACACCTTTGTATGAAATCTGGCAATTTCAAGCATTGTATAGCCTTCATTCCTCAAAACAATGATTGACTGACGAGTTTCTAGAGAAAGCATTTTTTTTGTTTTTGTTTTTTTGTTGTTGCTATTTTTGACCTAATATTGTCCTTAAGACATTACAAAGTAGTTAAGCTTTATTTAACGAACCAAATAACTTTCAGCTGTGTTTGATATAATGGCAAGTGATTTGCTAGTACCAAATGAGCAATTTTGCATGAATCCTCAAGGGAAAAAGTGTTGGAGTGATGTCTGCTGGAAATGGGGCCTGTCTACATAGATTTTATTAAAAATTACTTTTTTCAAATAGTGATGGTGCTGTTACATCAGTAATGTCCTCCTCACTCTACTTTGTAAAACAGCAAAATCTGTAAATTTTTCCAAACTTTTGGCCACCAGTTTATATGCTGATTGTTACATGCAGCTGTCTATCACTCCGGAGTGATTTCCCCATAATGACAGATACTCATTCTCTGTCACAGCGGTTGACAATCAGTCAGCTCGACATGGCACAGATCACCCATGATGAGCCAATCAATGGTGAACCAGCACATTTATGATACACGTGCATTCAAGATGAAAATCAATAGACATTGATCAATAGCTCTTGACAGTGTTGCAATTCCCCCAATGGTGAACATGATGTTTTTAGACATTGTCCTTTGTTAAAGTCAGAAACACCCTATATCTCTAGTATACACTGAGATTAGCTCAAATAATAAGAACTAAACCTACATACCCACATTAATATATATATACACATGTACATACACATAAATAATACAAAAATTGAAGAAGGCTATTGTTTTTATTTATTTATTTGTGCTAAATTAGAATGAGGATGGAGTTTGTTGAGACAAAGAAGTGTAAGAATACATGTAGTTATATGTTTTGACCTTCTGCCCACACTGAGACAGCATTGTAGTGCGGGCGGGGAAGAGAGATATATCTGAAAATGATGAAAACATATTTTTGAATGTGATCCATTCAACCCAAAACAATCAAAATGGCGGCCAATTTTTTAGTGGACTTATTGTGCCTGTTATTCACTTTGAAAATGTTCACAATGCATTCCTTCAAAAGCGACACAAAGTTTACTCGGAATTGCTGTCCAGCAATGCAAAACGAGGACAATTGTGTTTCAGACCATACATGGAATGGTGATTTTTCGCATGCACAGTAAGGGGATGTAAGTGTTTTCATACGTTTTAGTGTGGACAAGCAATTTTTGGAAAATGCTTGAAAACAGCAGTGTGAACAGAGAGAATTCAAAATGTATATGGATTAATGTGAACGTAGCCTTATTTCTTACTATTTATTTACTTTTATGTGTGTGTGTAGACCTGTACAGGAATGGAGATGGACAAGTAAACATGTTTGTACGCTTGCAAGTGTGAGTGTGTGTTTGAGAGAACAATATCTGAATAGCACAGCTGCACTTGTCATGAGGAAGTTGAAACAAAGCTTCCAGAGAGACAGGAAATGATGTCCTTGCCTAGGAAAAAAACATTCCATCTCTGCTCTAAAAGATCTTCCACACATTCCAGTGTTATGGTCAGTTGCTACGTGTCTTGTACACAGTACTTGAGCACAACAGACTTGTTTCAGAATTAAAAATTCCCTTTTTTAATTTTACATTTACATTTACATGGATGCTTTTATCCGAAGCAACTTACAAAATGAGGAAGGGTACAACATAAGCCATCTTAAGGAGACAGTAACATGAAAAGTGCTGCAATACAACTTTTCTATTGTATTAGAAAGATATTAGCCAAGACAGAGATTAGAATGCAAACTTTAAAAATATGCAATTATATATATATATATATATATATATATATATATATATATATATATATATATATATATATATCTTTTTTTTTTATTTCTTTTTTTTATTTACTTTTAATGATAATTGAAAAAAACTTTGGTTGTTAATTGATTATATTCAGTATGCTTCTGTTGAGAACATCAATCTGAATTACTTCAGTTATTCAATAGTTTACCAGCAGAATTCCTGGTGAAGAACTACACTACCCAAGATCCTGAAGGGAAACGATCCACCAATCAGAAAATTGCGGCCAACAAAGCACACCAAAAGAACTCTGCAGCGACCACCCACTCCTATGATGCACTGTGAATGATGCAATTAAGTCTCTCTAAACTCTTAAACTCTACTGATATATTTACAATATATGAAAATTTAGCAATGAAATTAAAATACATAGTTTATATTCTTATAATCAACTTTAAATCAAAAGTTTTATATTATTTCTATCATCTTTAATTTTATTACATTTTTTGCAATGCTTCATGGGATTGTAGTTTATTCCCTTTTGAAGAACATACAGTCTTACATATTTGTAGTCTTTGTCAGATTTTCAAATACTTCTCTGCTTAAAATCATACATGAACAGTGTGTGAAAGTATCTTATACATAACAAAAACTTTATTCCTTGCTAACATATTCAATATGTATGCAAACACAATATATCAGTACTAAAATGTTTACACATTTATATTTATATTACACATATTTAGCACAGAACACAAAATGGCACACGTCTGTGAAAATAGACATCTCGTGGGGTGTACAGGTCAGGATATTGACTGTGCTCTTGGCATTTTCTCACCAGTAAACACAGACCAGTGCACAATGAGGACCAGCAAACATTTTCCATTCAGAGACCGTATCAGTGCCCCAAATACAAAACTGGGTCAGAAATGAAATCAATGTTGTCAGTAATTTAACACACTGGGACCATTTGTTAATGTTAATGTCAGGTTAGCAGGTGTGATTGGATATGTGAAAGAATGTAATATTAACTGTATCTTTAACACAAAAAGGCATAGGTCAATGGTGATCCACTGTTCTGGGAATGTTGTTTTAATGATAATCAAACTAATGATGAGTATGGTGGCAGGGTGAAAGAGTGCATCACAGAGGAATACATAATTCCTCCTAATCTGTTTTACAATACTGTACTGTAACTCAATAGAGCTGCTACATTTTCAATTTACCTGACTGCCAATGAATCTGGGACAATGTACTCCACGGTGAACTTTAATAACGCTTGTCAACATGTGGAAAAGATTATGTGCACAAGCCAGCATGTCCCATATAAATTCATAGCTTGACCACCAACTACTAATAGTTTAATGCCGTTCAACACTCAAATAGACACGACAAAGAAATACCATTTTGCCTTGTGTTTATTGAAAAATAATACTGAATTATACTGCATTTACTTTAAACATAAGCCTACTGTTAATAATACAGCATCTGTCTATTGACAAGAGAATATTAAGGGATTTTAAACATTTGCATAGCAAAGATATAGTTTAAGTACATTTAAACATTAACTACAAGATCAATCCAACAGTTGTTTCAAAGGAGGTAAAAGACCATCTGTGAACTCATCTAAATCAGTCCCTGAGCTCAACTCTATAAGCTGCAAGTGCTCTCTCCACACAGTAGACGAGTCACTTCACATCATTTCCTATTGACAGTTCTCCAAGTTCCCTCATAGTGAGGCATAATTCCTCTTTGCTGTCCTCAAAAATGCCATCATCCAGAAACTCCTCAGAGAGCATGGCCCTCTCCTCCTCCCTTTCCCCGATCAGGTCTTCAGTGATGGAGTGGAGTTTAGGAGCACTTCTGCTGTGCTCCACTGGAGGTTTGTACATGTTCATCATCTTCCTCTTTGGCACCAGAGGAACAGTTTGCTCTCCTATGAGGTTCTGTTGCTGATGTCTGGTTTCTTCTCTTCGTTTGAGTCTCTGAAACTCGCACAGTGCTGTGCTTGAGGTCTGATAGAGCAGAAGTGCCATCGCTTTAGCCTTCTCAGGTTTGGACACCAGGATCGCATGACATCTCAGCATCACCGCTTTATGCTTCATCTCGTGTCTGTAAATCCACACAAAGATATTGGGAAGCCTTGGATTGGCTACGCAGTAAATGATTCGGTGAAGTAAGTACAGATGTCCTGGTTTCTTGGACTTCTCATCAGAGTGGACCATGCGTATTCCCTCAGCGCTGATGGTCAGGCGCATTTTGCTGCCGTTTCTGCCCATCTTGCTTTTATTCCAGATTTTATTGATGGCCACGTCCGTGCATCCCTCTCCTTTTGACTGAATGGTGGTAGAATTTCCTAAATATACGACCGTGTAAGTGGGATCATCTGAGGTGACATTGAACTTTATCTTTCTTGATTTGAACATGGACCCGATCCGGTTCAGAGCGCTATCCGGGTATAATTTGGTAAATGAAGTCAGTGCTGAACCAAGAGAGAACTTAGAGTGTTTATCTTTGTCCAAGAGCGCATCTTTACTTGCTTTAAATTGCAACATTGTCTCAATAAGATGCTCTACTGCATTGAAGAGTCAAAGAGTTTGTTCTTTGTACAAACTTCCACAATCTGCCTAAAGGTGTAGACACTTCGACCCCAACACTGGACATAAAGAGTGTGGCGCTGCAGTGGCTTATATATGTTATGGACTGAACCATTACACATTATGGGCTGATCCATTCTGCAATATCTGATAAAGACAAAGCTATTCTTGGTCTTTTGATGTTGGTTTAGAATATGCTTCAGCTTCTCATTATCAGTAACAAACTAACTGGTAATAGTTGTCACTTCCCAATAATGTAAGTCTTTTATGTCAAATTATCTGATAAGGTTTATTTGATAAAACAGTTTATTTAAACATTTGATATTAATGTTAATATCTGTACAGGACTAATATATTTGTTTTCTCTTTCCAGTATTTCCCAACATTTTGGAAAAAGAGCAGCAAGTCGCTGTAAAACATTGTTAAACAGCGTAACATGATGAGATTCTTACATATCCACTTGATGTCATCTCATTATTCTGTAGTATATGTTGAATTCTTCCTGTATTCGCCTTGTACACCAATATATGTTCTGAAATCTCTTTACAGCATTATCTTCATTTAATCATAAGTACATATTTAATGTAATCTTATTTAATATTTATGCACCTTACCCATATGTGCTTGTTCAATTATTGTTTAGAAATATATATCATTTTTATGCTTTAGTGTCTGCATATGGTCAAAACTATATGAATTATCACAGTTTTTGTTTTTATTTTAAAACAGAAAGACATCAACAAACTGACTCTTCCAGAAAAGAGTTTATTTACAAACAACTTGAAAATGTGTGTAATATATTACATAGTTAATGATAATGCTTATAACATTCCTGCAACTTTACACATTCAAACTAGACAGCAATTGATTCAGTAGTAGTTAAAAATCAATGTAACCAACTGAATGTACAGCTCTGGAAAAAATTTAAGAGACCACTCCAAATGTTTCTTAAATCAGCATCTCTACATGTATGGCAGCCATTCCATTCCAGTGTCTGTTGAAATCCTGCTGGAATTTTTGCACCAGGAGTGGCATAATGTCACCCAACAGCAATATGAAAGACTGGTAGAGAGCATGACAATACATACGAAAGCTGTGAGTGAAAATCAGGGTTATTCCACCAAATATTGATTTCTGACTCTTCCTAGGTTAAAACATTTAGTATTGTGTATAAAAATGAATGTGAACTTGTTTTCTTTGCATTATTCGAGGTCTGAAAACACGGCATCTTTTTTGCTATTTTGACCAGTTGTAATTTTCTACAAATAAATGCTCTAAATGACAATATTTTTTTACATGGAATTTGAAAGAAATGTTGTCAGTACTTTATAGAATAAAACAAAAATTTTCATTTTACTCAAACACATTCCTACAAATAGTAAATCCAATTAAACTGGTAATTTTGCAGTGGTCTCTTAATTATTTCCAGAGCTGTATAAGATGTGTTTGTGTGAGTGTCAGTGATGTGCTGGTGGTGAATGAGCTGTGCTGCAGGTAATGGATCATCATCAGATCTCAGAAGGGTTTGAACAGGTGCAGGTGAGAGAGTGTTACTGTCATACTGGATCAGCTGTGCAACAATCAGCTCCACTAACATCATATGATATGAGTACAAGACACAAACTCAAAATATTTAACTCCATTTCACTTTTCTGCTTCATCAATACACATATTTATACACATATTTGTGTGTTTATAACTAACAGATGTCCCTCATTTTGAGCTCTGCGGTGTCACTGCTGCTGTTTGTCCAGTAGGGGGCAGTAAACAGATCTTGTAGTTTATTTCAGAAGCCAGTTGTTGAGTTTGTCATTTGTTGCTTTTGTAGTTGATTGTTCCAGTCGAGGATTAACACTGTAAAACATTGAAGAAAAAGATCAGACATTAATATACAATCATCACAGTCATTATCAATAGACATCATGTCAGGATATTATATTATATATGTGTTAGATAATTTTGTCATCCAATGTATTTAATTTATTTTCTTGATCTGCAATCCCCGTCTCGATACGGCTCAGCTGAGGGAAGAAAGAAATGACACAGACACCCAATGCTATCAAATCCTTCTTCAACGTTTATTGTTCAGCACTTTGTTATATGGTCCAGAAAAACCACATTCCACTGGACCCCCACCAATGAAATGGCTCATTATACCTTATTTGGGGGTGACATACATGTCTGAGCTACGTGTGAAATGTGAGAGTAGAAACAAGAAACACATTCCTATAGAACATCCTTCAAACAGGGAACAGTTGCAGCTTTGCTTTGTGATGACACAGCAAGCTACATCACCCAGAGAAGTTGTTGAGAAGTATTAATTATTTCACAATATGTATCAAAACTGTGTACATTTCAGTGACGTTCAGTTAAAAAAAAACAGGCAATTAAATATGATTAAAAAAATAAAATTCACACTTAAATCAATAACTCACTATAATGTCTTCAGTTTACAGTGTGGATCCTTCAGTAGATCAGAGAGCAGTTTAATTCCTGAATCCTGCAGTTTATTGTTACTCAGGTCCAGTTCTCTCAGACTTGAGGAGTTTGAACTGTGAATTGAGACCAGTGATGAACAACTTTCCTCTGTCTGATTACTCAGTAACTCAGACTGAGAGAAATGAGAAGATAACAGTGTGTTAAACTATAAGTTTTACTGAAGACGTCTCAGTACAGCTGTCAGCATCACTCTGAAACTCACACCCCACAGACAGAAACAAAACAAGAACAAATGGATGTGTACAAACTGTGTTCAATCTTCTACATGAACAGTAATGTCACTTCTGTAAATTTGTTCGTCAAGAAACAAAAAACACTTAAAAAAAACAATGACTCATTATCAATCTGCATAATATTGGCTCTGTTACAAAAGCAGCATGAAAGTAACAGTTTGTGAATTTAGTGTTCCTGATTCAGGGGTGTCTTCGTCATGCCAAACCTTTGTTTTGAGTAAATTAGCTAATTAGAGCTCTTCTCAGATCGACATTTCTGTATTATAAATTCTTTATTCCAATATTTTGAGCTACTGGATTTTTGATACAGCTAACAGCTGATAATTTCCACGATATTCAAATTTTTTGAGATGCACCTGTACATCAAAATAACAAAAGGGACATTTTATAGTCTAACTAACATAAAAAACAGTAAAAAGTGGTAACCAGAAATTGTTCCCTGACCCTTAAAAATTGCACTCATGACCCAATGTTATCAGACTGATGCAATCACATAAAATATTATTATTGCCTTGATTAAAAAAGTTTATACATATTACCACATGAAGTACATTTTAGGTGACCTGACAAAACATTTTTAAAGTGTGTTTAAATTAATCCCTGCTATTTTATTTAGTTACATTAATATTAGTTTAAAATAAAACTAAATTACTCACTCAGCTTTTCTCGATGCTTTGATCACTGGCAGCAGCCTCAGAAGACATTCATTTGATCGATCATATTTACACAGATTAAACTGATCCAGCTTCTCTTCTGAGTTCAGCAACACAAACACCAGAGCTGACCACTGAGCAGGAGAGAGACTGACTCCAGAGAGACGACTAAAATCTCTTCTGTTCACATATGTTTGTAATTCCTGCACTAGAGAGTGATCATTCAGTTCATTCAGACAGTGAAACAGGTTGATCTTTGGAGTGGGATTCTCCTTGATCTTCATGTACTCAACTATTGATGTACTCAACTATTTCCTGTATGCTGTCAGAGCTATTTCAGTAGGTCTTGTAAAATTGTCTTCTTACGGTGTCTTCTCCTGTTCTTTCTCCTGGCCTCGCTTTCCACAGACATCACTCGGCCATGCCCCCAACTCCACACTAGCTAGTTTCAACATGGACATTTGAAAATGTATTAAAAAGAAAGAACCTACAACAGAGGTAGCTCTGGTCCTGGGCTCCAAACAAGCAATCTGGACAACACATGCCCGCCCGCGTAAGTCACTCTCAATCATCACTCATCCAGCCAAAAGCAACAACTCGCCATCACAGTCAAGTGTGCCAGAGGACCTCAGCAATGAAAAGCCAGTCGATGTTCATCTCGAGCAGTTTCCAAAGAAACAATAGCATAAGAATGACTGTAAGCAATCTTTTTCTGCAAATTGGTACAATGAGAAAGACTGGCTTAAATATGCAGAGCAAGCAGATTCGGCCTTTTGATTTCCCTGTTGGAAATTTGGTGGGAGTGACTCACAAATATTGGTTTTAGCAATTGGAAGCATGCTACAGATAAGACGAAGGGATTTTGCTGACATGCTAAAAGTAAAGAGCATCAATCATTTGTGGCTATTTGGAAAGAGCAGCAAGAGGTACTGTTGCCGATATTGACCACACACAAGTGTGATGTCCTGTCACTCATCTAACATGGTGCTAGAAGAGCTGTGTTGTGGAAATTTTACATTGATCGAATAATGGAATGTTCCTTTTTGACTGTCTATGTGTGTACGTGCGGGAAGTGTGACACTTCAGGAACATATGTGACAGGACCGTTTGACCTTAGGTGGGCAGCTGTGGCTTTAAGTAGAAACTGACTGTTTCGGGACCTATGAACTTAGACCTTAGCAGTGCTTTAAGTAGAATTTAAACTGACAGTGGACACCTTATCTGGAAAAGGCCAATGGTACAGCTGCTGGGAAGGAACCTTGAAAATACAAGATAAAAGGGCTGTTCATCTCTTCCTAGGGGTGTCACTCTCTTGCACAGCGCAATTACTGTGGATTAGACTGAACCTATTCTTGCAAGAATAAATACTTTTTTTATTAATTTGACTCTGAGTGTCTCTTATGCAGCGATGCTGTTTTAATGAATTTTAGCCACCACAGCTGTTAAATGTTGGTCTCAACACAAATGAAATACTAAGTCAGTATTATGAAAGGGCCAGCATCATTGCTGGAAGAGGAGGAGGCATGCAGAAACTTCTGAAGTACCCTTCATTCATTGTTTTAATCATCAATTACATTTGGTTTTCATCAGAGAGTGCAGGAGAGGGCCTTGAGCTCTACTGAGTCAAGTGGCTTGAATGGGGTTCTCTGAAGGCCTGAGAGGACAGTTGAGAGATTCCAGGAGGGGAACAGGCTTGGTCGGGTAGGATTCAGTTTCCAGGCACCTCTAAGGAACCTGATAATCAGGTCCTGTTTACCCAAGGACTTACCATCCACTGCGTCATTGTGGGCCGAAATAGTGACTACATACACCTTCAAGGTGGAGGGGGACAGCCTCCCCTCCAACCTCTCTTGCAGGAGTGAAAGCACTGACCGAACTGCGCATCTCTGCGGGTCTACAAACCAGGAAGAACACCAATTTGCGAACAAGTGCCACTTTAGGGCATAAAGCTGCCTGGTAGAGGGAGCTCTGGTTTGGTTGATCGTGTCTACAACCACAGGTGGTAGGTCACTCAGATATTCCGCATCCTGTCCAAGGCCCAGATGTGGAGGTCTGGGCGAGGATGCCAGAGGGTACCCCGTCTCTGGGAAAGATGGTCCTTCCTCAGGGGAATTTGCCAGGGAGGTGCTGTCACAAGGAGAGTGGGCCAGTAAGGAGCCACTAAGGTGACTTGTTCCACGTCCTCTCTGACCTTGAATAGCACCAGTGCAAGAAGGCTCACTGGGGTTAATGCGAACTTGCGCAGCCCCCTGGCCAGCTGTGTGCCAACGCGTCTGTCCCCAGAAGGGCCTCCATTAGGCAGTACCAGAGCAGGCAGTGGGAGTTGTCTTGGGAGGCAAAGAGATCTATCTGTGCCATGTCGAACCGGTCCCAAATCAGCTGGACTGCCTGGGGGTGGAGCCTCCACTCTCCGCTGAGCGAAACCTGTCGCAACAGCGCGTCCATTGCCATGTTGACCCAAGCGACCCAAGTCACTGCTGACTCCAGAGGTGGAGATGGCGGGCGAGTTTTGACATATGACGAGAGCGCATTCCTCCTTGGCGATTTATGTATGCTATCGTCATGGTGCTGTCTGAACGGATCAAGACATGCTTTCCCCGAATCAGCAGGAGAATCCTCTGCAGGGCAAGGAACAACTACAGCCAGCAACTCTAGGCAGTTGATGTGCCAGTGCAGCGGGGGCCCTCTCTAGGAAGGAGCCAGTGGCTGTGTGCCCATTGCACATGGTGCCCCAACCCAGTTGAGAGGCGTCTGTAGTGACCACGACACATCTGGACACCTGCTGTAGGGGGACTCCTGTCTGCGGAAAACAGAGGTCTGTCCAAGTGGTGAATGTCTGATGGCAGGAAGGGGTGATTAACACACGGTACGTGCCGTGGTGCCATGCCCATCTCGGGACTCAAGTCTGAAGCCAGTACTGAAGCGGTCTCAAATTCATCAACCCGAGCGGCGCAACCGTGGCTGAGGATGCCATATGCCCCAGGAGCATCTGGAAATGTTTTAGACGAACCGCTGTGCCAGGCTCGAAGAGAGCGAGACACTTTAACACTGACTGCGCACGCTCATTTGTGACGTGCGCAGTAATTGATACTTAGTCTAACTCCATGCCGAGAAAAGAGATGCTCTTAACCGGGGTGAGCTTGCTCTTTTCCCAGTGCCTGAGCACTTGATCCCTGTGAGCGCATAGTAACTCTCGAGAGTGAGCTAGAATGAGCCAGTCGTCAAGGTAATTGAGTATGCGGATGCCCACTTCCCGTAGCGGGGCAAGGGCTGCCTCTGCAACCTTGGTGAAGACGTGAGGGGACAGGGACCGGCCGAAGGGGAGGACCTTGCACTGATATGCCTGGCCATCGAACACGAACCGTAGGAAGGATCGATGTTGAGGCAAAATGGAAAGACTAATCCTTCAGGTCTACCGCTGCCAACCAATCTAGATGCCGAACGCAGGTTAGAATCTGTTTCTGCGTGAGAATTTTGAACGAGAGTTTGTGTAAAGCCTGGTTGAGAACTGGCCACAACCCACTGCCTTTTTTGGGTACGATGAAGTAAGGGTTGTAGAAACCTTTCTTCATCTCAGCTAGAGGGACAGGCTCTATCGCATCTTTGAGTAGCAGAGTTGTAATCTCTGCACGTAGGGTGCTGGCATTTTCACCGCGAAGTGTAGTGAATACCACTGAAGCGAGGCAGGAGCCTGGTGAATTGAATCACGTAGCCGAGATGGATGGTCCTGGCCAACCAGCGTGACGGGTTGGGTAGCGAAAGCCATGCATCCAACTCCATGCGAGGGGCACACGGGGGACGATCGTTTTTGATGTACTGGGTGGGGTTTCGCAGTGGGGGGAGCAGGTAATATTTGCGATGGGTGGCAAAAATGAGTCCCGAGGCTTGGGTGCTGAGAAAACACTCAAAGCACTTACCTCCCTCCGCGCACACGGCAGGGGGTGGATTAGAGACTGAGGAGGAGGTCCTGTGAAGATGTCCTCGGAACTCGTCAGCGCCTGCCCACAGGGGATGGGCAGTCGCGGGTCCGGAGGCGAAGTAACTGTGTCCGGGAAACTGGGACTGTGGATTTGTGGTGCCGTCTAGATGACCCAGGAAGTGAGGAAATCTCTCTTTTATTGACAATGTGGGTACCATAGCTCAAAGGGGGAGTGGCAAAAGAAAATAAGGAAAATAAGGATTTTTCTCCTGGCCCTCCACCGGGGGACGGAGTGGTCTTGGTACCATCTCCAGAGTGAACATCTGACTGCCCGGGTCTTCCGTCTCGGGAGTGCATAGGAGCTTTCCTTGAGGTCCTGGAGAAGGGTGGCGTATGCTGCCTGTGGGTCGCTCGACGCTGGGGCTGAGAGCTGGGCCCGGGTTGAAGCGGAACTGCCTGTTGTTTGGATTAAGCTGCAGGGGGACACCCTCGGTGGGCAGACAGGGAGCAGGCTGTGCTTGGGCGGTGCCACGGCATGATGTGAGAGATCGTTTACGTCTGCCTCTTTACCGACAAAAACTGCTGGGTGAAGTCGTCGACTGTGTCGCCGAAAAGACCAAGGGAGACGGGGGCGGTGAGAAAGCGGGCTTTGTAAGAACAGCAAGTGCTAAAATTTCTAACATTGTGCATCCTCATTACTTTTCCTCTGGTATTACTTCTCCCTCTTAGAATGTGGTGAAAGGAAAAGAAACAAGCATGGAGAAATTGAAGCAAGATGTACACTATTTGTATAATAGAATGTTCTTCAAGCATCACTTCAGAAAAGAACGCAAATTTTTAATTTTGCACAAATTTTGTGCACCCTAGTTTTTCTAGACAAACTGCAAGTCTGCATCTGTGCACATCATCTTGCGTTGACTGTATTAACACAGTACCACAAAGCAGTCATTGTGTGCATGCATAGAACGGGGCTGTATGGGGTTGCAGTCAAAACTTTGAAAAATCTGAGCGCTCAACCATACGTGAGACATAATGGCACACTTAAAAATAAAGTACACCCAAGCCTTGTCTAGAAAAAACTGGGCTGCATGCGGACAGTACCTGTTTACTGTGCTGATAACGAAATTTGTGGCAGTGGCAATTTGTGTTCAGTGGAAAACTGAATTATACATTGGTCTTTACTCCTCTGAACCATGACACTCTCCTCACCTCACTTCAGCACAAGGATCTCCTGAAGTTAATTAGATGGCCAATTGATGCATCACTCTTCATGGACACACAGCTGGGTTCAGGAGATTCTCCATGAATCAAACTGAAAGTCAGCAATTAACGACTCTTTAAAAAATAAATTTTCTTAATTTTCCCAATGTCATCCCTAAATCTCTTGCAGTCAAGAAGTCTCTATATAGTTTACAGATAAAGAAAAAATGTAAAGGGGTCATGTCATTAGGAATGAAATATTTTGGCATAAAAAAGGTCATTGTACTATAAAACATACTGTAAGTTTCAGTACTTAAAAATTCTTCTTCAGTCCGAAAAGAGCATTTTTTGTTCTCTGCAAAATCTGCAGAACTCTGCAAAATCGACTCGTTTTGAATTGGCTGCATTGTGACATCACAGTGCAGTGTAATTTGAATATCCCTAATTTCACAACATACAAAATCATGGCTGTGAATTGATAGATAGGGGCTGAGGTACACCAACATTGAAAAAGGTACTATTGTTACTGTAGTTTGCTTTTAACCAACAAAATTTAAGATCTCGAGTAACATCTCATGTATCTGTGTTCCTGGTTATGGAAAAACTGCATCTCTGCATAGCCTTCTAAAGGATCCCAGCATTAGGCATGAGTGGCTTATTTGTTATATTTTGTTTAAATATTTTATTTAAACAAAGTTCAGTCATGACAATTCTCTGAAAGGTTTAGCATATTAATGTGGGTATGACACATAGATAGGATATTGGTCTTGGCGGTCTAGATCTGCTACGCTGAGGCTTCCTGGCCATCCACCTGATCTGCTCTGGTCTCCTGGGTCTTCTGGTCGTTCACCTGATCTGCTCTGGTCTCCTGGGCCTCCTGGTCTTCCACCTGATCTGCTCTGGTCTCCTAGCCATCCGACTGATCTGTTCTGGTCTTCTGGGTCTCCTGGTCATCCACCTGATCTGCTCTGGTCTTCTGGTAATCCGCCTGATCTGTTCTGGTCTCCTAGGTCTCCAGACCGTCCACCTGATCTGCTCTGGCCTCTTTGGTCTCTGACTCCATCTTGGCCCTGCCTCCCTTACTAGTCTTCCTTGGGCATTAGGAGCCGCCCATTAGAGGGGGAGGTTCTGTCATGATTCACTGTTGTTTTGCCTTGAGTTTAGCCCCTGTCTTCTGTTTTCACAGGACTACATTCCCCATAATTCACTGCCCTCATCACTGCCAGCAGTTCCCAATTGTTCTCTCCTGTTTTCCATTACCTCATTAATCCTTGTGTATATAATGCCCTGATGTCTCCTCAGTCCTTTTCCTGTAGTTCATGTTCCGGTTGCTATCTTGTTTGTAATGTTTGTTTTGTTTCCCAGTTCCTAGTCTTGCCTCGTTCCAGTGTTTACCCTGTTTTTGTATTTGATTTATTTTTTATTAAAGTTATGCTGCATTTAGATCCCACTCTTGTGACTTCCTTCAAACGTGACACATAGGCAGTATGGAAAATATTATTATTACTATAGCACATGCTGCACTCAGTGGTATTGCTGATCACAACAAAGTTGCAAAACTGCACGCCGTTGATGAGCACCTGATGGAAAGCCAAAGTGTCATTTGTCATGTGAAGGTATTTAGAATCGACATTGTTCTCATCATAAACACAGGCTGTCCAGTGCATATGTCTCCCCACAAACAAGGAACAGTTCCATGGTTCCAGGAGTAATCTGTTCTGCCACCAATTTTATTTTTGACTTCATGTTTTTACATGTCTTTCCACTGATGGAGTAATCAGTGGAAAGAAACTAAGTACATTTACTCCACTACTGTAATTGCAATTTTTTAATTATTTTCATTATATATTACCTTACATTTATACTCCGCTACATTTCAGAGGCATATGGTATATTTGGTATGTTTGACCACAGATATTAGACATTCGAATCAGTTCATGCAATGTTACAAATGAAAACACCCAACACATTGTATAGCAGAGCCTGACTGATACTAATATTCTGAGGCCCATGCCGATATTTTGGTATTTTAAAAATCTGACAATATGTCCAAAGGTGTTACAACAATGACCTTCTCATCATTGGTGCCCACTCTTGCTTCCAGTTGTTTCTCTATAACATCAGAGTTTTCATGGGTGCCAGCAACCTACAAATATTATATAAAGTTTCAGTGTACAGCCGGTAGGTAACAATGCCACTAAGTGCAGCAGACAGTGCAGTTTTTCCAAAATATTCACCTGTATCAGTGCATGACGGGATGCCTAACACTATAACTGTTTTTTACAGAAGTACACTCTACAAGAGCTTGGTTGGGGACCCACCTGACCTCTCCTTGCTACAGATTGGAGATATGTACAAAGACTTCAATATTACAGAGAAACCTTTAGCAGCAACCATATGCATCAGTGATGAGAAGACTCTTGCTGAGACAGCTTTAAGTTTAGCACATAAGGGGAGTGTGCTTTAGTACCAGCAGCACATATTGCCCACAAAGTCAGGCTTTACCCAACAGATTTTGTGCATGTGTGCACTGAGGAGGAGCACTTCAACCTTAAAAGCTTGATGGTCACACTGGACATGGCCTATAAGATTGAGGCGTTACAAGAGAGCAGGCAGCAGACCAGGAGTGGCATCAGCTCCGTAGGTCTAGGATCACCTCAGGTTTTATAGAGGTGTGTTTTGTGAGTATTTTGCTGAAAGAATCCTCAAAGGAACAGGGCAGACTGCAGAAATAGAAAGAGAAAGGATGAAAAATGTCAACGGCTTGATTTTCGATCCATTCGCACAGACACCATTTGGACTGGTTGAGATAAAGTGCCCTAATGTGAAGAACTATGTGAACTGTAAATACCTTAAAATGCAGTATGGCACTTTGGCTCTCTGTGAAAGCTACTTGCACTACTGGCAGTTGCAGGTTCAACTGTTGATCACTGGCCTGCAATGGTGCAACTTTGTGATTTGTGTCCTGGAAGACATGTTGGTGCAGCGTATCCATGTTGACCCGAAGGTAACAACAGTCACCAGAGAGAGGGTGGACCAGTTTTACTTTAATGTGTACATTCAGAAGTACCTGTCTGCCTCCAAAAGATTTTACTGATTGATGCAGGAGAATTCGAGTGGGGGCCTTTCTATGAAGAAAAATGAAATTACCTGAAATAAACTCTTAAAATATACTGTAATTGTGAAAAGAACCAGGAGGAAATGGCATTTCATGCATTTCAGCCTCACAAGTGTTTAAACTAATTATACCACACAGAGGCGCCATTTTCTCAATGTAGGCAATTTCAATGTTTCATGCATCACTGTTGGAAGATTTTCTCTTGTTCAGCCCAACTCACAAACATTTATTTGTCAGTGATACAAATAATTACAATATTTCAAATACAATTTATGTCTCATGGTGACTTTGTATAAAATATGTTTTCTGATTTCATATTTACTGTCAGGGTTGGGGAGTAACGCAATACATGTTACGGCATTACGTATTTAAAATACAAAAAATGCGTAACTGTTTTCCACTACAGTTACAATTTAAATCATTGGTGATTAGAATACAGTTACATTATGAGCGTGTTACCGCTGAGACCTAGCACATGTGGAGGCTTCACACTATTCTCCATGGCATCCACGCACAACTCACCATGCCCCACCGAGAGCAAGAACTACATAATAGCAACCCCATGGTTACCCCATGTGATTCTACCCTCCCTAGCAACCGGGCCAATTTGGTTGCTTAGGAGACCTGGCTGGAGGCACTCAGCACACCCTGGATTTGAACTCATGACTCTGTGGCAAGGTGGAGGGCGGGGCCGGGTCGTGACTCAACATGCCTGGTCCCGAATTAGGCTAATCAAGCCTCCGAGAGGGTTAAAGGCAGACTGCGGAAGATGGGCGTGAGAGAGAGATCGTTCACGGACATGTCCGTTGTCTTATGTGTTTGTATTTTGAGTTTTACATTAAACCTTTAGTTGTATGTCAAGCCGGTTTCTCGCCTCTTCCTTGCCCGTGAAAATGAACTGTTTTACAGACTCCAGGGGTGGTTGTCAGCGTCTTCACCTGCTGAGCTAACCAGGCCCCCTGCCTGAACAATACTTTGTCTATGACAGAACCAGAATACAATGATGAAACAAAAGTAACAGTGCCATGCAGTGACACACCTATCATTCCTTTCAGGGTAGTGTGGGATTTATACTCTGAAAACGTCTCACTCTGTAAGAGTAAAGATGAAGGCATCTGACATCATATCTGCTAAGTCAATAAGGACTTGGGTGTCAGAGTACTTGCTGAACACACGGCATAATGTTCACAATGGCATAATTCCGTTTAGGCTTTTGTTGTCTGAAAGGACAAAAACACATTACATTCGATTTTTACAAGCCTACGAATATTGTTTGGAATCCAATAAAAATCAGATTTTTCTTAATGCAGCTCGGTCTGTATGTTCAGATTGGATTTCATGTGGATTTGTTCGTCATTTAATGTGCGAGACAGTTGTTATACTTCAGGTTTTGCGACGAGAAAACATACTGTGCTCCGAACGGTGTTCTGTCAAAGTGTGTTCTCCCTATGTTTCCCCTTAAGTTTAGTGCACAGTTGATCATTAAACATAGGGGGAACAGACTTCAACACTAACCTAAGGGGAAACATAGGGGGAAAAGACTTTGACACAAACCTAAGATGAAACATAGGAGGAACAGACTTCGACAAAGGGGAAACATAAGAGGAACTGACTTTGACAAAAAACTTAAGGGGAAACATAGGGGGAACATATTTCGACACTAACCTTAAGGGGAAACATAGGGGGAACAGATTTCGACACTAACCTTAAGGGGAAACATAGGGGAAAAAAACTTTGACACAAACCTTAAGGGGAAACATAGGGGGAACAGATTTCGACACTAACGTTAAGGGGAAACGTAGCAGGAATGGATTTAGAAAAAGGGGAAACATAGGTGGAACAGACTTCAACACTAACCTTAAGGGGAAACATAGGGGGAACAGATTTCGAAAAAGGGGAAACATAGAAGGAACAGACTTCCAACACAAATCATAAGGTGAAAGATAGGGGGAACAGATTTCGACACTAACCTAAGGCGAAACATAGGGGGAACAGACTTCGACAAAGGGGAAACATAGGAGGAACAGACTTTGACAGAACAACGGCATAATTAATTAATTAGGCATCTCGAATGGAATACAATAACGATGACCAGTAGGATCGTTACAAACAGAATTTCCAATACAAATTACTTCAAAAGTGAGTTTAGCCTGTTTTATGACACATTTCAGCCCTACTAAGCTCTCACAGTGGAAGGTAAACAGGGCATAGAGATCATCACGTCTGAATGAAACATAACCATAAGTCATTTATATGTTACAGGGCACTCAAAGCACTGCAAACCTCTTATAATAATACAGACATTGGCTTAACTTACCCAAAGAGATGTGCTAAGGTGCAGTAACCCACTACGGTTGCGAGAAACCACAACATGATAAAGTATTGAATATGGGATGCTTGAGAATTTTGAGCATTTCATCAAAGGATACTGGACCTTGTCTCACCGGCCAAACTTTTTATGCTTTAATACGGGACACAAATATACAAGTCTTTATGGTAATAATGATAATCATTGCCTGGTCATCATAAATGTATGTATGTGTTTTTAATTAGATTGAATTAGATAACAGTGTTCTCTTGGGTGCTGATTTATCAGCAAGCTTCTTTTAAAAACAAAATTATGTAGTATGAACTATGCCTATTGATCGATGAGGTGGACCAACATGCACGATTCTCTCTTGTACATAGTGGTAGCTGGCAAATCTACAAGAGTGAAAGAAAATTATTATTGCCTTTAAATTAAAGCATAACCCATTATTGATGTTTGCCCTGGTAGATCTTGCCAGGAGGCCGTGGCAGTACAGTGGCAACACAATGACCAAAATGTTTTGCTCCTGTTAGTTAGAATGAATTGCAGCATAATCTGAAATGTAATCACGTTTTAAAGTTGAGTCCACCATAAACTGTGCATACACCAGCAATCACTGAGTGAGTAGAGATTTGAATAACGTTTTGCCCAATATTCTTGATTTTAATAACTTGAATTTTTTTATGGTTGCCTTTTTATTTTGTATTTATAGCTCTATGTGTTAATGTCAATCTTATCTTGCTTTTATTCATTTACTTTAATATGGTCTTGTGTTCACAGGGTGCCCACATAAAAGAGTTGCTCTTATTGGTCACCCAGTATAAATAAAGGTTAATGAATAAATGAATATGAACACAATCTAGGTCTGCAACAAAGTCATAACCACAGGGGTGTGCAAGCGGAATATCATATGACATAATACATACCTGGTATAGATTCTGATGTCATCATCATGTGTCATCAGCCATATCACCCTGCAGCTCTTGCATAGTTGCCCACTAATGCTAAGCAGGGTTGAGCCTGGCCAGTATCAGGATGGGAGACATACTGGGGAAAACTAAGGAAGTGGTATTAGGGAGCCCAGCAGGGGGTGCTCACCCTGTGATCTGTGTGAGTCTTTATGCCCCAGTACTGTGACAGGGATACTATACTATAAAAAGCACCATCTATTGGATGAGACATTAAACTGAGATTCTGACACTCTGTGGTCATTAAAAATCCCAGGGCACTCCTTGTAAAGAGTAGGGGTATAACTCTGGTGTCCTGGCCAAAATCCCCTCCCATTGGCCCTTATCTATTGTGGCCTACAAATAATGTCCATCCCTGAATTGGCTATATCACTACTCTCCTCTTCACCAATAGCTAGTGTGTGGTGGGTGTTCTGGTGCACTATGGCTGCTGTTGTATCATCCTGGTGAATGCTGCACATGGGCGGTGGTTGATGAGATTCCCCCTATACTATGTAAAGCGCTTTGAGTGCCTAGAAAAGTGTTATATAAATTAAAGGAATTATCTGATGCTAAAAACCTCTCCAAGCCAAACGACTGCTTCAGTGTAACCTCTTCCTGCCGCTTTCGCAGCTGCTGGGCCTCTATTTTCTACCATGCTCTATCCAAAGATGATGGTTCTGCATCGTAATCGTGGCACTGAAGCAACCATTCAACAGCCATCTTCTTTTTTTTTTTTGGCCACTGGATTACTTTTGGCATGACGTACAACATTTGAAGTGTTAAATTGAAGAAACCCATTAAACAGACTTTACATTACAGCCTTGTTTTCAATCATGAAATTTTTTTAATATGCTGTCTATCCTGATTATTTTAGATCCATATGCAGACAACTGTAAGTGATTCACTTAAGTTGATTTCACATAAAAGTTCTGTTCTTTCTGAGTGTTTCTGAGTTTTTTGTTTTTTTTTATTTATTTTTTCCTCTGAAATGAACTGTGAAATCCCTGGAGGTTGTTGATGCTTATTGTAAAGTTAATCATTCTAGCTACTGCAAGTCACACATGGATAGATAACTTTCTACTTGAACACGTTGCTGATTGGCACACTCATTCTGATAAGCAGCAGGCCTGAGTGATGTACGGGGTTGAATGGCCAACAATGCTTTGAAATACAAGTCAGAAAATGCTTTGGATAAGTTGCTAAAAATGTAGCAAAAGCAAATGAAGCCTGTCCTTTTAAGCTGATATAATGAAAATTTGAACAAAAACATGCAGTTAATATTGGAATTTGTATTTAAATATTCCATGTAATTTTCTCCATGCTTACCTTGTTTATATGGACAGCACATACATGCTACAAATATCCTGTAATATAATTTATGCAAAGTGTAGTTAGAATGCAAATGTGAGACTGTAGATGATACTTAAGTACCATGCTGTGATAATGGACTATACACTAGACATTAGTCATACTGAACAACTTTCTTTTGTTTTAAGAGTGGCAAACTGTGAAAAATCAATCAGTGTTACAATTTCTAAACACCTTATTGACTTAATGTTCCTGACACAACTGGGAAAGGGTTTCAAATACTGTTTGGTCAGTAAGAAAAACTCAGCCTAAACATTGCAGATTGCAGGTGCAGGTGCCAATCATATGACAATGGCAGCAACATGCAGGGACAGAAACAGAAGTCCAAGTCAGATTGAGACAATGTATGTTCCCTGTGCTAGCCATAGCTTTAACTTGGTCCTAGCTGATGCAGAACAACTTGAGAATGAGGCAAAAGGTGTCAGACAGTACCTCCACACCTGAACAGCAAAGGGAGTTTTGTCTTCCTGTTATGGATACAGCTTGAAATAGATTTTCCAAAATTAAGCATATTACACTTGGGAGGAATATGTGAATTTAACATTAGAAACTCTCGGTTCAGAGGATCCCCCTCTCCTTCACACCATATCACAGCTATGCCAGAATCTGCTCCATGCCAGGTCACAGACAAGTCTGAGTCTGCTCCACACCATGTCACAGCCAAGTCTGAGTCTGCTCCATGCCAGGTCACAGCCAAGTCTGAGTCTGCTCCACACCAGGTCACAGCCAATTCTGAGTCTGCTCCACGCCAGGTCACAGCCAAGTCTGAGTTTGCTCCACTCCAGGTCACAGCCAAGTCTGAGTCTGCTCCATGCCAGGTCACAGCCACAGACAAGTCTGAGTCTGCTCCACGCCAGGTCACAGCCAAGTCTGAGTCTGCTCCATGCCAGGTCACAGCCAAGTCTGATTCTGCTCCACGCCAGGTCACAGCCAAGTCTGATTGTGCTCCATGCCAGGTCACAGCCCTGTCTGAGTCTGCTCCATGCCAGGTCACAGCCAAGCCTGATTCTGCGCCATGCCAGGTCACAGCCACACCTGAGTCTGCTTCACGCCATGTCACAGCCACATCTGAGTCTGCTCCACGGATATCAAGGCTAAAGCCTCCCATGGCCCCTTGCTCCAAGCCAGCCTCATCCATCCTGGAGTAAGAGTACACGGCTGCCCCGAAGTGGAGGAGGAGAAGAAGGGCTTCTGCTATCGAGTCTCTGCCAGTGTTCACAACCACAGAGGTTGTTCCCAAGTCTCTGCCAGTGTTCACAACCATGGAAGTCGTTCCCAATCTCTGCCTGTGTTCACAACCATGGAGGTCATTCCTGAGTCTCTGCCCGTGTTCACAACCACAGAGGTCGTTCCAGATCTCTGCTAGTGTTCAAGACCATGGAGGTCGGTCCCAAGTCTGTGCCAGTGTTCACAACTATGGAGGTCATTCCCCAGTTTCAGCCAGTACTCACGACCACAGAGGTCGTTCCAGATCTCTGCCAGTGTACATGACCACGGAGATCATTCCCAAGTCTCTGCCAGTGCTCACGACCTCAGAGCCCGTTCCCAAGTCTCTGCCCATATTGCACTTCTAGCTGTTCCCGATTGTTCTCACATGCCTTCCATGACATCCTTTATCCTTGTGTACATAATGCCCTGTTGTCTGTTCTGTCTTTGTCAGTTGTTGTGTTTTTCTTCAGTTCATGTTCCAGTTGCTATCTTGTTTGTAATCTTTGTTTTATTTCCCAGTTCCTAGTCTTGCCCTGTTCCAGTGTTTACCCTGTTTTTGTATTTGATTTATTTGTGAGCAAATTTAAACTGCATTTAGATTCCGCTCTCGAGACTTCCTTCAAACGTTGCACACTTAAGCTGCGTACACACTGCCAGTGACATTGCGTGAGACAGCGACACCATCCCATTAATTTTCAATGAGAGCTGGCGACTTCCAGCGACACAAGCTGTCGCGACCATTGGCGACCAGATGTGGGCATGTCCAGCGACGTGACAAAGCAACTTACGGGAGCGACAGCCAATACGAGAGAAGATGGTAGAGCTCACGTGATCCTTCTCTCTCTCTCTCAGCTCCTGCAGTTATGGAAAGATCAGGGGACCCACCCTCTGCAGCAGCTCATCAAACTGGGTCCTGTCAAGCCTGAAGTACTGCTGGAACTGGACTTCATCCAGTCGCAGCTCCTGCACCAGCCGGTGGTACTCACCGTGCTGACTCCGAGATTTAATGTTTTTTGTGGACACAGACAGACCGGCATTTGCATTTTCGCCGCAGATAAACAGCCACTATGGCAAAGAGCACGCCTTGTTTCTCATTCATCTTTGATATAAAGCATTTTATGTACTGATTCCATGTATATTTAGTCTTTTCCCTCCAAAATGTTTTTTTTTTTAGCGGCAAGAAAAGTGATTCGCTGTCAACAGCAATAGAATGGCTTCAGTGAATGTCATTTATAAACGTTACTAGGCAACCAGTATTGGGAAAGCCCACTAGCGACCTAACTGCCAGCCACTGGCGACCTGCAGCGGCAAAGTCGCTGGCAGTGTGTACGTAGCTTTAATGAATTGACCGCCTGTCCGCCAATCTTCAACATGTTTTACACTAAACAAAAATGCTGTTTTATAAAAGATGTCAAATTAAAGAATGTTGCGACAGGTAGAACTCATTTACGGCATTAACACCAGCTCACAAAAATTGCATCAATTAATTAAAATAAGTGTTTAGTATTACAATATAATGATACATTTTGTACAATATTGTATGTTGTCTAATGAAAACAAAAACAAATTGATATATGTCTGATTTCCTCCTTTGGCTTTTAGGATTCAAGGATTAAATTAGACTTAAATAAATTGTAATGACTATTATGACTGCTGTGTGTGCCAAATGATGCTGACATAAAATAATATACATTTTTAAATAGATTAAGACTCCCTTTCCAAAATCGCATGCTCTTATTCCCACTTACTGAAACGTATTCCACAAACATCATGCCATGACTGTGTGCAGCCTTTAACTGCAAGAACCAGTCCGGAGTGATCTATACAGGGACGTAGTGCAGGGTATATGCAGGTATACGGGTATACCCACTTTTTATAAATCTTCATTGCATATGAAATGAAATTAATAAATGTGCATATACCCACTTGCGTATACAACATTTTCTTATGGGGGAACATTTTCTTCTGTGGCTAATATTAATTTCATAATAATTCTTACTCCTTGAAGACAAGCAGCAGAAGTTAAGTGACAGTGTGCAAATACAATTGGCCCATTTTGGGGTGAACTATATATGCAAGACTAGTCTTGGATGTCACTGTTTATAACACAGGGCTTTCATCCTTTGCTGGGCCGCTTTAAAAAAAATGGGGGGCATAAATTAAGAGTATACCCTCTTCTCCAGGCACCACTACACCACTGGGTCTATCCGTATTCAGATTTTCACAGAATGAATAAATGTAAGGACCTATCGTAATTTTTTTTTATTATTTTGACAGTGACTTGCACAATCTTATATAGGTCTATTAGCCACTGACAGAAAGTCAAGACAAGACAATAAACCCACTGCCAATGTCTCTTCTAGAGACATTGGCAGTGTTAAAAAAAGGTATTTCATTTTAAACAGGGAAATGTGCATTTGCATTATGTCCCACTGGAAACTTAACATGTAGGAGATATATCAGCATCTACCATCTTCAGTCAAAACAAAATAGTATTTTCCACTGATTATACACTGGTTTGCCCGCGGTCTGCCGGCGGGTCATCCCCATCAACCTGGACGAGGGAGGGGGCAAGGGGAGGGAAACAACAATAATTAAAAATGGGGGGGAGGTCCTTCCTGCACTGGGCAGTACCTCCCCTCCCACAAACACCATAATTTAAAAAAGAGGGAAAAGGCCAACGCAGAGCGTCAGCGAGAGAGAGAGGAGAGAGAGATAAAAAAAAAAACGTACTCGCCGGTTCTCTGATATGCCGTAGCTCGTTCCTCAGCCACTTCTCCACCAGCCGCGCCTCTCCGGGCGGATCGGAGGCAGTCCTCAGCCCCTGGCGGACAGAACGCCCCGCCGTGTTCCCGGGGAGTCGAAGGGGCCTCCCCCCGCCCCTGGCAGCGGTTCTCCCGCTCCAGGCGGTCGGCGGCGAGCCCTCCTCCCCTCGCGGTCGGAGGCCGTTCCTCCGCGTCCAGGCGGCTGGGCTCCTCCGTCCCCCGGCAGATGGCCGCGGCTGCTCCGCTGGGCAGTGGCGAGAACTCCGCTACGCCGCATCCCTCTTCCTTCCCAGGTTTCGGCACCAATGTAACACAGATCAAGTTCACGGGCAAGGAAGTGGCGAGAAACCGGCTTGACATATAAAATAATAGGTTTAATGGAAAACTCAAAATACAAACACATAAGACAACGGACATGTCCGTGAACGATCTCTCTCTGCCACACCACTGTCCGCGAGAGGCCTTTATCCCTCTTGACGGCTTGATCAGCCTAATACGGGACCGGGCGTGCATAATCACGCCCCGGTCCCGCCCTCCACCGTGCCACACATTCATACTATCAATCATTACAATATAAATAACACTGTTTTATACTATCACCCATTACAATGATAATAATACATTTTTAAAAACATCTACAATTCTTCTAAAGGGTGGCAGAAAACATATTTCTCGCCATGCCATGCCAACAATACTGGGCAAAGAGATAATAAAAAAAGCACAGTCCAAGAAAGTCTACTGAGTCCACTGCAGGGTTCATTCATATATGGGTCTTCAGAGGAGAAAGAAGAGAGTGATAAAAATGAAGTAACATTTTATTCAAGCTTAAATTAATCTCAATTTAATGCATCCTTACAAGCAGGGTCCAAAATCAACTTTTGCCACACTTGCAACGTGTTTATATGCTGTATCATATATCACATATATCTGTTCAACTATTGTGATGCAGCAATGTTTTCTGATGTCAGACAAAGAATATTCAAACTAGTTAGTCCACTCGAGCCTTCTCCCATTCCATCCATCACTCATGCCATTTGTCAACAATGCGTCTTGCTGGGGGGCCTGGGTAGCTCAACGAGTATTGATGCTGACTAACACCCCTGGAGTCGCGAGTTCAAATTCAGGGAGTGCCGAGTGACTCCAGCCAGGTCTCCGAAGCAACCAAATTGGCCCGGTTGCTAGGGAGGGTAGAGTCACATGGGGTAACCTCCTCGTGGTCGCGATCAGGGGTTCTCGCTTTCAATGGGGTGTGTGGAAAGTTGTGTGTGGATCGCGGAGAGTAGCATGAGAAAATAGGATAAAATTAGAAGAAAAAAAAAACAAAACAATGCGTCTTGCTTTTCGCATTGTATTCTGTAAAACTTTGGTAAAAATATTTTGCTGCATAAAAAAATTACTTTAATTAATCCATGACTGGGGACATGCAAAGTGGCAGATATTCTTATGAAAAACAAGCATTTAAAATAAGACAAATGTTGTTTTTTAAATTATTTTTATATTTTTATACTAAACAGAGGTAAATCGATCAAGTAATGTAACCAATTTAAATATTTTTTGTTTCCTGAAAACTAGTCACTGTTTCAGACTTCAATTAGAGATCAATTGTAGGCTTTACTGGCCACTGTGTGCCTGTGCATATGGGAGCTTAAAAGGGCACAACAAGGAGTGTGATGGATTTTATGTAGAGGGGACAAGGGTATGAATAGCTGGGCTGAGGCAAAAAGAGTCTGGGATCTCATACAGCCTAGAAACAAATGAAAGCAGTTGAAATTAATATAGGAATATTCATGACCACATAAAGAAGAGTCATGAATTGATGTATCCACAAAAAAAGAAGAAGAAATAAACAAATACATACATAAATAATAAATACTGTATATCCACATATTTAAATGTGCACAGAGATATACAACCACATAAATAAATGCACAGATCAATGCAAAAATACAACAATAGAATTATTTATAAACATGTATTTGTGCACAACTCCATAGGTTCATCATCTTATAAATAAACAAGACCTAAATGAGGATAAAGCTGATTTGTACTGGAATGCTCTGGGAAGGGTGACCCAGTCTCCCTTCAGGGTCATGTGAGATGGTCTGATACAGACTTTTCAGGATTCCTGTATTTATGTAACAGAAGGTAGGGAGCAAATCTCCAAAAATGACAAAACAATCCATTAAAGTGGTCCATACATTTTGTGTGCTATATGTCTTGCATAGGTGCATAAAGTCTTCTGAAGCCTTATGATGCCAAAACCCTATGAAATGAATGTGATGCATCAATTTGAATATTCAGGACGGAGAACGACATTTCAGAGCTGCAGCGGAAGGGAACATTTTCAATCAGTTTAACGAAAATATAATGGTTATATTTTATACCTAGTATACTTCTAAAACCATACAATAACCATTAATTCAATATTAATGGTTATTGTATGGTTTTAGAAGTATACTAGGCAAGTACTAGACAAGGCAACTGTTGTTGTATGGAAAAGAGCTGTGTGAAGATTCTTTAAAAAAAATTATGTTTGTGTTCAATGGAAAGAATAGCAGCATACAGGCTTGCAATGACATGGGGGTGAATAAATAATTAGAATTTTATTTTTGTATATTAATCCATAATCAAAAAGATTAGGATTAAATAAGATTAGTGGTTAAATCCATGTCTTCCGTATAAATATTTAAGTCATTTTTATTGTCAATCTCCACTTTCACTTTCTTCTTTTGTTTTTAGTAATTCATATTCTTTGTGCATACCAGCATCTACTAGGCACGGAGGATCATTTATAGTTAAAACAGCATAAACATAATAATATAATTAACTGAAAAATAAAACATGACCTCTAGAAAGTTTAACACAAATCTCATACATTTTTGTTGGATAGAACGGCTACAACAGTGATTGTCAGGAACATAATTTGATGTTCCACTATATTTTCAACATGATATTACCACCTTCTGGTGGAATCTCCAAACTGCAAATGGAAAAACTGAATTTAGACTTTGCGCTGAGAACAGATGTGCTTATTGCGCATTGCACCACTTTTGTTTACACATACACACAAAGATAAACATACATGCAAATACTCCCACCTAAGGCCGCCTTCACTTTGCGCTGGCACGAAAAATGCAATTAGAATTAGTGCTTTCATAAAAACAAGTTAAGACGTTGTTCACGGTTGCTGTGCGTTTTGTTCGCGGTCATGAAAATAGAGCCCTGAGATTCTGATGAGGCAAAAGACAAAACATAATTTGGACTCATTTTGTCAGATGAAAACAATGTTTGAAGAAGACAGCAAAGAGATCAAAGGAGAGAGTTTTGGTTAAAAGTCTAAATTTCTGATTTTAAATAAATTCAGATTTAAACTCTGCAAATTTGAATTCTACAGATTTGAAAGTATTTGGCAAGAAGATTGCAGTCAACTGAAACTCATAGAACTTGAAAGGATCTGCTGAAAAACTGGAGAATCTGTCCTAGCCAAACTGTGTAAGAAACTTTGCAGCTTTAATCACTACTAATGCTGGCCCTAAAAAATAACTTGACTGATTAACCTGTTTGAATACTTCTGAAAATGAGCCTTTTCAGTTTATTTATTTATATTTTATTATTATTATTATTCATAGATCTGCAACATTTTGAAAGGTTTTAGGGCAACCAGCCTTGTGTAAAGTACATCAAACTGGTAATCTCATCTGTCAAGATCATTGAGATTACCTTCTACTTCTCTTTTTTTTTCTTCTTTTTTTTTAAGAAAGAGAAATGTCCAGGTTACTTCCATATCCTCCATTCCCTGATGGAGGGAACAAGATGTGTCGATGAACTCTTGGGAGTCCGAGACACCTCTGATCTTTGATAAAAGGCCAATGGGAATTGGCAAGTGGTATTTGCATGACACTCCCCCACACATATGGTAAAAAGGAGCTGGTGTGCGAACCGTTCTTTCAAATTTTGTGCTGAGGAGCCGAGAGAGAAGGTCCCGGCCTCAGCGGTTAGTCCAGTGTTGTGGCAAGAGGTAACCAGGACATTCCCTATCTGTCACTCACTCAACGTTGTGTCGATGAAGTGACACTAGGGGTCCCCTACAAAATGCCACAACTAGCTGGACTGTGTTATGTGAACTGGCGGTGTGAGACGGGCAGACTACTGTGTGCTTCGTAGCCAGCGCACCAGGTAGCAGCCAACCTTCCCGATGCTGTTATGAGTGTCGAACGGCACTTCGGGGACAAGTCGACTGCCCAAAGAGAGAATAGGGGCAGGCTAGCCCAGTCATGCCTTTTCCCTCTTTTTTTAGTTTATCTCCCCGAAAAGAGTGACATTTTTTCAACTGCCTGAGACCATCAGTGTCCACATGGGGGTTGTCACTCTCAAGGGGAAGATACCGCAGAGACCACACCCTGCCCCGAGAGAGAGAGGGGGGGGGTTGTGTTTTGAGTGGAAATACGTCACATGTTCTTGCTGACTTTTTTGTCGGAAGTGAGTCATGAGGAGAAGTCCTATGATAGGTCCTACCCAATGGGGGAGGAGTTACTACAAACATGGTGAATGGGGCAGAGGGTCCTCTGCCCAAGGAAGATGCAGTTTACCAACTGGCAAACGATTTAGCGGAAGATATGTGTTGCATAGGGTTACCTACAGGGAACCAGCACATGCGGAGCACCTTCCCCTGCCACCTTCTTAGTTAGGACGTTGTAACGAGATTTAGCTTCTTCAGAGAGGAGGAAGGACGCGGAAACGGGGTGGCTTTTTAATTTCTTTTGGAATCCCCACCCGGGAGATTATTTTGAAGAGTGCCCCAGCAACACTACGTGCTGAGATGTTGCTTAGAGGCACTGCTTCCGGATATCGTGTTGCGTAATCCACTAGGACTAACACAAAGCGATGCCCGCGTGCTGTCCGCTCTAATGGCCCAACGAGGTCCATTTCAATTCTCTCAAAGGGAACCTCGATTACCGGAAGAGGGCGCAATGGCGCTTTTGGGGCGGCCGGTGGGTTTACCAGCTGGCATTCGCGGCATGCCGCACACCACCTGCGGACGTCACCGCTAATGCCCGGCCAATAAAAACGGGCTATTAGACGGAGAAGTGTTTTTCTTTCTCCTAGGTGACCTGCCATGGGATTATAATGAGCTGCTTGGAATAACATTTCCCGGCGGCTCCGTGGAATCAATAACTGAGTAATATTTTCCTTTGTCTGAGTGTCCTGCGTCACTCTATATAACCGGTCATTTATAATCGCAAAATAGGGATATGCGAGAGCGATGTCCGGCTGAAGACGTTGACCATCAATCGTCTTCACCTGGTCGAAGGCGTGCTTAAGGGATTCATCCCGCGACTGCTCCAAAGGGAAATCCGCGTTAGGGAATTCCCTGCGGAGAGGAGGGGCGGAAGGCCCGCCCCTTCCCTCGTCATCCCAATCTGGAACGGTCGAGGACGGCCCCGGCTCCGCCTCCCCTGCCAAAGCGTCGCACATCGCACATCTCCCTATTTTAGTGCAGGACCCATCCTTACAAATACTCTCTAATAGTTCCCTAAATGCAGGCCAATTGGTCCCCAAAATCAGAGGATGGGTGAGGCGGGAACTAACCGCTGCCTCCACTCTTATGTTTTTTCCCTCGAATTTAATTAGCACAGTCACCATCGGATAGTTGTGAACATCCCCATGCACACACCTCACCTTCACCCGCTTAGCCGTGCTCAAAGCCCCGGGTTGAACCAAGCATTGATGGATGGTGGTCTGATTACAACCGGTATCCAGCAAAGCTTGGTGTGTACCCCCCTGGATTCTTACTGGAATCCGGTACGCTCCAGCCCGATCGGGGGCAGCATGTGGGGGATCGGAAACCCGAACCACCGTCCCCACCTCCATCATCGGACACTGATCACGGAAGTGGCTCGGGTCGCCGCATCTCCAGCAGGCCGGCCCAGGCGCGACACCCGTACCTGCTTCGGCGGACGCTCCCACCTGAGGGGGAGAGCGGCTGTAGGTTGTGGGGAAGGGACGGGACGAGACTGTTGTTTGGGATGTTGGTCTCAGCCAGGCTCCTCGCCTGCGGGGGGCAGGAACGGGACCTGGAGAGAGGACAGAGGGAGAGTGTTGAGGGGAATGGGAGAGAGCGGAAGAAAACACAGGGGGAGGGGGAAGAGAGGGAGAGAGAGAGAGAGAGGGCTCATCCGCCCTTGGGATCGCTGCCATGTGGTCCTCCGCTAACTGGACGGCTGCCTCCAGCGACGCCGGGCGGTGGCACTGGACCCACTCCGCCATTCTCCTGGGCAACCGATGAATGAACTGCTCCAGCACCACCTGATCGACAAGCCCCTCGAAGTCGCGGTCCCCCACTAGCAGCCACCTTCGACAGGCATCACAGAGCTTCATAGCCCGGAAATGTTGACGGCTTTCCTCGGGGCTCCGACCAACCCGTTGCAGGATGGCTTTTCTGAGGTCCCCATAGACCAGGAGGCTTGACGCCGGCAATTGTTGAGCCGCGAGTTGGGCTTCCCCGGACAGAAGAGGAACCAGGTGGGCTGCCCACTGACTCTGCGGCCAGCCCCAAATCTCAGCGGTTCTTTCAAATAGATCGAGGAACGCTTCTGCATCATCACTCGCCCCCATCTTCTGTAACGTGATCGGGGGCGACATGGCGTGGGTGTCCGGGGTTGGCTGGTGCGGCCTCCTGGCTTAGTAGGCTCCGGATGACGAGTCGATACTCTGCTTGAGCCCGCATGATTTCAATTTCAAAGAACCGCCGATCTTGGTCCTGCCTGAGCTCAAGCAGGGACTGTTGGTGGCTCTGATGTAGAGTAGCGAGGGACTGGAGGACTTCGGCCAGCTGGGAGGACTCTACGGTGTGACCCTTCTCCATGGACGAATATTTTTTATTTTATTTTTTTTTTGTTCCCGGGTTTCGGCACCAGTGTAACGAGATTTAGCTTCTTCAGAGAGGAGGAAGGACGCGGAAACGGGGTGGAACACAAAGGTAAGGCTTTTTAATTTCTTAAAAGTAAACTTACAGAACTGAACGTAAACTATTTATAATGAACATAGACTTTTGAAAAACATAAACTCTTGTGGTCTTCAGCTGTCAACACTTAGACTGGCGCTCTCTCTCTGTGGACTGGAGGCACTGGTGCTCTTTTATGCCGCTCTCCCCATACTCACTGAAAATAGAGACAGGTGTTAGACATAATTTAGCTCAGGTGCAAGCGCCCTTACCGCTTTCTCCCTTCGGACGGGCACTTGACCACGCCCCCGCTGCCACAGACGTGTACTGGGCTGGCAGCAATTTTCTCTGCCATCTCGAATGCCATAGGGCTAGGAGGAAGTCATCCAGGGAATACATTTTGTGAACACTACTGGGAGTCAACAGCTTCAGCTCTGTGGAGGTGAAAGATACTATGCGCAAGCGATACACCTGGCCATCTGTCCTGGACTTACCTGTTCGTTCCTGCTAAGACACGGGACGAAACCGGCTCAACCCGGAGATTGTAGAACCTCGCAATGGTGTTGGGTGTTGCCCAGCCTGCTGCTCTGCAAATGTCTGTTAGAGAGGCACCACTTGTCAGGGCCCAGGAGACCGCCACACTCCTGGTGGAATGGGCTAGTAGCATTGCAGGAGGCGGCACGTGCCGAGCATGGTATGCCACAGCTATGGCGTCAATGATCCAGTGGGCCATCCTCTGCTTGGAGACAGCACTTCCTTTCCACTGTCCAGCAAAGCAGACAAAGAGCTGCTCAGAGGCTCTGAAGCTCTGCGTGCCGTCCAAATAGATGCGTAAAGCATGCACCAGACACATCAACATCAAGGCTGGGTCTGCCTCCTCCTGGGGCAGCGCTTGCAGGTTCACCACCTGATCCCTGAATGGGGTCATGGGAACCTTGGGCACATAGCCCGGTCGGGGTCGAGAGTAGCCCGGACCGAACTCCAGGCACGTTTCACTGACAGAGAAAGCTTGCAGGTCACCTACCCTCTTGATGGAAGTGAGCGCAGTCAGGAGGGCAGTCTTTAAAGAGAGTGCCTTAAGCTCAGCTGACTCCAGGGGCTCAAAGGGGGATACCCATAGATCCAGAAGGACAACAGAGTGGTTCCATGAGGGAACAAGGCATGGTCTGGAGGGATTCAACCTCCTGATGCCTCTCAGGAACCTGATGATCAGGTCGTGCTTCCCTAAGGACTTACCATCCATTGTGTCGTGGTGTGCAGCTTAGCGGCTACATTCACCTTCAAAGTGGAGGGGGACAGCCGTCCCTCCAACCTCTCCTGCAGGAAGGAAAGCACCGACCCGACTGCGCATCTCTGGGGGTCTTCACGTCGGGAAGAACACCACTTAGCTAACAGATGCCAATTCAAGGCATACAGGTGCCTCGTAGAAGGGCCCCAAGCCTGAGTGATCATGTCTACCACAGTGGGTGGTAGACCACTTAGGTCTTCCATGTCCCGTCCAGGGGCCAGATGTGGAGGTTCCAGAGGTCTGGTCACGGTTGTCAGATGGTGCCCTGTCCCTGAGAAAGAAGGTCCTCCCTCAGGAGAATTTGCCAGGGAGGGGCTGACGCGAGGAGCGTGTGGTTCAAGAACCTAGTCTGGGTGGGCCAGTAGGGTGCTATTAGGATGACCTGCTTCTCATCCTCCCTGACCTTGCACAGGGTCTGTGCATGTAGGCTCACAGGGGGAAAAGCATATTTGTGCAGTCCAGGGGGCCAGCTCTGTGCTAGCGCGTCTATACCGTGGGGTGCCTCGGTCAGGGAGAACCAAAGCAGGCAGTGGGAGGATTCTGGGGAGACGAACAGGTCTACCTGTGCCTGCGCAAATCAACTCTAGATCAGCTGGACCACCTGAGGGTGGAGTCTCCACTATCCCTTGCAGGTAACCTGTCGTGACAGTGCATCCGCTGTAGTGTTGAGGTCGCCCGGTATGTGAGTGGCTCGCAGCGACATGAGGTGCTGATGACTCCAGAGGAGGAAATGGCAGGCAAGTTGTGAAATACGACGGGAGTGTAACCAGAACCTCTGCAGGGCGAGCAGTATTGCCAACAACTCGAGGCAGTTGATGTGCCATTGTAGCCGTGGGCCTGTCCAGAAGCCGGCAGCTGCGTGCACATTACATACAGCACCCCAGCCTGTCTTGGAGGTGTCATTTGTAACCACAATGCACCTCGAGACCTGTTCTAGGGGAACACCTGCCCATAGAAAATTGAGGTCGGTCCAAGGGCTGAATAAGCGGTGAAAGATCGGCGTGATGGCCACAAGATGTGCCCCGCGGCGCCATGCCCATCTCAGGGCTCGAGTCCGGAGCCAGTGTGCTGAAGTGGTATCATATGCATCAACCCGAGTGGTGTGGCCACCGCTGAGAATGCCTTATGCCCCAGGAGCCTCTGAAATAGTTTCAGTGGAACCGCCATCTTTTTTCTGAATGCCTTCAAACAGGTCAGCACCGACTTGGTGGACTCTTTCATGAGTCCAACTCCAGACCGAGAAAAGAGATGCTCTGAACCAGGAGGAACTTTTCCCAGTTGACCCGAAGCCCTGAACTTTGAACGCAAACCGCAGAAAGGGTCTGTGCTGAGGTAGAATCAAGATGTGGAAGTACGTGTCCTTCAGGTCTACCGCCGCAAACCAATCTTGATACTGGATGCTTGCTAGAATGCGTCTTTGCATAAGAAGCTCGAACTGTGTAAAGGCCGGTTCAGTACTCGCAGGTCCAAGATTAGCTGCAACCCACCGACTTTCTTCAGTACAATGAAGTAGGGGCTGTAAAACCCGTTCTTCATGTTGGCTGGAGGGACAGGCTCTATCGCACCTTTTGGTAGGAGGGTAGCGATTTCCGTGCTAAGGTGGGCGAGGTCAGTTGCCGAGCACAGCTCTTGCATCAATCCCGGGGCGGAACTACCCTCGTGCAGTTCTTTCAGCACCTTGGCTTGGTGTACTTGCAGGAGAGCCATGGCGTGCAGGGCGGAGGCGGCTTGTACAGCGGCACCGTAGACCTTGGCAATCAGGGATGATGTGAACCTACAGGCCATGGATGGGAGCTTCAGGCACCCGCACCAGGTGGCGGTGCTCTGCGGGCATCGCCGAGTAACCCCTGGCCACCCCACCATCAAGGGTAGTGAGAGCGGGGGAGCTGAAAGATTGTGACTGGGCAGTGAAAGGTGCCTCCCATGACCTTGTCAGCTCCTCAAGCACCTCCGGGAAGAAAGGAACTGGGGTGGGGGCGTAGCTGTGAGTGGTGGCGCGAGCCCAGAAACCAATCTTTGTGCAACGAGTGTTCAGGGGAGAGCACATGGTTCAACTCTAGCCCGACACTCGTGGCTGCCCGGGAAAGCAAGTCCATCATCTCCACGTCCTCTTATGACTGGGTGACCACACCCAAAGGGGGAAGCCCAGCAGAGGTTTCTGCATCTGACTGGATGAGACCGCTCTCCGACGCTGCGCTCGAATGCTCATCACCTTCGAGGGCACTGAACAAGAGGTCGACCTCTCCCTGAGACGAGCCGGCTCACTCATCCGGAAGCCTACCTGGAGGAAACGAGTGTGCTGGTGAATGTGAATTTTTTAAAAAAGATGTTCCATTGTGTGCCGTCCTTTTAGAATATACTCTTTTAGTTTTGAAAAAATACTCTTTTAGAATATACTCTGGTTCTGCCGAAGTGTCCAGGGGCAATCTCTGCAGCACACCCATGCAGAGAGAGGAGAATTCCACTGTAATAAGGATCCAGGAGAACTGAATGGAAGCCGAAGAGAAAATATGAATGAGCGGTTTGCATGCCAGCTCCTTTATACACGTATGTGTGGGGGAGTGGCATGCAAATATCCCTCGCCAATTTCCATTGGCCTTTTTATCAAAGATCAGAGGTGTCTCGGGCTCCCAAGTGTGACCCCTAGTGTCACTTCATCGACACAACGTTGAGTGAGTGACAGACAGGGATCTGACATTAATGGGTTCCATTATTTTGTATGCATTTTAGTCATGCATTTTTTTTTTATTTCAAATTAGATTAAGCAGGCCTACTCTGAACAATTATGCCATAGAACTGAATCTTCCTGATTCTTAGTGCATCAAGAATGTGTCTTTAATTCAGATTAGCCATTGATTGCGCATTTTCACAATTTCAGTTTCAAAGAGACCTGGCTGAGATTCTTTGCACGCTAGTGCACAAGAATCTTAAAGGAGTCGCCATCTCCTAACATATTATCATTTAAATATACATGGTAAGTCTATCAATGCTCTGACAGTTTATAATTGACATGCTAAGTAGGCCATTGAGATTTGTATTTGTTGGATTGGGAACCACTTTCATGTTGAAATGGAAGGACTTACATGTAAACTGAATTTTACTTCTAAGAGCCTTTCTGAATTTGTTACGGGCATTTGAATGGTAAAACAAAAGCTAGCTTTTCTTTTGAGCTTTGCTAATTCCATGTCCTTTACCTCAGTCTTCAGACAACACTAAAAAGGGCTTTTTTATTCTGGAACCCACCTCAACCCTACAGAGTCCCCATTGAGTCCCCTCAAGCTCCTGTGTATCATGTGTGGGACCCTCTTTTGAATGGATATGGATAGCTTACATTCTAAGTGGCAAAATCAGAACTTAATGCACTGAATGATATTGATAAAACAATGTAATGTAATTGAAACTTTAACCTAATAAAATGTATTTTCCTAATGTGTTTTCTTATATTGTCAGGATATTTCCAAAGATGTTGGGTCAATGTTTGACTATTTAAGAATTATTTTTAACTATATAACCAGACTTCAACAGCATACATAGATGAGCCAAAACAACGCTCACAATTGAAGAAAATAATGTTGATCATCTCCTAAAAAGGCCACATGCCAAGATCTGGGTAGATTAGATGGTATACGAACAGTCATTTCTCGTAGTCAATGTGTTCAATGCAGGAGAAATGGGCAGGAGTAAAGAATTGAGCGACTTTGACAAGGGCCAAATTGTTATGGCCAGATGACTGTGTCAGAGCATCTCTGAAACAGCAAAGCTTGTGGGGTGCTCCTGATCAACAGTGGTGAGTACCTACAGACAGTGGTCCGAGTATAGACAAACCACAAATCGGTGTTGGGCGCCCAAGGCTCATCGATGCACGAGGGCAACAAAGGCTATCCCATCTGGTCTGAACCGACAGAAGGTCTACTGTGGCACAACTCACAGAAAATTTTAATGATGTTTAAGGGAGCAATGTGTTACAACACAGTGCATTGCACCCTGCTGCATACCAGTCATAGTGCCCACGGTGACCCCTGTCCACTGTCGAAAGCGTCTACAATTGGCATGCGAGTGACGGAACTGGACCTTGTAGTAGTGGAAGAAGGTTGCCTGGTCCGATGAGCTCCGTTTTCTTTAACATCATGTGGACGGCCGTGTCGTGTGTGCCATTTACCTGGGGAAGTGATGGCACCAGGATGCATTGTGGGAAGATGCCAAGCCGGTCGAGGGAGTGTGATGCTCTGGGCTATGTTCTGATGGGAAACCATGGGTCCGGACATCCATGTGGTTTCAAATGATTTAAAAAATAGATATGTTGTTTGAATTCAGAAATGGCTCAGAAAAGTGGTTATTCCTAAGAAAAGCTCTCTCTCTCTCTCTCTCTCTCTCTCTCTCTCTCTATATATATATATATATATATATATATTTTATTTATTTTTTTTAGAAATTTTTTTTTTTAGATGCTTCTAGCTTATTTTGTTTTTTCACGCATGCACATATTGAGACATTTTTAATTGTGAATCAAGTGTCCAAAAGTTTCCATATAATGTAGTTACAAAACAAAATAAGCCATAATCTTTATTGGCAATTCTGCAAAAATATTTTTAGCCAAGCTTTATTTATTTTCTGGGATGCTAATTACCATAGCAGCAGGAAAAAGACAAGGCCGTCTTTTCTCTTCTTGTGAAATTTCCTGATCCCCATTGCCTTTACACGCCACCATATTTTCATTTGTGGTGGGCACTGTGGGGTCCACTGATTTCCCATTCAAAGACTATAGCTGCTTTCTTTCCTGCACTTACAGGTCTCTTTATTCCAGTTAAAAACTGGCAGTGTAAATGGACTCTGAGGTAGGTAAATGTATTCAGCGACATTAGCGGGTGATTCTGTTGGGCCCTCTCTCTGGACCTGTTTGTTACTAATATTGTCCCACGTGCTTAGCACACAGGCTTGCTTGTCTGAAGCCTCTAAAATAGACAAAAGGTTCACAGGCCTCCTCTGGGCTCAGGCTGGGGATTCCCTGTATCAAGGCGGGCAGCGGAGGAGGAAATAAGTGGAGTCACTTTAAGAGGAACCTCTCTCACTGTGTCCATTTAGCTGAAGCTTCTCTGTGTTCAGAGAGTCAGTCCTCCAGTTCAATAGACTTTATCCAGGCTTTTCAGTTGGAAGCCATTACGATTGCATCACAGTGTCAGCGTATGTCTGCTTACTGAAATCCCTTTCTTTCTTTCTTTCTTTCTTTCTTTCTTTCTTTCTTTCTTTCTTTCTTTCCTCAGAGAATAGCCAATTCAGTTTCTTGTACATGAAGTTAAGAAAATGTCAAAATGTTCTATTATCTGATGATACATATAACCCATGTCTTAAGGTTATAAAAAATGGTTTATTTATTTTGTTGTAAGTTTCATTTTCAAAAGGAAAGTGCAGAAAATGTGTTGAGTGCCAAAAACTTTTCAGGTTAAACTGGCAACTGTCACATAAATTGGTTCACTAAAGCATATTTAGATATACATATTTAGATATACATCTTAAAAGACTTCAATATCAAATATGGCCTCAATATCATTTCCAACACTAAGGAGATGCTCTGAAGAGGTTTGTTTGCTCATGTAGAGCTCACATGTAAAATCTGCTGCAAATGGTGTGAGTAAACTCTCATGTCTGGATTAGTAAAGAGTGGCTCATGATTAGCAAATATTAGCATGCTTCCTCACTGATTACGCTTTTTGTAAGGACTTTGCAAAGATGTTTGTGTTCCAGAGCAGCGTATATAAATACTATAAAATGTTGGCATTGTAGGTGCCAGCGAGTCTGGGATACTCCCTGGGAGAACAAAAGGCTCTCATGAGAATCAACATTTGAACTCTCTCTTGCACATGTAACAGCAACATCCGAGACACAGCCAGCAGGTTAGCTCGAACCGCCCTTCTACCGTCTGATTACTTCCCCCTACTCCC
The DNA here is from genome assembly GCA_032164185.1 of Moxostoma hubbsi. Classification (NCBI taxonomy): domain Eukaryota; kingdom Metazoa; phylum Chordata; class Actinopteri; order Cypriniformes; family Catostomidae; genus Moxostoma; species Moxostoma hubbsi. The sequence goes on along the minus strand of JAVLUX010000009.1, from coordinate 9,274,288 downwards.
CCCTCTCGTCCTCACTTAGAACTCACTAAAAACCTATACAATGTCAAGTGTGTACAAAAAAGTAACGATACATGTTTGGTATCATTTTAAGTGTCTCAGTGTGCCTGGTAAACTGGTCTCATCCTCCCAGCCATAATGAAAAGCTAGAAGAAGTTATAGAATATGAGAAATGTGGTATGCCCCTTAAAGGTGTGCCCTCCCCCAGATCCTCCATACCTACTATATGTAAATGTAGTGAACCCCTCAATAGGGGACCCAAATCTAATTAGAAGGACAGACACCACCATTTGGTTAGCTTATTGAATTATCTGAGTTTATAAGGAGAATGGGCAAAAGGTTCTGGGAGTCTGTAGGTAGACTTCCCACATGATCGCTGTGTGTAGTTTTTCGTTGCCAGGTAATATTTCTACAAATTCCTCAATTTCCGAATTGTTGTGATTATATTGATTGGTCGATGATTTTGCCTTATGAATTGGATTTTGAATTATTGTTCTATTACCTGGTCAATAAATTGTAAACATTTGATTTTATCCTGACTGACTCTGAAATTGTTTTCCCAAACAGATTGAGCGATTCGTATGTTACCGCAAGTCTGCGTTATATTAGTGACGACTAATATTTGGCATCAGTTCAAGTGTACTTGGTTTGCAAAGACAGAAAGTGTATTTCCGTTTAGAACAGCTAAATGCTGCTTGACCAATCTAAATTCGGGTGTGTCTTACATCTGTTTTAATTTGTTGTTTCTCCAGATAAGTGTACGTGGGAAACCACGCATGGCCAATTCAAAGCTATTATAAGAGAAGTTATGTTGGTCAACTTACATCTGTAATAGTGGCCGTGACCTCTACTGAAGAAAACGTTCAGTTAAATTCAAGTGTATGCAATTCCATGGGGGCTATACTGACGTATCTTTGATTGTGTATACGTGAACGTGACCGATCTCAGGTATATAGCAATTACCTCTGTTTGATGATCCAATACTGACCGCTTGTGATTGTGAGACCCGCAGTGTAGAAAAACACACAAGGACCTCAAAGCGACATAGTTTCTTAATCTGAACAGGTAAAATATAATTAAAGTGTTAAAAAGAATAATCAAACATTCGCTCACTTTTAATGATGCTCAGATATCATTAAAACCTTTTTTCATTTATGGAGTCAGATGAAATAACGAGGTAATACATAAGAGAAATTGTATTTTATTTAATCTTGTTGTGTGGCGTAAAAGAAAGACAGTAACGTGCAGAGACCTTCACCCGTATTATTGGAGACCGCCATTGGACCGATAAACGGGCTTACAGCATTTTATAGGTATTATTAATTAAAAATGAGAATTTTATGAGGCATATACAGTAGACCCATGACATTAAAATGAAGTCTTATAGCTTTAAGTCCATGTCTGTTAGCTTTTAGGCCCTATTCATGCTAGCGTATGCCTAAAAGTTGACCAAATGTAAATTTAGCAGATATACACACTCAGGGGTAAGTTTTGCATATAAAATGCTCTGTAGAATGTGAATGTCCCTCCCCTAATGCCACCTGCCAATGACTGACAATAGGAAGTAGTATCGGTGGGTGATATAAGGAAATATTGTCATATAAATACATAAATCAAAACTACACATTTTCACAAAATATTCTTAAAAACTTTTGAAAATTTCCTTTTTTATTTAAGACAATGTCCAAATTAGTGGTAGACCTGCATGTACATTGCAATGAAACAAATATATGGTTTATAAATAAAAACAAAAAAATAAATAAATGCCTTATTTTAAAACATTTTGAAAGTAAAAGTGAAACTGGAATTCCCTTCCGATTCAGTAAACTTGACATTGCGTCACTAAGCTGACATTATAGGGAGTGTCCTTCTACATAACCTAGTTAAAGTCCTTAATAACAGCAATTCTAATATTGACTATCGTGTTTGAGACCAGCCCTTTCAAGCGTGAAGCTGAAGTATTAATGCGGGTGCGCAAACACCATTCCTCAGAATTTTCTTCCTTCAAGACAGCAATCTCTCATCTAGAAGCCCTCTTCTACTTCTCCATTGACATACACGAGTCAACGAGCAGAATCTTCAATGCAAAGACTCCCCGCTCTCCTTCAGTGTTCCGGTGAACATGTATACCGCTTTGCCGTTTGCCGCTTTGCTGGTGAACGGGCCACTTCAGCATCCTGATTCCCCACTGCGCTTTGTCAAGAATTTTGAATCCTTATTAGCTATTGTTGATATTTTGTGTGTGTGTGTGTGTATATATATATATATATATATATACAACAGTTAGTTCCGGTCCTCGAATCTGATTGGATGGTCTGACACCATCAGCACTCCGAGTGTGTATCACTCCGCTTGTGTTCGTGCCTTTCTAAACTAAAGTGTAAGAGCAGCACAGATGTGTTAAGAGCTACTGTTTGTCTTTTTTTACATGTATTTTTTTACATTGTATATGTTAGCCAGCAGGTGTGGCAAAAGATAATTTTTGAGTGAATCAGCCAGTGTTTAGATACAGCACTCCGTGATCACTCATTTTACTACTACATTACTAAAGCTAGGAAATTTAAACTAAGGCTAAGGCTTGAAACTTTTCGGCTCATCACAGCTGAGAGACACAACAGATTAATTACACAATCTGAAGGCACTTACCTCTTATCTGACTTTCCATATTGGAGTGGACATACTGTTTCAAATGGTGGAGGACATTGCGTTTTCTATAGTGAAAGACTCTTGCACACCGGCTATCTTGAAATAGGGAGAAATACCCCCGTTTGGATGGCTACTTTTCCACTGAGAAAGCTGATCTTCAGAAAGCTGACCACATCTCTGCTTGGGAGTGGCCACAGGTGATCACACATGCTCCATCTCTCTCTCTCTCTCTCTCTCTCTCTCTCTCTCTCTCTCTCTCGGTAGCAGCACATCTCTGCCCAGTGAATACCAGGGTGTGGAAATCATACCTTGTTCATCCTTCCACACTGACTTCCACACTGTGGAATCAGCAGTGTGCCAAACTGGTTCAGCCTTCCCCACAATGGTGGTTCTCCAAGTTTTCCAAGCTAAGCACCTCAAACAAATGGACGAGCAAGGCTACGATCCCGAGACATTCAAAGAGCTCCACACTGCTGCAAGCCACGAAAATCACTGCACAGGCCATTGACAAGTCAATGGGCAACCTAGTGGTTTTGGATTGTCACATCTGGCTAACCCTCACGGAAATGCATGATGTGGAAAAAGCCATTCTCTTAGATGCTCCAGTGTCTCCCGCCAGCCTTTCGGTGGCTCTGTGGATACATTTTCTGAGCGCTACATCATGATTTAGCATCACTCACTATGAGACATTTTACATGCACCTGGCAAAAACACCCACTCCTGCTGCCTCAGCGCTACAGAAAGCTGCCGCAGGTTAAGCCACGCAAACAGTGACCCAAACAAAGGCAGGGCCGCATCAGCTGAGGGGCAGCAAGCATGCTTCAATAGCACAGCTCTATGAAGAGAAATGCAGAGCTTGCCATTCCTTCTGGACCTGTCCCGAAGAAGGCTCGATTGGAGACACGCAATGCTTTTACCCTCTTCCCCACTGCTGTTCCCCACTGCTGGGAAAGTTAAAGTCCAAAATCTTGATCAAAATTATGTTTTTGTGTCTCACATTCAAACACATGTAATAAAGAATTCAAAAAAAGTGTACAACACACATTGCACATGCTCGAGACGCTCGCACTTTTTCAACTAAGAGCTCTTTTCCACTTCAAAGCCCACTCATTATGCACAACCACTTCTCAATGGTGAGCGGTGCATTATATTAAGCTAATTTAACATGTTATATAGATTTAAGTCAAACTTATGTTGTTTAAACAACATTCCCTCTTAAGTTGACAAAACTTAAAATTCAGAGGCAACACAAACACCTTTTTTAAATTGAAACAAGATATTTTTTATAGTGTACTGCACAGAAAGGGTGCCAGTGTCGTGATCAAATAGATCCGCCTGTGAAATTGAGTCATAGTGATTCCATTGGTTCATAGAACTTTTAATGAGTAATATACTCAATCCTACAAAATCCTTTTATGATTTATGTCAATATAATTTTTTAAATATGAAATTTAAGGACTTTTAAATCATGCATTACACATAATAGTATATTACCACAGCTATAGTATAGAAATTAAAAATTTCTTGATCTGTGTGTTTTTCAGTAAGCTTACATTTGTCAAGCTATCTGCTACAGGATTACTAAACCCCAATATTACAATCTTATATGCACGCCAGCAATTGTGATGGAAAAATTATTGTGTCCAGAGCAGGTCTGAGTACATTTAAGAACAATTAGCTAAAACCAACTTTCCAAATGTCTTTAACACATGACTGTATTTTTTTTTTTTAAATAAACATTATTTGTGTGAAGCCAGTCAAGTTATGTACATATGTGTAGTGCTTTTCATAATACATATAGTTTCAAAGCATTACAATAATGTGATAATAAGATCCAGCTTTACATCGGTTACACCCTGGGGCCTCTATTTCAAGGATGGACCCATTTGATCATGACACCAGTAGTAAAGCTGGATGGTATTAGCAACAGTAAATAGGGTGAGTAGGGTTGGGTTATTTTGTTTCTTCTTAGAATTTAAAGTGATTGAAACTTATTGTAACTGCCATGTTTACATTTGACCAATTTTTTACTAGTATATCAATTTTTCAGGTATATCACCTACCTATAGAAAGTACAAAATTATGTTTTATAGCTTTAATCTAAACTAAAGCCTATTGGTTCTTAAAAATGAACATTCTGTTTGATGTACCCCAACTTCCTGCTTCAACAGGAAATACATTCACACAGAAAATAAATCTATGCTCCCCCGAGGTCGTGGAGCCGGTCTGTCCGGATTGGCCTGGTGGAACTCGGTGATCAAGTTGGGATCGAGGATGTCGTCGACTTCGACCCAGGATCTTTCCCCTGGACCGTACCCTTCCCAATCGACCAGGTACTGTAAGCGGCCCCGTAGTCGCCTGGAGTCCAGTAAGCACCGTACCGTGAATGCCTCTTCACCGTCAATGAGCATGGGTGGGGGGGTGGAGTTTGCGTCCTCCTTGGGCCGTGGGGCATGTCGCAGAAGGGATACATGAAAGGTAGGAGAAATACGGTAGTGAGGGGGCAGTTGGAGACGAAAGGATACAGGATTAATCTGTTTTGTAATTTTGAAGGGTCCCACGTACCTGGGGCTGAGCTTTCTGCAGGGCAGGCGGAGGCAGAGGTCCTGTGTCGAGAGCCATACCCACTGTCCGGGGGAGTAGTGGGGACTGGGACGACGATGGCGATCCGCTTGCTCAGTCGTTCGTCTTGTGGCTTTTTGGAGGTGTACGTGTGCCCTGTTCCACACGGCCTCACTGCGTTGCAGCCAGCTGTCGACCGCGGGTACTTCCGAGGGTTCAGGACTCCATTGTGTGATCTCGTTGTCCCGCCAGGAAATTTGTGGGTTGTGGGCGCGTAACCAGGGAAGACCGAGGATGAGCGGGTTGTGAGGGGAGTGAATGACACAGAATCGGGTGCGCTCGGTGTGCAGCGCCCCTACCTGCAGGATGATATCGATGGTGGTGTGGCGGACTCGGCCTGTGCCCAGCGGACGTCCATCTAGCGCGGCCACTGTTAGGGGAGGATCACAGAGAGACAAGGGGATTGAATGTTGCTGAGCAAAACCTTCATCGATGAAGTTCCCTGCTGCTCCCGAATCCAACAGCGCTCGTGTGTCTACACTGAGGGTTTGGTGCGAGAGCCTAGCAGGCACCTCAAGGAGTTTGGTGGATGATGTGGACGAGATGAACAAACTCACCCCTTGCTGTCGCGACTGGGCTGGACGAACGGGACAGTTGGCTCGCAGGTGATCCGCCTGACCGCAGTAGAGGCAGAGGTGGTTGGCGAGGCGGCGCTGGCGCTCCTCTCGGGTCAAATGCGCCCGGCCCATCTGCATGGGTTCGCTGGTTTCACTGGGTGGAGGTGCTGGAAGGGAGGGGCCGGACCAACGGGCTGGTCGCCTGGCACGGAGGAGGTTATCAACGCGTATGGCCAGGGATGTGAACTGGTTGAGGGCCGCGCCTTCATCGCGGCAGGCTAACTCAGACTATAGCTCCTCCCTCAGCCCCTTGCGGAAGAAAAGCTTGAGTGTGCTCTCCACCCAGTCGGTCTGTGCAGCTAGGGTGCGGAAGGTCAGCGCGTAGTCCGCCGCCGTGCGGTTCCCTTGGTGGAGTGCCGCTAGTTGTTCTCCTGCGCTTCTACCGCCCTCGGGGTGGTCGAAAACCTCCTTGAAGGCTTGCAGGAAGGCGTCGAAGGAGGTTTGGCTCAGGCCCTGATTGGTCCAGACAGCGGTTGCCCACTCACGCGCCCTCCCGGTGAGCAAGGAGCAGATAAAGTGGATCTTGCTATCATCAGTGGGGTAGAGGACTGACTGCTGAGACAGGTAGATGGAGCATTGCATGACAAACCCCTGGCACTGAGTGGGATCGCCATCGTACTTCTCAGGCAGTGCTAATCGAGGAGCGGCGGCGGCAGCGCCGATAAGGGGCGGGGCGGCGATGGCCTGGCTGGCTGAGGGCGCGTGCTGTGGAGCGGGTTGACGCAGCTCCTGAACGGTCCTCATAAGCTCCTCCATTAAATTGGTGAGACGGCCAAGCTGATGCTGGTGTGTGGCCAGAAGGTTTGCCTGGGCGGAGAGTTCCTCGGTCATTCGGGAAGCTGCCGCTGGATCGGTGAATGGCGAAGTCTTCTGTAATGAACGCTCAGACTGGTTAGGATCCATATGCGGCTTTATTAAATGGAAGTCAATTCAGACAGAGAGAGAAAGGCAGCAACTTAGCTGGCAACTGAGTTCGCTGAAGAGGTGGCTTCCGATGGGGAGCAGGTGAACGGTACTCGTGGTCAGGCAGGCGTTGTGATCGGGACAGGCGGCTGAGATTCGAGGTCAGACAGGCGTTTGGTCGGGGCAGGCAGCGGACAGAAGAATGGTCGGGTTCAGGCAAGGTTGGCTTCAACTGGATCTAAAACACAGGTTAGTAATTGCTCAGTAATGCAGCCGGGGCAAACAAGACTTCGCAGTGAGGGCACGGGGAAGCGAGGCTTTAATAGTGGGAAGTTGATGGGCAGCAGCTGTTGGGTAATCAGTGCGGGTCAGAATTCAGGTGAAGAAGATCTTCGGTGAACGGTAATGGGAGCGTTCTCACTGATGTTCGTAACATATTGACATGTAACGTCTTGCTTTGATAATTTAACCCTTAAATTAAATCCTAGATTCTCCTGATATGAGGACAGTTGGTTTAAATACATTTAAATTATGTTTAGGGTACAGGGAAGCCAAAACTCAATGTCCTCTATGAGGACGCAGGGTCACACAATGTTAAATAGAACAGAATGTGCGGTAAGCAATAGAGAACTGCTAATATACAATACTACATGTAATCTAAGAAATACAGTTTCCCCTTCTGTCACTCACTCAACATTGTGTCGATGTAGTGACACTAGGGGTCGTTCATGAGATCCCCAAACACCTCCCATTCTTTGAGAAAAGGCAGAGGGCGGTGAAAACCCACGTGGATCCGTCTCAACCCGAGCCCAGTTCTCGGCCCCAGCAGAGAGCCACCAGCAGGAAGCTGACACCCCTCTCTTGTGCCAGCACAAGGACCCGGAAGGCTCCTAAGTGCCCCTGAGACCCAGGGACCAAGAGGCCCTCCTCCTCAGTTGCTAACCCGCCCTATGCTGGTTTCGCAGCGCAAGGTAATTGCTTTGAGCTCCCGCTGAGCACAGCCGACTTGGGTTGAAGCAACGCTCCCTGACATGCTGTCGCCTGCTCCAGGTACGTCAGATGCGATCATCCCCTAAGTGCCCCTCGCACGGAGCTTGAACGCGTGGCTAATGCGGTCAAATCTACAGCGGACACACTGCTGCGGCATGCAATGCTCAGCGGAGATTGTAGTCTCCACCACCAGGTTGTCCAGCTGATTTGGAGTCAATTTGGCAAAGCACAGGTAGACGTGTTCACTTCCCGGGAATCCTTCCGTTGTTGCTCTGGTATTCCCTGATGGGAGCCCCCCTCAGGACAGACGTGCTGGCACACAGCTATCCCCGGGGCTGCGCAAATACCCATTCCCCCCAGTGAGCCTTCTTGCACAGACCCTGGTCAGGGAGGACAAAGAACAAGTCACCCTCATGGCCCCATACTGGCCCACCCAGACTTGGTTCTCAGACCTCATGCTCCTCGTGACAGCACCTCCCTGGAAGATTCCTCTGAGGAAGGTCCTTCTTTCTCAGGAATGGGGCACAATCTGGCACCCACGCCCAGACCTCTGGAACCTCCACATCTTGCCCATGGATGGGACGTGGATCCAAGTGGCCTTCCACCAGCAGTCGTAGACACGATCACTCAAGCCAGAGTTCCCACTACCAGGCAGATTTATGCCCTGAAGTGGCATTTGTTCACAAATTCGTGCTCTTCCCAAGCCGAAGACCCCCAGAGATGCGGCACTGACCACTAAATGTGTGCAGCATCCACCTGGATGATGCTACAGCAGCCATAGTGCTCCAGAACACACATCAGCTATTGGTGCAGAAGAGAGTACAGTGATGTAGTCAATTCATATTTATAGTGGATTATTAGGAGGCAAAAATAGATAGATGCCAATGGCCAGATTTGACCTGGACATCGGGGTTACACCCCCACTTTTTTACGAGAAGTTTCAAGGGATTTTTCATGACCACAGAGAGTCAGGACGTCGGTTTCGTGGTCTAATCCAAAAGACAGAACAACAGGAAAAAGCAGATCTTTTTGCGAGCACTTTGGTGTAGTCTTCTTTTCTAAAGAGAAGTTTATACTCATATCCTTCATATTGGATCCAAGCAAATGTCATCCTGATCTCATCTCCTTGAATATACACATTCAAAACATACTACTTATAATAATAAAAAATATTGTTTTGAGACCATTTTGTTGCAGACCAGGTACACCCTTTCATGGCAATGATGGCAGTGGCCTCTTTCAGCAGGATAATGAGCCCTGCCACACTGCACATGTTGTTCAGGAATGGTTTGAGGAACATGATGAAGAGTTCTAGGTGTTGTCCTGGCCTCCAAATTGATCTCAATCCGATTGAGCATCTTTGGGATGTGCTGGACCAACAAGTCCGATCCACGGCTCCACCTCGCAACATACAGGACTTGAAGGATCTGCTGCAAATGTGTTGGCTCTAGATACCATAGGACACCTTCAGGGGTCTTGTAGAGTACGTGCCTTGGTGGGTCGACTCTGTTTTGGCAGCACGTGGAGGACCAACATCATATTAGGCAGGTGGTCATAATATTTTGAGTCATCATTATGTATATCACGTTTATTTGTGTATTCTTTCTTTTCTGTTTCTTAACTTACTTAACAGTCCTTTTGAACTTCCTCATGCTGTTATCCTGTATCTTAGAGATAAAATATTTTAAGTTTTGGTGCCAAACTGAAAGTACATCAGTGTGAGAACTGTCCATACCTTGTGGCTGCCATTGATTTATCTTAGTATGTTGTTGTTCACAGGCACGTAAACATACTGTTTGTGGCTTTTCTAACTTGTTTTTGTGTCTTATAATGTAATGATATCTCTCTCCCTTTGAATATTTCTACAGTATAGTTTTCATTACATTATTCATTTCTAATAAAACACTTTTTGAAGGAGAATAAAGCAAACATCAGCTACACATAAAGAGGCCGATTTAGCCTAGGGTTTGCTGCTTTCACACCACTGTGAGCTATTTTCCACATTACTCATACATACTCTAAAACCAGCCAATAACAGTGTTTCACAAACACATGGGAAAATAGAAAAAAACACTGATGCAAGGTAGAATGGTTTGTACATTGCATTACATTTACATATAAGTCTGTGGAGCATGTTTCCACTTATATCCTTCATTGTTGCACAAAGAAGCGAACAATGCTGTCCCAAATATGCCATTAAAAACCGTGTTAGTCACAGCCTCTTATCATACTTATGGAAACAGAAATATGTGGTCTGTGTGAGGATATTTTGGCAAAACAATAATCAGTGTTAAATCTTGTGTTAAAAATTTAACTGAGTTTAAACTTGTAGCAGATGAGCAAACAAGATGATTATACTGGGTATAAAGTCATTTGTCTTGTCACTGACCGAATGTTCACTTTTGATATTTTATGTCATAATTCTTGGTCATTTGTGTTGGACAACCTAATAGAGATAGCAAAGTAAAAATGTGTGTGGGTGCGTTTGCATACATATTTACATGTGTATATTTAGGTCAGTCTTTTTCTCACAGTCTATAGAGTTGATCCTATTTGTTGCAGCTCTAGTTCCCAAATGATCTCTAACCTCAAATATTGAAGTGCTACTCTAGAACTCCTCATTTGAGTTTAGGAAGGCAAACACGAATGACAAAGCAGACCCTACCCTTACTAAATCAGGATTTAACCCTGATGTCTTCCCAGTGAATTCAGTCTCAGGACATCAGCTGAAGAGCTCACAAGCCTCATCAATCTAATGTCAACAATGAGAATCAGAACTGTCTGTCAGCCGCATGACTCCTCTTCCGCTTCTCTTTATATGTTCCTCAGTGTTGAACAATGACTGGAGAAGAGGGGTCACTTTGGGTGATGGTCCAAAACAGCAGTCCTGTGTGAAAGTCTTGTGCATCACTCTTCATGACCATATCTCAAGTTTACACATAAATAGTCAATACTTTTATAGGATAATTCCCAGATATTGTGTTTAACCATTTAGAGTGTTGATAAAGACATTTAGCCATACCTATGATGCTTGGCACTTTCCACAAGGTTAAGTGTAAAGTAATAAAGTATTTTTATAATAAAAATTAAATAAAGTTCAAAACAGATACATAAATAATAATAAAAGATTATGTGTTTAAATGTGTAACAGGATTTCAAGTAACATGGTGGCTAGTGTAGCCCTAAATTAAGCTATCACTCAATAGGGGCTAGCTAGTTTTAGGACCAAATGTTGGTTTTAAATTATTGATAACATTTTGATACATTTTTATCTTTCAGTAAATTTGATGACAGGATTGATTGGTTGAAATTGACGAATGCAGTTCACATACTATTTGTTAAAAAATGAGATGATTTACTTGTTATCCTACTAAATGGCACAAATTATGGTAATCATTTCCATTTAAAGCTTTAAAAAAGTAATGGGACACTATTTGACAAATAAGAAGATATTCAAAGAATGCTGTTTTAACACATTTTTTCAGCCTCTATTTCCTCTAAAAACGAACATACACTTTTGACACTAACTCTAATTTGATGCTTGATATGATGCAGCCAGAAAAGTACAATAAAAAAGGGTTTGCACCTTTCTGGAAACTAAAGCTCAAAGCAATTACACGTCTTTAAATTGCTTCAGTAATTGTAGAAATTTTCAGAAAATATTTCTGATCAGACATCTAATGATCTCATCAGCCACTATCAAAAAAAATTATAAGATGTGATCTGTGCTGCTGTCGATGCATAGTCAATATTTAAATTTTGTGACGCCCAGACTGACAGCATAAAGGAAGTTTGTTCTGGCAGGCCAGGGCAGAGGTTTGAGGGTTAGGGGAATGAAGAGGAACTGGGCAGAAAGGCCAAGCTGTCAAGATGAAGGGCAATAAGGCAACAAGGTTTTCCTTTTAAAAACAATCAAATCTTGACATGGGAAAATGTTTTAGAGAAGAATGATCAAATTGTCTGGCTCATTGGGGAATGATTATGCTAAAGGAAGGGAGGATGCTCTATTTAGTCTCGTAGTATTGACATCATGAGGGGGAAAAAAGAGTTCCGCTTGCACTTTTATTCAAGCTAAAATGGAAAACCGAATAAAGATGTGCATTGTTAAAAAATAACCATGAAAACATTCAGGTGCTGAAACGTTTCAATTAATGGCTTTTTGCAATAGGTTGACTCAAGAAAGGATGAACTAACAGTCTTCTTATATGCTGCCTTTTACAAAATCATTTTGTTTACCAGTAATGGTTGTATAGCTATTCTATTGCTATCTATTTTCTTTCCCTTGTAGGAGTTATTTATTGAATTAATTAATTTATGTTGGTTGCATGTCCACGGTGGTCTTTTTGAGCTTAAGCCCCAAATTATTTTAGATATCAGCTACTAGTACCATTGAAGTGACAGTAAAATATAAATACAGAATATTTTAATATTAAGTAATATATAAGTAATAATGCTAGTTTCTCTTTCAGAATCAGTAATACCACAGTGTTTAAAGCATGCAATTTCTGATCTTTAAATATATTTGAGGCTGAGACAAGTAAAGTAAATTGGCCTACTTTTAGCTTTAGTTACAGTATATTTACAGTGAATTACTTCTGAGTTGTAATCTGGTACTGATTTCAAATGACTAAATGACTACAAATTAATAAAATTGTTGTCAGTAATTTAGTCTCTTGGATTACATTTTAAAGGTTAAATCGACGTTGTGTCGATGTAGTGACACTAGGGGTCCCTATAGAAAAACGTCACAACAGCTGAACCGTGTTACGTGAACTGCTGATGCAGGTGCAAGCAGGCTGCCGCATGCGTTATAGCAGGTGCATCAGACTGAACGTAACCTCCCCCAACACCTCAAAAGACGTCATATAATTCCCCACATCCCTGATTGGGGGGAGTAACGTAGGTAGCATGGGAGCAAGCTGTGCCAGACGCTGCCTTTTCTCCCTATGTTTTCTCTCCACAGAGTATTAGATTAGGCTGGGGCCATCAAACACTATCACACGCATCAGGGAAGTTGTTCTTTTCCTTTCCTATTCTTTCAGGGAGAAAAGACCCAACGAAGACCACATCCTGCCCAAAAGGGGAGGTCCACATGTGGCAATATGACACATGGTCTCAGCAGCCTCACATGGAAGAGGCGTGGTGGTAGGTCCCGACACGAAGGGGGGTCTACAAACACAGCGACCAGGAGCAGAGTGAGCTCTGCTCAAGGGAGACATGGGTCCGCCGACAGGGAGACCGTACCGTGGAATATACATCACAGGGGTTACCGGAGTAATCGGCACCTGTGGAGCACCTGTGGAGCATATTAGACCCTATAGTGGGGCTGGATGCGATCTCCTCCACAGAGTTCGCAAGCCATAGGGCTAGGCAAGAAGAATATTCAGGGTCCACAACTTCGTGAACTCAACTGGGGATAAAAGCACATGGCCTGGGTCTGGTAGGCCAATGCAATGGCGTCCCCGATCTGACAGAGTACTCTTGCAGGTCCCCCACCCTCTAGATGGAGGTGAGCGCAATCAGGAGGGCCGTCTTTAAGAAGAGGGCTTTCAGCTCGACTGACTCTAGTGGCTCAAATGGGGCTTTCCGAAGGCCCAAGAGTACAACAGAGGGATCCCATGAGGGGAAGAGGCATGGCCTAGGAGGATACAGCCTCTGGGCACCTGTGAGTAACCTGATGATCAGGTCGTGTTTCCCTAGGGACTTACCACCCACTGCGTCGTGGTGGGCGGCTATAGTGGCTAAGTATACCTTCAAGGGAGAGGGGGACAGCTGCCCCACCAGCCTCTCCAGCAGGAAGGAATGCACTCACCCAACTGCGCATCTCTTGGGGTCTTCGGCTTGGGAAGAACACCAATTCGCGACAAACGCCACTTCAGGGCATAAAGCTGCCTGGTAGAGGTTGCTCTGGCTTGAGTGATCGTGTCTACGACTGTTGGTGGTAGGCCACTTAGATCTTCCCTGTCCCATCCAAGGGCAAGATGTGGAGGTTCCAGATGTCTGGGTGTGGTGCCAGATTTTGCCCCATTCCTTGAGAAAGAAGGTCCTTCCTCAGAGGAATCTGCCAGGAAGGTGCTGTCGTGAGAACCAAGTTTGGGTTTGCCAGTATGGGGCCACGAGGGTGACTTGTTCCTCGTCCTCCCTGACCTTGCACAGGGTCTGTGCAAGAAGGCTCACTGGGGGGAATGCGTATTTGCGCAGCTCCCAGGGCCAGCTGTGTGCCAGCATGTCTGTCCCGAGGGGGGCTCCAGTCAGGGAAAACACCGGGAAGCGAACAAGTCTACCTGTGCTTTGCCGAATCTACTCCAAATCAGCTGGACCATCTGGGGTGGCGTCTCCAATCTCCACTGAGCGTTGCCTACCATGACAATGCATCCACTATGGCATTGATGCTGCCCGGGATATGAGTGGCCCACAGTGACCTCGGCCACTGCTGACTCCAGAGGAGGAGATGGCGGCGAGTTGCGACATGCGATGAATGCCACCTTGGCGATTTATATATGTTACAGTTGCTGTGTTGTCGGACCGGACCAACACATGCTTGCCTTGGATCAACGGCAATAGCCTCCACAGGGTGAGTAGTACAGCCAGCAACTCTAGGCAGTTGATGTGCCAACCCAGTCACGGTCCTGATCAGGAACTGGCGGCTGCGTGCCCATTGCACACGGCGCCCCAGCGCAGTTTGGAGGCATCTGTGGTGACCATGACACATCTGGACACTTGCTGTAGGGGAACTCTTGCCCGTAGAAATGCAAGGTCTGTCCAAGGGCTGAATAAGTGGTGGCAGAACAGCTAAACGATGTGTGCCGTGGCGCCATGCCCATCTCGGGACTTGAGTCTGTAGCCAGTGCTGAAGCAGTCTCATATGCATCAACCCGAGCGGTGTGACTGCCACTGAGGGAGCATATGCCCCAGGAGCCTCTGAAAGTGTTTCAGTGGAACCGCTGTCCTCAACCTGAATTACTTCAGGCAGTTCAGCAATGACTGCGCACGCTCGATTGTGAGGCATGCTATCATTGAGACCGAGTCTAACTCCATGCAGAGAAAAGAGATGCTCTAAACCGGGGAGAGCTTGCTCTTTTACCAGTTGACCCGAAGCCCTAGACAGCTGAGGTGCCTGAGCACCAAATCCATGTGCACGCACAGCAACTCTCGAGAGTGTGCTAGAATCAGCCAGTCATCGAGGTAGTTGAGTATGAGGATGCCCACTTCCCTTAATGGGGCAAGAGCTGCCTCTGCGACTTTCATGAAGACGTGAGGGGACTGGGACAGGCCGAAGGGGAGGACCTTGTACTGATACGCCTGGTCGCAGGCAAACCATAGGAAGGGTCTGTGTCAAGGTAGAACCGAGACGTGAAAGTACGCATCCTTCAAGTCTAGCACCACAAACCAAACTTGATGCCTGACGCATGTCAAAATGTTTCTGCGTCAGCCTCTTGAAAGGGAGTCTGTGTTAGGCCTCAGATCTCAGAACTCACAGATCCAAGATTGGACGCAACCCACCACCTTTCTTTGGCATGATGAAGTAAGGGCTGTAGAACCCTTTCCCCATCTTGGCTGGAGGGACAGGCTCTATTGCGCACTTGTGAAGAAGGGTCGTGATCTCCGCACCGCACGTTCTCGTAGCCAATTCGGTTGGTCCTGGCCAGCCACCACTACAGGTTAGAAGCGTTAGCCACGCATCTAAGCTCTGGGCTCTGGGCGTAAAGGGGACGATCGCATTTGACGTACCTGGGGGTGGGGTCTCGCGGTGGGTGGAGCAGGCGACATTGCGTCGGGGAGTGTTGCTTTGACCTGAGGCTGCTGTGCTGAGGGTGAGCTCAAAGCACTTACCTTTCTCTGCAAAACTGGCATAAGGCGGGTTAGCGACTGAGGAGGAGGGCCTCTTGGGCCATCCTTGAGACTTGTTACATCCGGCGGGCCGTTGGTGTGGCACAGCCGGTCGCATGAAGGCGGGTAGGCCATGACAACGCCGGCTTTGGACACCGATTAAATGACCCAAGGAGCGAGGAAACTGCTCTCTTTTTGACAATGTTGGTGAACAAAAGAGAAAAGGAATCAAAGGATTTACTTCCCGGCCCTCCAGCGGGGGATGGAGTGCTCTGGATACTAGCTCCATAGCGGATGTCTCGTTCCATGGGTTGTCCGTCTCAGGGCCGCTTAGGAGCCTTCCAGGTCCTCGTGCCAGCCCGAAAGACCGAGGGCATCAGATTCCTGCGGGGGGCTCTATGCTGGGGCCAAGAACTGGGCTCGGGTTGAGTAGACTGGGTGCGGAATCTTGAGCCGCGCTGTGAACCGAGAACTGCTGGGTGAAATCCCCAATGGTGTTGCCGAAAAGTCAAATCTGGGAGATTGAGAAATCAGGCTTTGTCGGCATCCCTCATCTCGACCAGATTACGCCACAGGTGGCGTTCCTGGACCACCAAGGTGGACATTGCCTGCCTGAGTGCTCGCGCTGTGACCTTCATCACCCGGAGGGTGAGGTCGGTCACCAAGCGAAGCTCCAGCAGCACAGCGGGATCAGGACTACCCACGTGCAGTTCTTTTAGTGCCTTGGCCTGGTGTACCTGCAGGATGGCCATGGCATGCAGGGCGGAGTCGGCCTGTCCTGCGGCACTGTAGGCTTTGGTCGCCAGAAAAGAAACTGAAATTAAATTACTGAAAAATTAAGAGTAATACCTTATTTTACTTTTTGCAATGAAGGTGCATGTGGGCTGACATGTTTGAATCCCATGACCAGCCGAATACTATTCAAATAATCTCAGTAACCATATTGTTATTTGGCACTTTCACTCATTGTTTGTAGTCATCATGTCTGACTGTGAATACTACATTTCTACAATGACATCTGAACCTGAAAATCGATGTTTGAGTGATACTGTATCCCCGCCCTTAGATGTCAGTGTAAGTCCAAGATGACTAATTAAAAAAATAAATAATTACTAAGTGCACCTTTAATATAAAGTGCATTATTTCATCAAAGGATAGCCCTGTTTCCACAGAGGTCTGGGCAATGCCCCGAATATAACCTGACCTTAGAACAGCGCCACTGTTTGGAAGTGAAGGGTATTCAATACCACTGATATAGTTAATATGTGTTGACAGTTGTCATAAACTTAGGAAATAAGAGTCCGCCCGCGTGCCATTGGTCATCGCTGTCGTGCTCCACCAATCACTATTATATTTATCATCGGAGAACGCGTGGAACAGAGAATGCCATTGGTTTACAGTTGGTCGCTGAGCGCCGCGCTTTGGAAACCAATGGCGTGCTCAGTTACACGCGCATCCTCGTGGAACCGTCAGGATGATTGGTGGAGATCTGCTGCGGGAATATGGAGCCAGAGAAATGACAAAACAATTTGAATTTGAATTGTGTAAATTTTAATTATAAGTGTGATTTTGCCAAATGTTGTATTTTAAATAAGTTTGAATTTGAATTATTCTACAATCCTGGACATTTCATATTTAAACAAATTTTTGGTTCTGAATTCTTACACTGTAAATATTGTTTAAAAAAAATACAGCTTCAAGTTTTCAAGATGAATTTTCAGAACACCAATTTCAATATTCTAAAATTCAAACCGCAGAAATTCAGATCTACAGAAAGTGGGTCAGAGATCAAGCTTCCATGTTCCACAGGGAAGAGTAGAGAGTCTCGGAAAAGTCGAACGGAGCATTTTGGCCAATTACAGGTCGAGGTGCAATAATTCTCTGGCACGAGCATGATTCAAAAGGTCGCTATTCTGACCATGAAGTGGCTCTTAAACTTTTATGATTGATATTTTTATGGTTAGCACGTTAGCACATTCTCAGGACAGGAGACATTTGTCTGAGTGGTCTCTGGTATTTGTTTTAGTATAAATTAGATATTATAAGTTTTTCAATAAAATAAAATGTGTATATTGCCTATAGACTACTCAAAAACAAACAAATATGGTAACATGTTGCAATATGGAATTGAGTACACATGTTTGTGCGGGTCTCCATAAAATTACACCATTTTACTTCATGAAAGATTTTACTTCCCTTTTGGGCTGGCCGATATGTAAAAACATTTTAATGATAATCGCATTTAAAATATCAATATTCGATTATATGATCAATCTCCAAGGTCAGTGAATATTTTTGCTTTATTAATGTTATTAATTTATTGAAACACGAAAAACTCACGAAAAGACATTTCTAAATTCAAATTGCACTTTATAGGAAACGAAAAAGCAATACAAATAATGAAGTGATAAAAACATCCTCTATATAACCACCAACCCAAATCCAAACATTTACCATCTCCAACGACTCCATTTGCCATCACTCAAGTATCAGTATCAGCAACAAGTGAAAATTACTAGCATACATCTTAAGAACTAAAGACAATTATAAATGAAAAAGATAATAATAATAAATAATAATAAATAAGCCTAAAAAATTATTGTGTTCCCAAAAAATGTGTGTTCTTATCAAACGTCTTTGTATTCCGTTTTGGTCATATTTATGCTGCCTTAAAGAAAAAAAAAATAGAACTCAATTTTAGGATCAAGGTGAACATGTCTTGTATTACCTTATGATTTAATCACTTTCGTCTTTGTTTATTTAATACAAAGAAAACTGTATATATTACTGAACCTGCAGAGTTGCGTTCACAATGTGTAAGAGCGAACTAAACTCGCAGTACCTCACGAGATGATCGAGATCATGTGCAGCATTCTCATAGACTACATTATTCTTGCAAACCGTTTTCAGTTGAATGAAATAGAGAAAAAATTGTGATAACTCTTTACATGCACTTGTTTCACGAGACAAGGTCCCGTTCCACGCCTCTGAACAGTGAATCAGACACGAGCACTGACGGCTTTTCTTTTGTCTGGTCTTAAAAATATAATAAAGTGTGTTTCTTCAATCACGTGAGCATTTCTTGTCATGTGTCACTCCGAGACACCTTTTGCAGGTAGATGAGCAAAATTACGCATGCATGAAATGCATTTGGAGAGGAGCTTGTGAACTGGATTGAGTCTTGTTGCATTTTGTGGGTGATATATCACACCCTGGTTGCACATAAAAAATAATAAACGTTCATAAAATCGCTCGTAGAAAATCCTCTTAACAGCTAAGATCAATAGTTATTGGGAAACGAGTCTCAGAACTCTATGACTCTGTGTCACTGACTTCAAGCTTTGCAATCGCACCCACACTTTCTGTTGGAAAAGTCTCTCTAGAAAGTTTTAAACATCATGTGTTGGTGAATGGTGAGAGACGCGGCAAGCCACCTGATTTTTCACAAAGAGCCATATGTGGCTCGCGAGCCATAGGTTCCCGACCACTGGTAAAATGTAATCACGCCTGCTAAATCACACACATCTGAATGATCATGTCTTGAACTCAAAACGCACTTACAAACACCAACAAGTGTTTGAAATAACATCCGACTTGGATCTGATGTGGATTCCGATCACAGAATGAAGTACAATTACATGAATTATTGAGTTATATGTGATGCTTTCTCTTACGCATATTATTCACTTTCATACTAAATATAATTTATACTAAAATAAATACCAGAGACCCCTCAGACAAGTTTCATGTGCTGAGAATGTGCTAACGTGCTAACCATAAAAATATCAATCATAAAAGTTTAAGAGCCACTTCATGGTCAGAATAGCGACCTTTTGAATCACGCTTGTGCCAGAGAATTATTGCACCTCGACCTATAATTGGCCAAAATGCTCCGTTCGACTTTTCCGAGACCCTCTACTCTTCCCTGTGGAACACGGAAGCTTGATCTCTGACCCACTTTCTGTAGATCTGAATTTCTACGGTTTGAATTTTAGAATATTGAATTTGCTGTTCTGAATTTCTTCTTCATTTTGAAAACTTGACGCTGTAATTTTTAAACAGAATATTTACAGTGTAAGAATTCAGAACCAAAAATTTGCTATTTGAAAATACATATTTATAAAATTGTGCCATAAAATAAAACAATTCAATTTGGTATATGAAATGTCCAGGATTGTAGAATAATTCAAATTCAAACCTATTTAAAATACAACGTTTGGCAAAATCACACTTATAATTCAAATTCAAAAGTCTATAATTCAAATTTACACAATTCAAATTCAAATTGTTTTGTCATTTCTCTGACTCCATACGGGAAGTGGATTTGAAAAAGTTCCGCACCAGTCACACGCGTGAATATATAATCAGCTGTTAAGTGGATTTGATCTGCACAACTTTCTCACTGCGTGGAAGAGACAACAACATCGGCGTTTATGCAGGCAAACGTTCTGGAGGATTTTCCTGATGATTTTCTTGTGAACGCATCACTATTTTAATGGGAACTTTTTAAATTCAGAACACACTGACTAATTTTTACGAAGAATTGAACCGTAAAACCCGCATTTGAAAGGTTCCTGGAGAGCATGTCTTCATTTATGGTCACATCCGCGCTGTCAGCCTCCAGCATGTGCCATGAGCAAAGATGCGCTTTGAACATGATGCTGAATGCGACTTCAGAGACACCCAGCAGCACAGTTTTAGAGCACGGAAAGGTACATTTAATATTAGACCGTATGGAATAGCCTATTCAATTGCATATTTGTTGGAAATACATATTGATAAAACGTTGGCATGTGACATTATTCTTTCTCGAAGTCCTCAAAACCAATTATGGAAAAAAGGAGACGCGCACGGATAAACAACAGCATTTGTCAACTGAAGACCCTTATTTTGGACGCACTAAATAAAGATGTGAGTTGAAGTAAAATTTCAATATGGAATTCAATTATACAATATTTATTAAGGTAGTGTGTGTTAAAATTGTTGTTCTTCATTGTCTGTTCAGACTTCTCGGCACTCCAAACTGGAAAAAGCTGATATTCTTGAAATGACAGTGAAGCATTTGACAAATCTGCAACAAGCACAAATGACTGGTAAGTTCTATATGGGTAACTTCAATTAACAAGTAATTAGTTATTATACAACGCTTACTAGAACTGTAAATGATGTACATTCAAACAGTGGCAGATTTAGGCATGGGTGACATCTTGGGGGGTGGTGGCACAAGATGGTGGTACCCCCCCAAACAACTTTGGGGGCGTTCTCATGTAGAATCACCTGCACCCCAAAACACCCCCTCCCCGACAACTTTGGGGGCGTGTTGAAGCGGGTTTCGCCCACGGTGCTAAACAAGTGAATATGCATTTAAACGTGAATATGAGTGAATCACATTTTCACGACATTTCCAATCATTTGGAGGCATTCACTAATGATCTCTCAAGAATTATATAACGAAATCCAATATTTCATAATTACTTTGGTTTAATCTATTGTCAATATTTGAGCTTTGGCAAATTTCGGCTTTAATTATTTGATGCCTCTAATATTTCTATTTTATTCTAATTCTTAAGCAACATCTGGCACCAGTCTACACATGCTTGACCAATACAGAGCTGGATTTAAAGGATGCATCAACGAAGTGATCCATTTTATGTCCACTCATGAGAGTGTGGACACTGAAGTGAAGTCCCGACTCCTGTCACATCTGGCCAGCTGTGTTTCACACTTGGACACCATGTCTTGTCAACCACAGGATCACCTGCACTCATGCACGCCAAAACAGGGATTCAAAGCCCATGTGATGCCGCACATGAACGGTTCACTAGTCATGTTGCCTCCAGATGCTTCCAAGTTGAACTGCGGACTTCAGATTGTGCCATCGAGTAATGGGACATTCGCTCTTTTGATACCTGGATCATGTGGCATGACTGGGCCACATAACGGTGCGCTTCAGGCTGGCGTGTCCTCTGGTGCACAAATGAACGCTCTTGACTCCCTTTGGAGACCTTGGTAGAGCCTCATGGAGTCTTTGTACAGTGATATAATGATAACAACGATAACATAATGGCAATCTTCCTTTGTTTCAACGGGACTTACAGTGTTGGTACCTGAATTCAGCACATAGGCAAAT
The DNA here is from genome assembly GCA_032164185.1 of Moxostoma hubbsi. Taxonomy (NCBI): domain Eukaryota; kingdom Metazoa; phylum Chordata; class Actinopteri; order Cypriniformes; family Catostomidae; genus Moxostoma; species Moxostoma hubbsi. Next base: position 9,252,553 of record JAVLUX010000009.1, on the reverse strand, counting down.
TTTTGTCATTTAGAAAATGGCACAATTCTGCTTTGAGACATTAAATCGACACTTTTTTTTCACATTGAAGTGGATTTTAATATTGAATGTTCTATGTATATTAAACTGAGATGTTTGAATTTTATTTTTGTAATTTGAAATGTATTTTGAATGCTATTAAAATTTTGCTCATCTGTCAGATATATTGTCTGTACCTTAACATAATGGTTGTTGGTTTTAGGTAATAAAATAATTCTTGATTAATATGCCTTTCGCAGCTTTATGTCTCAAAAAAAGGACAATGCTTTATTTTATGAAAATCTAGGGGAGTAAACTTCTGTTGTAAACTTCTGTGACATATTCACAAATTTAAAACATGATTTCTGTAAAATCCTGTTTAATCACAGGAGCTTAGATTGCCTAAATAGATTTTAAAGAAAGCTCAATGATAAGAGGAACGTTTGTCTCGTGTTTTCTCACTTTCAAGGTGCCACCAACCTCTTCTTCCCAGTGAACTGTGATATAAAGACTTATTTCTGGTTTCTTTTCCTCCCAAGTTTTGATCTACTTCTTCCTTGTGGAACCTTTTAAGGTTTATGATTTTACCTGCAACCCAAACCAACTATGAGATTATCACAAGACACCAACATTAAAAAATGTGGACACCAATGACTAAAGTTATGTCCCTACTTATCTTTAAAACCCTTTGATCTAACAGCTTAAACATTTGAAATAAGACAGATATAAATAGTGCCTATACATTTCAAAAAGAAAAAACATTAAATCAATGGATTAGTTGGAGTGTATAGTGAATGAGAAGCAGCCAACAAGTGCCAAGCACACGGGAGCTCCCTCAATACTGTTTAAAACACATCACACACACTGTAAACCCTATAGCTGTGCATGTATATATTCATTTTTTTGGATAGTTTTTTTTTAATGAATGACCTAGAATCAGTTATGATCTTTATTTTTCTCTGTGCTATTGTTTGATTTAAAATGGAATAAATTCAAATAATTAACAACTGTTGAACAACATTATTTAAATAGCAAATCTGAGTTGTCTACTTGCATCTACTTAACCTGAATAGTTAATTATATATGAACACCAAGTTAATCTTATTAGGGTTTAAATGCAGGATGCACCTTGTGAAGCTGGTTCAGACATTATGAAAAATCCCACAGCAGTCAAAAAAATTATAATTAAATGATAAAAGAAAATACACTGCATTTAAAAGTCAAGCCTCTGGTGTAATAAAATCTTCCAAAACAAGCTATGTACAGCACCAAAGGGATGTTTACCATATGTACCAATGGTGGTGTTTTGGTGGAGTGGCAAAAAGTTGGTCATAAACATGTACCCATGATGGTCAGTTGAGTTTTGTAATTCCCATTCATTCTTTCATAGTTAGATATCCTAGCAGGAGTCCAATGATTTGCAGCACAAAACAAAAAAGAGACTTCTGCCATAATGGAGGAACAACTTGATGAGCATGCCTCACTCCAGCTGATGGGGTCTCGAACGGACCATGTTTCCCAGCATCATGCCCCAACAGTGAGGTTGAAGGGGTGATGTTTATTAGGTGATTTACATGGCATGCATCAAAGAAACTGTGATGCGCTTTAGCACGCTGCTGATAAAAACGTCGTCCTGCTTCACCCTTTCTGAGCAGAGGAATTGGTCTCAATTAATTAGATGCTAGAGGGTTACTGGCAATGACCAACTCATAACATCAGAAACACAGAAACCCTTATTTTATAATGTGATATAGGGAAGATGATCAGTACCTCATCAGTAATTGATTTGTAATGTTTCGTGCAAGTTCTCTTTTCCCCCCTCTATTAGTGCTTTACCCATTTAATAATGTAATTGTATGGCTCTTCTAATATTTTTTTGAACAGTCAGTAAAAGTATGAGCAGGTAACAATTTTAACCTGCGGGAAACAAAATAAGACCCAATAGAAAGCTGCAAACAATAAATACAGTATATACTGTATATCAATTAATGTTAATCCTGATTAATGCAATTATACTTGCAATAATCATGAAGTTGTATGTTTGTCTGATGTTGAACAGAAAAGATACAGTAAGTCAAACAGACCCTCCCCTATCCAGAGGTGTCTTTAGATGTGAATAAAAAGGTGTGCCCTGTCATGCATATTTGTGGTCATCCCTTCTCTTACATAAAGGGGCAGCCCTTGTTTGTACAAGAGAAGTTTAATGGTCTTACAGAGGGTGTTGTGGGCTTCACATTCACTGCCCAGAGAGCTCAGAAAGTGCTTCGCTGACTCAATATAAATGGCAGCCAGAATGAAAGAGTTTTATTGAATTCACAAGCTGATCCTATACACCCACAAGCCTTCACCTAGACTTCTCTTGTCAGAGATCTCCGCCCCTTTCACAATAAATGAATCATGAGGCAAATGTGGCCTAGCACAGTATGGAGAGAAACCGCTTCTGTGAGAGATTCAGGAAAATGTCAACAAGGTGACTGAGCATGCTCATATCACCCTTCAGCACCCCTCCATTTGGGAGTTTCTTTTTCTTTTCTTCCTTCTTTCTAAAGCACTCTGCCCTCTGATTCAGACTCTTGTACTCAGCCTCTTTATAAATGGTATTCTTCCACCACTTGAATGATATTAGTTCTGCTGTAGAGCCAAATTGCTTCCAGGACTTCCTGCTGTGGCAGGTATGCTGAATTTTAATGAAAATGGACCCTGTTGTTGCAAAACTGTTAAAAGTTTGTAAGCAATCGTATCTTCCCACAAACCATAATGATATAAAAATATGGGCTAAACTGTAGAATTGATTGTTGTCCCATGCAGGTAACTGATTTCCTACATAGCTGTGCTAGTATCATGTCTCTCATATCTGGTCTCTTTCTTCTCAAATAATAAATGAACTCAACTTAAAATTGCTTATGAATAATATATAGTAAGTTACTCATCATGGAAATATAAACCTCTTCAAGAAGATGCAATTATAACTGTCAATGTCTGCCTTAATTAAAATAATTGGGCAGGTAGGTAAAACAAGTCAAGATGTCAAAAGCTATTTATAAATATATATATATATATATATATATATATATATATATATATATATATATATATATATATATATATATATATATCTACATATATACACAGCTCTGGAAAAAATTAAGAGAACACTGCAAAATTTTCTCTGGATTTACTATTTATAGGAATGTGTTTGAATAAAATGAAATTTTTGTTTTATTTTAAAAAGTACTGACAACATTTCTTTAAAATTCCATGTAAAAATATTGTCATTTAGAGCATTTATTTGCAGAAAATGAAAACTGGTCAAAATAACAAAAAAGATGCTGTGTTTTCAGACCTCGAATAATGCAAAGAAAACAAGTTCATATTCATTTTTAAACAACACAATACTAATGTTTTAACTTAGGAAGAGTTCAGAAATCTAAATTTGGTGGAATAACCCTGATTTTCAATCACAGCTTTCATGCGTCTTGTCATGCTCTCTAATAGTCTTTCACATTGCTGTTGGGTGACTTTATGCCACTCCTGGCACAAAAAATCAAGCAGCTCGGCTTTATTTGATGGCTTGTGGTCATCCATCTTCCTCTTGGGGTTCAGGTCTGGAGATTTGGCTGGCGATGACAGGGTCTTGATCCGGTGGTCCTCAATCCACACCTTTATTGACCTGGCTGTGTGGCATGGAGCATTGTCCTGCTGGAAAAAACAATCCTCAGAGTTGGGGAACATTGTCAGAGCAGAAGGAACCAGTTTTCTTCCAGGATAACCTTGTGTGTGGCTTGATTCATGCATCCTTCACAAAGACAAATCTATGGACCTTCAATTATGTCTGACCCCACTCCAGACAAAGATTTTTGGATCAACATGTTTGCAAAAATGCAAAATAAATAGACAAAAAGAAGACCACTCACTCCTCACCGCCAGCAGAAGCTAATGCAACAGATGCCCAATCGGACATGGTGCTGAAACTTTCTGAAATAAAAGCCAATGGTTCTCATCTTGATGGGATAACTAATCGGTTGAAGGGAAGAGCTGGATCTGTCTCCTCTCTGCAAAATTAGTTTGCGGCCCTCACTGAGAGGATCGAGGGCATTGAGACCCGTCTAACGGAGGCTGAAGTGAGGATTTCATCCGCAGAAGACTCTGTGGCAGTGTCCGAAGGCCAGCTTGCTAACTTTCTGACTAAGGTGGAACAACTCCAGTCAAAAGTGGATGATATAGAGAACAGAGGTCAACGAAAGAATTTGAGAAAAGTTGGCCTACCAGGAGCGGAAGGCTCCGGTCTGCTCACGTCGTTTCTCCGTTCCTCTTTACCCAAATGGCTAGACCTGCCCGCAGACTCTCTAACCTTGGATATTGAAAGGCCCATAGATCTCCCTCTTTTGCACTTACAATCCGAACTCACCCCCCGAGGAGTGTGCTGGTTTGCTTTTTGCAGTTTACCGAAAAGGAAACTGTTCTGAGGGCAACGTTAAAGAAGACGATTACCCACGAGGGTGCTGAGCTTCGGTTTTACTCTGACTTATCTACCAGTGTCCTGCAGAAATGTCATTAGTTCAGCTCAGTGGTCAAGATTATGGCCTTTTGTGGCTTATATCGTGGATTCGCCAACCCCGCCCGGCTCAGGTGCTTACACCTGGGGAAGTTTCGCTTGTTCGATAATCTGAACTCGGCTAAAGCTTTTCTGGACTCTCTGGACAGATAACTCTGATCTTTATCTCCTTATCCTTATCTCTTGGAAGACTACCTTTCTTTTTGAACCCACCAGACTTGTAAGTGTAGCTTTTTATATATGTGTGTATATATATATATATATATATATATATATATATATATATAAAATTTATTTATTTTTAAAAGAGAAAGATTTAATTTAGCAAAAGGTTGATTTTAGCAATCTAAATGATTTGCATCTGGACTGAATGGAATCTTTCCTCCTAAACATTTTCATGGATTCTTTATGATTGTGCTCAATAAGTTCGAAACAAACTAATTTCCAACCAAAGGGGATGAAAATCTAATGGTTTAGGCTCAGTATAGGATTAGAATTTTCTTCTAGCTCTTCTTGGAGGTTTGTTCATCTGAACATAACTTCAATGTGTCCACACCATCCACCTCTTGCCCTTTACCAATTCATTCTTTACAGTCCCATGTCTAGTCTCACAAATTTGAAACTAGAATATTTAATAATCCTCATATAAATTGACAGAGAGGAGAGTGCTTTCAATTTTGACAAGCTGATTTATTGTTTAGATTACTCCATATAAAAACAATCAGATCAAATATTAATCCATATCACAAAAGAAAACTTCTATGTTTAAATTTGTAAATACATGTTGATACAATGCAAGTGAGATTAAAAAAAAAAAACATGCCAAAAAATATTTGAAAATGGTTACACCAAATAAATCATATAAGGAATGATGACAGTATGCTAAATGTCATTTAAAATTTGGTTTGTGTAAATCACATTATTAATCTGAAAACCATCTTAAAAAAGGTACCCAAGAAAATGTATAAGCATTAATTGGCAAGTAAAAAACGATCTGTTTGAAATAAATCAATCTATATTCTATATACCAAACCCATACTTGGAAAATTATGACTAGAAGCTCATTTTTAAATGTGTATTTTACATACTAAGCATAGGCATTACAGCTAAATGTGTAACTAAGATGTGATGTAGCTGTAAGTAATTGAAGAGGAGTAGTCAACACTGCCTCTGCGTGAGCCGCTTCTTGAGCCAGTACGAGACCCTGCTCTGGATCCTGTGCGAGAGCCTGGGCCTGAGGACACATTGTAGGGGCTGCTGATGCCCTTTGTAGACATAGAAGTTGCCTGGAGCATCTTCATGCCATTGTTCTCCTCCACCATGCAGTTGTCCATTGCCTCTTTGTATGAGATTTTTAGTTTGGTTTTAGGACAGGTAATGTTCTTAATGTAGTTTCTTGTATCCTGCAGCTTTTGTGCCCCTTTGCCATCGAGCCATCCTTTGCGGATGGCTTCCTCAATGGTCACCCGCCGACCAGTTGCTGGCTCTAAGAGTCCTCCCGTCAGGTACTGAAACTCCAGAAACCTCTGCCCTGCCTCATAAGGCAGCCATTTTTCCTTTATGGCTTCAGCAGCAGACAGTTTCTTCTTGGTCTTGACGTCCTCGAAACCTGAGTAAGCCTTCTGTGCTGGTTTTAGCTTGACAGCCATATCTTCATCAATGATGCTCTGCTGTACAGCATCTGTCAGAGAGAGTCTCTGGCCAGTGGCAGGATTTATAATACCTCCAGTGCAAACCTGGGCTTCCAAGAGCCGCTGAGCGGTGATATTGTCCACTATTCCACGTCGTTGGGCTTCAGGGATTGTTATCTTCTCTAGGGTCTCTGTATCAAAAATGGCTCCAACAGGGCTCTGGTCATCAAAAATATCAGACGGAGGAGAGAGTGTGATAGATACACTAGCAAAACGCTTGCGGATGGTTGGAGATGATGGCGCAACCTGTGTGGGACTACTGCAAGTAGCAATATCCTCAGGACTGCTGGAGCAGATGGTAAGCTCAGAGCTTTTGCTTTTACTGGTGATCATATCAGCGAATTGAGTGAGTGTCAGAGTCCCTGCACGGTACTTGTCCAGGCTTTGTTTATCAATAACACCCCTGTCTAGGGAATCTTGAATATCATACTGATTTCCAGTTTTGCGATCAACAACAACTACGCGTTTGCTGCCATCAGATGCTGAGATAGTGATCTCCTCCCACTCGCACTCTTGTTCAGAAAGTTCCAGAAAAGTATCATAGTCAATTAACTCTCGATGGTATGCTTCCCGTACAGTCATCTCTTTCCCTGTGTCAGGATCTACAATCACCACTCTTCTCTTGCGGAGAGTGTTCTTTTGAGTTGCAGTTTTTTGTGGCTTCTTCTTGTCCTTCAAAGGCAAAAGGATGAGCCCTGTCTTAGGATCTGTGATGCACCTTTCCTTCAGTTGTAGATATGTGAGGTTTTCATGGGTGTTGGGGTCAAAAAAACCTTTGGTGTCGTCGCCCTCATATGTCAAAATCTCATTCATTTCACGGTCAAAGTAACCTTTCTTGTAAGCCACTTCCACATCAATACGATGGCTCCCTTTTGGGTCAATGATGCCTCCACTGGCTATCTGAGCCTCCAGCAGTCTAATTCCATGACCCCTCTCAATCACCTCTTTCTCAATAGCTTGAAAGAGGGAGATGATCTTTCCTGTTGCTGGATCTTTATAACCTGTGACAGCCTTCTCAGCAGAGAGCAGTTTGTCTTTAAACTCCTTTCCCACAAGAGCCCTCTTGCACGATTCTTCCACCGTCATGCAAATATTATTGACTGGATCAATTATGAAACCAGAGGCAGCCTGGGCCTCCAGGAGCTCCAGTGTGGTTCCCCGTCTAGTCAGACCTTCTTTCATGGCCTGGTAAAAGGGCAGAACCCTGTTGTTGGCCTCATCATATATACCAGCGATGCAAGAAGAACCACCTAGGTATGATTTGAGCCTGTCCTCAATATCCTTGCCAGTTAGTTTTCCTTGGTTTATTTTATCCAAATCTGTTTGAGTAAGCAAGTTGGAATCCACAAGCTCTGTAAGTGAGACCTCACCACGTAGACCTTGCACTGTTACTTTCTGGTAACCACCATCACAAACAGTTTTAGAAACCACATCAATCTGTGTATGCTTACAGGATGGAACGGGACACTGTTGCAACCTCCTCAGTTCAATTTCCAAAGCTTCCCTCTTCCGAGAGAGCTCTGATATTTCCCTCTCTGAGCTGTGAAGACGACTCTTGTAGCGTTCTTCCACACTTCTAAGCTCAGCAGTCAATCTCTGGATCTCGCTCTGTAAGGAGGCCCTGTCTCGCTCTGCTTTGTCTCTATCTAACTCGCTCTGTCTGATCTGCCCCTCTTTTGACTCATATTGGCTTTTCCAGTACTTGAAATCCTTATTAATTTTGTCAATTTCATCCTGGAGGCGTTGCTTTTGTTTCAACTCAGATTCCAGTGAGATTTTGATGCGTCTGAGCTCCTCTTCATAGCGCTGCTGCTTACCTTTATCCTGTTCCAACAGTTTCAGTTTGCTTAAGAGACTGTCTCTCTCTTGCACAATCTCTTTGTAGTGGGTCTCAGACCGCTGGATTATCATGGATGTCTGGAAATATAAAAGAGAAAAGGTTCATTTAGGAACTATTTCAGATTAGAATTCATAGAAACATTTCTGTATCTCAACACAAATTAATATGATGCACACAAGGCTAGAAAAAGCAACATAAATCATGCAAGAAGAGATTATTTAAGTTGTGACCTTGAAAAAAAATTCAATTTTTAAACAAAATTGAATTTTTTGCATAAGCAAATTTGAAATATCAATTTGCAACCATGTAATGTTATGCAGAAAAGTTGTTTTCAAAGGTCATTGAAGCATTATCCAGCAAAGTGTTACCAGCAAAGCCATTTTGATTTAAGCCATAAATCTGATGGATGTTCTGATTCAACTGATTTAGAAGAAAAACCAGTTGTGTCGGTCAAACAAATACCTCCGAGAATTGCTTTTGGATTTGGGCAATTTCCACCCTTAAACTTTCCCTCTCTTGAGTCAATTCATTGATTAGTTCTTGCAGTTCCAGTGCCCTGTTATTGCTGGTTTGTAACTGGAACTGAATGGCTGACAATCGGGATGCACTTTCATTCTCAATAGTGCTCAGGCTTCTTTTTAAGTCATCCCGCTGCAATCGCATGGTCCTTAGTTCCTCCTCAAGCCGCAGACGCTCTTTGGTAAGATTCTGAGTGAGGCTCTGCAGCTTTTCAATCTCACTGGTGCTCTCATTTAACATGCGACTTTTTTCTTCTATAGTCTTATAGAGAGAGTCATTCCGTTGATTGGCCTCACGGACACGAGCCTGTTCCTTTAAAAGCTGCTGCTGTAAGGCCTTCAATTCTGCATTTACCTTGGTCAGATTCTCAACCGTGACTTTATATTCCTTTTGGCTTCTCTCAAACTCATCTTTTAGACTGCGAAGCTCCTGCTCATTCTTGTGTCCAGAAGAACTTTCCTGCTCTTGATGGACCCGTAGGGTGTTGATAGTAGTGGTATATTCACGGCACATCTGATTCACCTTTTCCAGCTCAGTTTCTAACCTCTTTCTTCTTGTGAGCTCATCCTGGCTATTCCTCTTATCTTTTTCCAGTTCAGCCTGCAACCCGTTCACCATTGACTGCAGTTCACTGATGCGACTCTGCAGTCTGGCGGTATTCTGTTCCAACTTGCTCTTCTCAATCGTTTGCTTCTCCACCTCTCGCTTTAGGGTGAGCATTTCTTGCTCTGAGATCTTAAGCTTGTTAATGACCTCTGTGGTGGAAGTATGCTTAGTGAGCAGTTCAGCTTGAGATTGTCTGAGGCTTTGGTTCTCAACCTCCAAGGCTTTCCTTCTCCTGGTCTCATCTTGAAGGTTCTGTGTTAACGAGGTAATCTTTTGGCCCTTTTCCTGAGCAACTTTGTTGGCCTCTGCCAGTTCAACCTTGTGTCTTTTGTCAATCTCTTCTCTTTGATGAATCATAATCTGAATCTGTGACTCCAGTTCCTTTTTGCACCGGCTACCCTCTGATGCTGAAGACCTCTGCTGATGTACTTCCTCTTCTGCTTTCCTCTTTGCTTCTTCTGAGCGGCTGAAAGAGATCTGCAGCTTCCTAAGTTCTTCTTCCAGGTCTCTTTTCTCAGAAGTCAGCCTGTCCAGCTGGAGTTTTAGTGTTGCTGATTGCTCCTCCTTCTGCTGTGTTGTCATGAGCATACTGGTCTTGGTGATGTGGATCTCAGATTCATAAGTTTGCTTAAGGCTATTAATGTCCTGGGTCAACTGGGATCTTACCTTTGAGGTCTCTGACTCTGCTGCACAACGCCGGGAGGCCTCATCCTGGAGCTGTAATTTCAGCCGTTCAATCTCCCGCTCTTTGTCTTTGATGGCCCTTTCGAATTCACTTTTGGACATGTTGAGCTCTTCCAGTTCTTTCTGTCTCTTGCGGATAGTAAGCTCATACTCCTCCTGCTGGTTTGTGTATCGCTCCTCAGCCAACCTCCTTTTGCGTTTCTCATCCTCAATGAGAAATGAGAGGCGAGACACCTCATCTTGTAAGCTCTTCAGACGATTCTGGGTGCTGTCCAGGCTTTCCTGGGTAGCACTGCACTGCCTAGCCTGGGTTCTCTTCACCTCCTCTATCGATATAAGCTCCTCTTTAGATTGGGTGAGCTCCAGCCGATAGCGAGTCAGACTGTCCTCCAGTGATTTGTTCTTGTGGGTTTGATCTTTAAGGTCATCCTTTAGGCGCCTCATCTCCTCATCCAACAGGTCAATTTTGGTGTCACGCATCTAATTAAAACAAAGTTTCACATTAAATGTATCAGTGGAAGGTGTAAACCATTCAGAATAAGTAAACAAAATACTTTTAGATAAAACAAGTGGACACAATGACCACATTTACATGCAATTAAAAAAACGGTTTATTCCAGGGTTTTGCAGAAAGTGGTGTTCTGCAACATCATGTAAACGAGAACGCAGATTTCCTTATGCCATTTAAGGGATTAAGAGGAAGTGGTTTAACACATCCAGGTTTCTCCCTGAGAACAAGGCTTATCTGGACATGTAAACACAAAGCTGAGTTCTAACAGGTTTATGAGAAATGTGCGCATGTGTGTGTGAACATATCATAGGACGGAGCCCAACAACTAGTCAACAAATTGGAAAGAATTAAAATTGTTTTGGAATACAGTAAGAAAAGCACATACACTATAAGCTCTACCTATTTATACACACCAATGTAAAATATTGTACGGTCCCTCACGTGGCGTCTTCTTCTACTACCATGTTTGTTATTTACACAAGCATTCACAGGGAAATTACATTGCTCTGCAGAAAGCTGCTTACTGAACGAGCCACATGTATACGGAAGTAAAGGGTATGCATGTAAACCAGAATGCCACTTTCTCACAGTACGCCGAGAAATAATCCGCTTTCTGGCGTCCATGTAAATGCAGTCATTGTAACCCAGAAAAAGATAAAGCTGCTATTTGAACTAATTATGAACATTTTTGAAAAATATAATAATACATGACATCCTCTTATAGCAGGGCAACATTTTGAGTATTGTGGTTCCTTGTGGTTTCCTTTTTGTACTAGGTTATGATTAGTTCACGTGCGTGTTCACATGAATTAAGTGAACAGCCAATCGAGTGCGAAGCAGCGTGAGTCACATCTCACGAGAGAGTCAGCAAAATTTTGAATTCTAAGAATTTAAACAGCTACAACACAGCACAAGAGTACGTTAAAAAAATATGATTAATTACCACAATGAAAGCTTATCCACTTTAATAGTACCACAAATTCAGAGTTCACTTAACCTCATTTTAAACTTATCTAGCAAGCTGCTTAATCCTGCTTTGTGACATAGGCCACTGGTGTAACCTCAGCACTTATATACTTAGCCAATTGTTCTAGTGTTTGCTATATCTACATGTTATTATAATTCACCTGGGTAACGACACTTGTGAAAGTATTCCATTGCTACTGAAACTTCCTCTGATGTACTGTGCAGAAGGTGGTTCTATGTCGTTGTTGTCTCTCCCTTGTCTTTGTGTTTTCTCTCTCCCTCTCTTTTACTCTACTCCCCTTTCACAAGACTGGACCATGGTGGAATTAGCTATTTCCTGGGATTGGTGCGTGTTGAAGAGTCTGGGCTATTTAAATGTAGCTTTCCACCCAGAAGAGAGACTGCTCCCGAGGCCAAGTTGCAGCCTGGTGGGCCATGCCATGTAGCTTCCCTTTTGTGTTTAGTGGTTGCTATTGAGAGTGCTTACAATCCATGTTGATTTTATTGCTGTTAAGGTGAGATCTAATGTGTCCCAGAGTTAAAATGTATTAACTTTGTGATCAGCTATTGTGATGGCTAGTGAGCCATAGCTCTTTACTAGACTCGTGTAACTCTAGTTCATTATTTCAATAGGAAGCTGTAGGAGATAAGGGCCTTTCCTTTATCTCTGTAACAATTTTCTTTTGTTTATATTTAGTTATGGAGACAGGGAGGTTGTCTGTATTTTGGAATGATTTTCTTATCTTGATTAGGAAAGTCAAATCTTATTTGGGGGAGTTAGAAATGTTTTGTTTGTTTTGGCCATTCTTATCTCCAAAGTCTTTGCTGCCTTTCTTTTCAACATACATTTTCAATAAGTTCAGATTTATGGATTACACTTCTTGTAGTGCCACCTTTGTTACCCCTAGTTGGGACATAACACAACATTTCTAATTCTTAAACTTTTTAGTTTTTATAAATATTATACCTTTGTATTAAACATAATTTGCTTTGGCATTTCTATCAAAATCTCAAGAGCCTCCTAAAAATTCCCTCACAAACCCTATGGGTTTGAACACCCTGCTATAGGTGATATAGGTTGATAATGTTAATAATAAAATATACATTCACAACAGACCTTTTTTCAGCTTTCTTACACACACGCACACACATTTTCTTACCTTTAACTCCTCCATGTTTTTCAGCATTTCCCCAAGGAATTTGTAGTAGTCACTTGAGCGTGTCAAGAGCTCTATGTAGTGTGACTGCAACTCCATTGCCTTTAGCAAAACAGTAACAAATTAGTGATGTTGTCTCAAAACTCATTATCTACTCAAAATAAATGTTAATTTACCGTAATGTTAAATCTCATATTGAACTCTACATGTGAACATTTTTCTCTATTGAATCTACTATCATTACCTCCTGCCTCAGTTCAGTGGCTGGAGACTGAAGCATAGTCTTCTTGATGGGAATGTTGAGCAGAGTCTCCAAACCGGCACTGTAGGAAGCCAACTGGAGCTCATAATCCTGTGAAAACATAAAGACTTAAATAAGCCTTTTTGCACTTTTTGTATATATTTCTTGTAATTATCAAGACAAAAATTCTTTGTTTCACCTTTATGGAGGCAGCACATGTGTCAGAGTCTCTGACCACGTCATCCACTTTTTCCTTCTTTCCCTTTATCTCAGAATACAGCGCCTAACAAAATTCACAAATAAAATGTTATGAATATTTCATATAAATTTGCATCCTTTCATATAATCCATTTACAGGTTTTTAACAAGCAAGTAAAGACACCATGGCTCCTATCAAGGTGCTGTGCTCTTTCTACATAGGCAGCAAGTCTGTTGACAGTCTCTCACACAGGTCTAAAAACAGTGCTCCTCACGTGAATGGCACAAGACACTAGCCTAACACTCACAGTCGATTCCGAAAGATGGATATCAGCACGCTAAAATGCGACAAGTCAGCTGTTGGATGACTAAACGCCATCCTGGTCCATCCCGACCAAATATTGTGTGAAATTTTCTGTTTTTAATAAAATAAAAAATATTTGTCTATTGAGTATTGAATAAAATCGAACAATTATATTAATAACACTATGTAACACAATGACATTTGCCTCAGACAGCTTAGGGAAGAAGTCTTGAAGGTACTTGAAGGCTGTCTACTCCTTATCTAGAGCTTTGACAAATTGTTTCACAAGGCCCAATTTGATGTGCAGTGGTGGCATCAGCACCTTCCGGGGGTCCACCAGTGGCTCCCACTTGACGTTGTTCCTCCCCACAGAGACATCGGTCCGCTGTGGCCAGTCCCGCCTGTGGTTGTGCGCGCCTTGGTGTCCCTGCTGTCCCAAAGGCAAAGATAGCAGGGAAACTTGGTAAAAAATGCCACCATTTTGAAGTCTCCTATGACCTCCCAGCCGTAATCATCATACATCAAGGCAACCAGCAAGGTCTTGATGCAGTTGTAATTCCCTTTGAGGTGCACAAGTGAGCCAGGGGAAGAGGCGGGTACTTGTAACCATTATGGAGCAGCATGCTTTGAAGCTCCTGGATGAGCTGTCAATGAAGAGGCTCAACTCATTCTGGTTACAGGCGATTCTGATTGACTCGAACAGACTGGTCACATTGTGGCAGAAGCAGAGCCCATCTTGACGGGTGAAGAAGCTGGAAAAATGTTGGTGACGCTTCCTCTGATCTGCAACTTGCACACTTTCATCCAATAAGTTCCACTGCTTTAGCCTAGACGTCAAAAGCTCAGCACTGAACTTGGCGAGACCAAGATCTCTAATCAAGTCGTTGAGTTCTTTTGGTTGGAGTAGCATGAGTTTCTCTGCTCAGCTCCACCTCTGAAATCCCTCAAAGTCCATATCCTTGATGCTCATCTTAATAAATTCAAGGAGAACATGGGAGTGTACTCAGAGCAAGGTGAACGCTTCCATCTGGATATACTGGAGTTTGAACGCCGCTACCAAGGACAGTATAACGAGAACATGATGGGAGACTACATTTGGGGCTGATTCGTGAAAGAGATTTAAAGTACAATCGTACATCTTGGAAATCTATTGAATCTACATCTTCTGAATATTTTGTAGTCATTTTTGTATTACTTTAGTATAAATACATGTTAATTTGGATTCATATGTTGTTTTTTCTGACTTTATGTGAACGAATTCTCATTGGAAATGGGTAAATTTCAAAATATCACTGTCCTGGTCACAAAAGAAAAGTTTGTGTGGAATAATAGCCATTTTCTAAACTTAAGAGGCATAAGCAATTAGGAAATAACACTTACTACCCAGGAACCAAAATAATAATAATTTGTTACACACTGTAATAATCACATGTCCATGTAGGCAGCTTACAAGATGCTAGAACAACTAATAAGATGGACTTAGCATGCGTTATTTGTTTGAGATATGGTGTGTTGGACTGACTTTTTGTTGATTGAGGTGGTCCACTAAGTTATTCATACTGCTGAATTTAGTGATCTGGAGGGCATCTTGGCGCTGACGTGTCTCCTGAATCCATTTGTTCATCGTGGAGCTCATATGCTTGTAGTGATTCAGCTGTTTCTCCTGTTTTTCTAGGTCCCATGTCCTGGGAAGCAAAATATCCCAATGTTGGATATCCCAATGATGCATGTGGAACTTCAGAAAAAAGTCAGAACAAGTTCAGAATCAGCAAGTTACATTCTCCCCTACCTGCTGTCGATCTGGGTCACAATTCGTCGCCACCGGTCTGTCATTTGTCCAACGAGTTCTGCGTATTTGGACAGATCAACATCGCACTGATGGAAAGACTGGTCTATCTGACTGTTCCAGTGTACAGCCTTGGACAGCTCAGACTCCATAGTCTTCAAAACTCCTTTCTTCAGCTCAAGTTCTGCTTTCATGTTCTGCATGGTACAAGGGCAGCACTTATTCAAACAATATACCAATATCAAAGGAGACGAGGAGACATTTCAAGAGTTCGTAATTTATTTGAACTGATAAACATTTAAGTTCACCTTGAGAGTCATGCGGTACCTCTCCACTTCACCCAGATCAAGAGAAGAGGTCTCTTTCTCTGTAAGACGAGCCTCGTGGACTTTAATGGTGTCCTCAGCCTGCAGGAGGCTCTTCAGCAGAGCTTGAAGAGCCGTCAGTCTGAACACATACAAATTTGCACACTAAGATTCTGTTCACATCAATGGCTGTACAGTTATTGCTTCCATTTAATTACAAACTCAACAAGCCCTTCTGAGAGTGGGATGCATATTTTATTAAAAATTATCATGGTGAAGAGATACAGTATTGGCCATTTTGAATGTTCTTGCCTTTGGGTATAAGCAGCTGAGAAGCCTTGCAGGCTGCCCAGTTTCTTGTTAACGTAGTCCAATTCTGTGCGAAGGTACTTGGTCTGCTCTGCGTTGGTGCTGCCCTCCAGCTCTCTCAAAATCTTCTCCCTTAGATGCAGGTACTCGTCCTGTATGGTGTCCAGATCCTGATGCACACTCTGACATTGCAAACCAGAAACAGAGCATTAGGCAGCTGTATTAATTCAGCAATTAAACCCAACTTGGTGTACGTGTAATCACACTCAAAAACAAGAGTGTGATGGTGTTGAATTTAAGGTCCAAAGCCTGGCCAAAGACTGCCATGTTTGTAAATTCTTATTACGTAAAAAGGAAATGGAAATCTATAAATGATCAAAAGCTTTGATTTGTCACAGTCAACTTGGACTACATTTGGCAAACAAAAAATCCATTCCAACACTACCAGCCTGGCTCTATTTAAGAGATGACTATAAATAGACTTCACCCTAATATAATATATAATTCATTCAAATAATATTGTAAATAAAATTCTCTTTTCAAAAGTTAACCAATCATTTCTTCTAGTGGTCTAGTGGCCAATGGCTGATTTAGCTGATAAACAGTCTTAATTTTAAACAGTCTATATATTGTTTAATCATTTAAAACCTAGAAAACTCTCTTAAAAATAGAAAAACAGAAAAAGTGCATCTATTGACAGGGTTATCGGTAGAGTTAACACTTCTGTTAATCAATCAAGCGGGCACAGTAATTGGCTTGTAATCTCAAAATGGACAAATCCTGCTGGGTTAATTTGTCAAGCCATTATATATCGGTCTATCACTAATGACTACAACAGACTACGCCTGTGCTAGTGACATTTGTGTGTCAGCTTTACATTTGTGTTTGTGTGTGTACCTGCAGCAGCACAAGTCTTTGGGAGCACTCCTGTACGCTGTTCTCCTTCAGAGGAACATGGAGATGCTGAAGCAAGCCTGCCTCCGCTGCCTCTAGTCTGCGTCTGAGAGTGCTCAGGTCTGACAAGAACCCAATGTTCAGACTTGAGCCGACCACCTTCTTTTCACCTGTCTCCCCCTTCACCTGCTTCACCTGATTCACAACTTCAACCTTCTTCACAACATCAACTTTCACCCCATTCTCCCCTGAAAAAACAAATTAAAACTAATGATCAAACAGTTCATTTAACACAGTTCTCCTGCCCTCAGGTCTGTTCCTTTTTTATTGACTTTTTAAGTCTGCTTAGGGATCCAGAGAGTGATTCAATTCTTAACTTAATTCAGAAAACCTCAATTACATATGTCCAACATCATTCCAAAAGTATGGAGCCCCCTACACTCTTTATAATAAAGGTTCCTCTAATTGGAACTAAAAGGGCGTTATAGCCTGATGCCATATAGGAGAAAATTCTTCAAGTTCCTCAAAGAACGTTTATTCTCTAGCTCTTTAGAAAACTATACATGTACTGGTGCTATAAAGAACCCACAAACCAATATGCTGATCTTGGACCCACATTGACACCTAGTGGCGTGGATGCAGCATCATTCATAATCAATAGTTTTTAGTTACAGATGTCATTGTAGAAATGTAGTATTCACAGTCAGCCATGATTCATTTAATCAATGAGTGAAAGTAACCAATGTAAAGGTGGTTACTGAGATTAAGTGAGGAGTGTTCATCTGGTCATGTGATTCAAACATTGCACCCCCCATGAGGGGACCCCCTCCGTGTAGAATAAAACAGCTTTTATAAGGTTACTGATATGATTAGAGTCTTCATCGCATGTGATTGCTCATGATTTTATACATATGTTTCAAAATTACTAACTTAATGAGGAAAAAATGACTGAGTTTAAGTCATTTTTTTTGTGACTTTCTAAATTAAGTTGCCAGGTATGTAAACGATATATGTTCTGTATATGTGTAAGTCTCTGATCTTACTGTGGGTGGGCAGTTGGATCACCAGCTGGTCATAATGCGCTTGTGCTCCCGAGTATTGTTGCTCCATCTTTCTCTTGTCTTCATCTCTAAACATCTCAGAGCCGTGACTGTTACGCATA
The DNA here is from genome assembly GCA_032164185.1 of Moxostoma hubbsi. Taxonomy (NCBI): domain Eukaryota; kingdom Metazoa; phylum Chordata; class Actinopteri; order Cypriniformes; family Catostomidae; genus Moxostoma; species Moxostoma hubbsi. Next base: position 9,234,828 of record JAVLUX010000009.1, on the reverse strand, counting down.
AACTCTTGGTAATGGAGCTCAAGACTCTTAATGATGTTACGATACTCCTCAGGGCGCATTTGTGACAGCTAAGAGAGAAATAGGGACAGAGAGACAAATAAATATTTTTAAATAGCTATTGGAGACAGAGATTGAGACATTTGTAAAATAATTCTCAGCCCAATTCAGAAAGCTCAATATTTAAGACTTGTAAGGGCCTTTTAGCTCACTCAACTGAATTTAGTCGGCTGAAATTAAAATATTCCATTGGCTTGCATTAAAAGTACAGTATACCTCTGAAATAGACTATAATTTTCTATAGTCTTAGTATCTAATATTTCAAAATGGTTAATGTGCCTTTTTGCTTCTGCACTAGAAAATAAAAAATATAGTAAATACTGTAGTAATTCATACCATGGAGAGCGTAAGGGTGTTGATATGTTGAATGTCCTTCATGCAGTATTTCCAGGAGATAAGACTCTTGATGTTAATGAACAGCTGACTCCAGATGGACATAATGGCTTCAAAGTACTGCTCATTCCTATCAATCAATCAATCAATCAATCAAAAGTGTTGATCAATGCAGTTCTTTGCTATTACACTATCAGTTGCTCTATGATCTGTGTGTATGTGTGTTTGTTGTACTTCTTGGCGAGGCTTATGCTCAGAGGGTTGGGTGGTGGTATAATGAGGCACACTGATGGTATGAGCATGTCCAGTCCTCCAGGTCCAGTCACGAGCCACTTACTGCGCTGTGAGTTGTCTTTCAGAATAGCTTCATTTCCTTTCATTATGCCCTTCTGTAATACACAAACACAGTGATTCATTCAACTTTTGCAGAAAACAATTCAAACTACATGTAAAGGAAACGTGTGTTTAATTAAAATTCCAGTATTTTTTTTCAAAAGCGGAAATGGTTCTTAATTCAAACTTCTACTGTAATCAATGGAGAATAAAGAAGAGGACATGAGTGTGTGATGTTCACCTGATCCTGTTTGAAGTCACACAATGCTTGCACCATGATGGGACCACTGCTCTTCTCCTCTGGGTTACGAGGCTTCAGACACACAATGTTTTTGGACTTGCTGGCCAGTGTCTGTACCTGCCTCTTACTCTCAAAGATCCTCTCTTTCTCTTTCTACACACATACATGCACAACCATGAAGAAAAGGTGCCGCAACAATTGATTTGCATAGTGCATTTACATTATATTTACATAGGAAATGACATCATAGGATTTCAGATGCAGCGGCTGTGTTTGTTGTTACTCAAGAGTAGCCTACTCTATGGTAAATGGTCTTCACTTATATATCGCTTTTTTAACCTTAGAGGTTCCCAAAGCGCTTCACACTGTGTCCCAATCACCCAATCACACACACATTCATGATTGCTCCTATGACTGCAATTGCAAAATGTACAGCGAGAAAGGGGTTATATTTTGGTTCCCAAAATCGATCGTATTGCATCAGAAGACATTGATTAAACCACTGGAGTCTTATTGAATACTTTTTATGTGCTTTTAGGGGCTTCAAATTTTTGGTCACCATTCACTAGAATTGTATGTGCCTGCAGAGTTATTCGTCTAAAAATCTTTGTGTTCAGCTGAAGAAAAAAGTCATACACATCTGGTATGGCTTAAGGGTAAGTAAATAAAAAGAATTCAGAACATAATTTTTTTAATTTCTTGTGCCAAATATATCAGATTAGGCTGTCACCTCCAGATTTTTGAGCATTTCTGTGAGGTTCTCCAGAGGTGTGTTCTTGTCACAGGTGTAATTTTTACGGATGCCATCATGGTCCCTCTGTAGCTTGGTGTAAGTCTCATTGGCCTCCTTGAAGAACTACAAAAAATAACACACACCAAACAACCCATTTAAGACAGACAAAAAAACTTTACAGATGTCTCAACCACTTTTTTTTCTATTTTCCCAATATTTGTCATATTTTACTGCTGATTTTAAATATGTTCTCTGATCGTAATCTTGAACAACCGTTTTGGAGATTTCTGACTCAGCAACTGCACTCAGCAACTTAACAGTAAAACTTTAAAACGTAAGTTTTGAAGCCAAATATTCACTTAAACACCAAACAATGTTCTCCTTCGTTAAAAGCCCATGAAATTGCTTGACGACCACAGTTTTCTGACATATATTCAGTGGCTAAACCTTGAGGGCCTATGAAACAGAAGGGGGGGTAATTCTGGTTTTAGAGAAAATCCCAGTACAGAAACTGGTGACAAATGACTTATTGATGGCGGAAGATGCTGGAGAGTGCTCCATTTTAGTGTTACTTGATTTAACTGCAGCTGATCGTTCCGTTTTAATTGACACATTAAAGAGCTGGGTGGGGGTATCTGGGGTGGCTTTAGACTGGTTTGTGTCCTACTTGTTGAATAGGAAATTTGTAGTGTCTGTTGGACACGAGATATCCTCCTCTTTAAAAGTTAATTGTGTGTGTTCCGCAAGGATCCCTGTTAGGACCAATTTTGTTTTCATTATATATGCTACCGCTTGGTTCTGTGATTTGTAAATACAACATTCATTTTCATTGCTACGCAGAATTGTATTTGTCATTGAATCTCAATGACCTGTCTAATTTAAATTTTCTTCAATATGTATAGTAGATATAAACATTGGATGGCATGTAATTTTCTTCAGTTAAATACTGATAAAACAGAGGTTGTCATAATCGGCCATGATTCTAAAAAAAGTCAGATTGAGTCAGCACTTGGTTCCAAATATCAAGCTGGTGGTGAAAAATTTGTGTCTATTTTAATACCAATTTAAATTTTGAATACCATGTCAGTAAGCTGGTTCAGTCTTGTTTTTATCAGTTTAGCAACATTTCAAAGATGAGAAATGTCTTGAGTTTCAAGGATAAAGAGAAGCTCATACATGCTTTTATTTTGTCTCCCCTTGATTATTGTAATGCCCTTTTTTTCAGTGTTAAATCAACACATTTTAGCACAGCTACAATCAGTGCAAAATGCTGCAGCTAGACTTTTAACATGAACAAGGTCTTTTAATCATATTACTCCACTTTTAGCTTCTTTGCACTGGTTACCAATTCATTTTAGAGTTGATTTTAAGATCTTAACTACATATAAGACATTACGTGGGTTGGTGCCTGAATACTTTTGAAAAATGTAAGACCTTATGAAACAGTTAGACCTCTTAGATCTTCTTGTCAGGAACTGTTGGCTGATCCAAGGTGCAGATACAAAACAAAAGTCTATAGAGCATTTGGAGAGAAGGCCGCACAATTATGGAACAGCCTGCCCAGGAATATTAGATCTGCTGAATCTGTGACTTTTATAGACTTGCTTTTATTAATATGGGAATATTTTGAGTTTTACTGTATGTTTTGTGAAGCACCTTGTGCTTAATCGCTAAAAGGTGTTATATAAATCAAATTATTATTATATTCGAGAGAATATAGGGGAAAAAAATCTTTGTTGTGTAACATGAGTAATACATTTTCCCAGAAGACAATACTGTAAATTGGAAATGTGTACATCTACTATCAATGGCCTTAAAGCTATTAGACATGGACTAAATGCCACAAAACTAAAATTTTAATTTCAAGGGGTCTTTAAGATTAGGACGGCTCTTACTTGGCTGTAAGCAGCATTCTCCTTAAGGTGAACATCAATGCATTTGGTGATCTGCAGTAACCAGCTCCACTGGGTTTGCAATGTGTCCATGTACGCCTGAAAGAGCAAGCAAATTAATTCAACCCCGATATATTTTAATATGAAGAATACATCAATTACTGGCTTGATTTTTTTTATCATCTATATAGACTTACAGAGAAGTCAAGCTTGATATAATGCCGTTATACACTTTTAATTCAGAAACTTGCCACATGTGAATGAATTTTAAATATTTGCAGATTCAGTCTAGTTGTGTAGGGAAAAGTTTGCACACCTCTATTTTATCTGAGGCTGGGTGTTGGCTCTTCAGGAGGTTGTCCACCTTTGTCTTCAGTTTATTAAGCTCTTTCTCTTTCTCCTCCAGCTCACTCATCAGTTTCTGGTAGAAGGGAATAAAGTGTCATCATCTAAAAATATGAGTGGCCAGCAGCCATATCACCATGTAGCTCAACACTGGTTGCCACTGAAGCTAAGCAGGGTTGAGCCTAGGCAGTACCTGGATGAGAGACCTCCTGGGAAAACTAAGGTTGCTGCTGCTGGAAGAGGTGTTAGTGAGGCCAGCAGGGGGTGCTCACCCTGAGGTCTGTGTGGGTCCTAATGCCCCAGTATAGTGATGGGGATACTATACTGTAAAAAGGCTCTGTCCTTTGGATGAGATGTTAAACTGAGGTCCTGACTCTCTGTGGTCAATAAAAATCCCAAGTGTAAAAAGAGTAGGGGTGTAACCCTGGTGTCCTGGCTAAATTCCCCCATTGGCCCTTATCAATCATGGCTTCCTAATAATCCCCATCCATTAATTGGCTCAATAATTCTACTCTTTTCTCTCCACCAAGAGGAGGTGAGCGTACTGGTGCACTATGGCTGCCATCGCATCATCCAAGTGGATGCTGCACACTGGTGGTGGTTGAGGAGAGTCTCCTGTTCACTGTGTAAAGTGCTTTGAGTGTAGTGTCAGAATAGCGCTGTAAATGTAATGATCATGCATTCATTTAGTCTATCATATGTTAAACTAGTCTAGATATTGTTAATTTTGTTTTGCCCAAAAGCATGCTAAATTTCCATTTATGCACTTTTGGCAGTTGCTTTCAGCCAAGCTTCAAATTCTTTCCGAATGTGTGTTCCACGGGAATCAAACCCACAACCTTGCCATTGCTAGCACTTGTGCTATACTTTATTATACTTTATGTGTACATCACCTGCATTGGTTAAGTGTGCTGAGAATGGCAAGAAATATACTCTATGCAAGTGTGAAAACACTAACCCGAATGCTTGGCAATCGTCCTACAAACATTTGATTCCATTGAACATACTCAACGTGTGCTCTTTATGTTGGTGGTAACAAACCACAGTACTCAAGGTGGCGATAGAGTTACCTTCAAATGTCTGTGCCATTAAACCGGATGTTATTCTTCAAGTAAGCTGCTCTCTCTCTCTATATATATATATAGTATATACTGACTTCTCTAACTTGTTCAGCAATATTCCCTTCAAACCGTTGCTCTGCCATGACAGGAAGGAAAAACTTAAAGGAAAAACTAAACGTTGAAGAAGACAGTTCAAGCTAAAACCTGCTATACCCAACTCCGTGCGACAATGCTGCGAATGCATATACTTGCATTGCATTATGAATTGAGGTCTTACAAACTTCAAAACACAATACACACGAAATCAACATTGCACAGTTAGAAGAATATGCTTCGGGTGTATGCATGTGTGTGTGTAAGTGTGTTTCAGCAGAAGAAAATGTTCTTACTGAATAGCTTTCTTGTTTTTTGGGGATGTATATGTCAATGTTTTTATCGCCCCAGTCAAACACTAGCTCCTCTTCCTCTCTGTCATTAACCCACATGATGGCTCTCGAGATCTCCTCAATGATGTTCTGCAGGTCTCGCAGATGAGCTGTTCGCGCATGGGACATTTTCTGCATGAATGAAAAAAAAAAACATTAATTTGTGCCCCTAACACTTTATGATCACACTCATTTTAAAAGTCACAAGAAAGATCCCCATTTTGTTCAAGCTAACCTGTAAACTGTCCCATTCTTGTTCGAGGGCATTAAGTTTTGACTTGTCTCCACTCTGAATCTGAAGGGGAAAGAGTTGGTCAGTATACAGTACCATGATTGGACAAAATTCAGAATTATTAATGAATTAAATAATTAAAAACTCCCTTTTTAATTTAGGAGTCGGGATTTAAAATTGGAAGTCAGACTATTAATCCCATCAAATGATTCTGAAAATAGCCCATAAAACTAAATCTGCATTTACCACAGTTAAATGAATTTCTTTGAATTGAATTCAACTTCTTTAAAATTACATTCTAATCACAATTCTGCAACCTGTTTGCTACCTCAAATTTAATTAAATTATAAAAAAAAAAATAATTCCAGTTGTATCGATACAGTGTGCATCAACAACAGGATTAGTCATACTTGGCTCATTTCATGAGTGTGTGTGAACAGGCTGCAAGCAATTAAGTTTGAGCTTTTGCAACTTGAGTTAGTCATGTGTTAGCAAACACATATACAAAGAGTGTGTATTTTTGCTTTGCGCGTGTATGTGTACCACACACAAACTCACCAGCTCATCTCGCACTCTATCCACCTCCGGGCTCCTCTGAACTGAACTGTGGAACCTGTTGTGATTGATGATTTGTTGGCTTATCGTCTCTGAATCTTCACCGAAGGGTCCGGTCTCAATAAGCCGCTACAACACACAACAATACAGCAACCCAGGTAAGCGCACATGTACAAACACACCCATTAGATTTACACACCTCCTGGAGTTTCCCTCGCTGTAATTATCATCCGTTTACACGGTTTAGACATTTTACATAACTACACTATCATTTCATCTTGATATAAACACATGATAAAAACAGCAATGACTGGGACCTCATAATGAGAATTAAAAATCAGTAAATAATAAACTTGTATTAGGATTAGTTGACACCAAAATGAAAAGCTGGTCTTCATTTACAAATGCGCATGATTTTTTTCTCTCTCCATGGAACATAAAAGCTGAGTTTTCAAAGAATATCCTGGCTGCAATTGTACATATAATGAAAGTGAATAAGGACTGTGGCTGTCAAGCTCCAAAATGACCCCAAAAAATTACAAAATAAATAATAATAATAATAAATGGCACCATAAAAATATCTCAAAAGTTCGTGCTACTTGTGTGGGATATTTCAAGTCTTCTTTAGTCGAACAATAGCATTGTATGAGGATTTTTTTTAACCCCTTTATTACTCTGTGATCAAATAAAAAAATGCATGCATGTAGATGCTTGTACTGTATATGGTTGTATAGCTGTTAATGATTACTGCAGTTTATGACATTTTCAATCCTAGCCTCTAGGTGGCCATTTTTAACTTTAGCTCTGGACTGTGGCGATGGCTCTTTCATGCTGATCCAAGGTCAGTTTTTAGTATTATTACATAAGGTCTGGGAATGAGGATCAAGGTCCGCAAGAAGATTACAGTGTTCTTTTAAGTGACTGCGCTTATTTCAACCATTCACCCCTGCAGAGCTCAACAGTGATAAGAACACATACCACTACAAACCAGTTCCACCCGAGTCACTTTCACCACTTTTGTCCTGGTTGCTTTTGCTACAACCACTCCCTGTTTTTTCCTCTACCCTTCCTGCTCAAGCGACACAATGCATGCTCTGTCTAACCTGTGATGAACTGTGCAGGGGTGTGTTTGTGTTGGGGGTGGATGGATAAGAGTGGAACATTTGAACAAAGATAGAAATATATTAAAGAGCAAGAACGAAAGACACCAACAAACAAACGAATAAACAAAAAGTAAATGTTGTAGAGGATGAGTTTATGATGGGGTGAACAGGTTTATGGGAGTGGTGTGACAGTAAAATGGGAGTGATCATGAAACAGCGGGTGTTTCTCTGCTGTTGCCGTTGAAACCAAACAGCTCTCTCTACACTATCACAAGTAACAACAAGTCAGCAGTAAGGCGTCACAAGCGTGTCCGCAGACACTACTCCACTATTCTCTCTCTTTTGTCATCTCACTTTTTCACACAGAATGTGAGATAAGCCTGAACACACTCACAGTTAGTGAACCAGCCCGGACATGAGGGCATTGGAGCGCGGTCATTATGAGCCACAAGGCCCATAAACCCTTCACTGCTCTCATTTAACGAGGTGGCATCTCAGCATAATAGTCTTAACATGATGGCTTCTTTCCAGAAAGCTCAAGAGAAACTTTGGTAACACATCTGCTTTTTAAGTTACAATAAAGAGAAGATCCAGAAAGCTATAACATAAGCTAGGTTTGGACAAATGCATATCACATGCCAAAAATGAATAAGTAGTGCTCACTGGCTACTCACAATAGGAGGGGATTTTTTTTTAATGCTTTCATGATTTAAAAAAAAAATTATGGCATTTTTTAAAATAGTAAAATACTTTTTCCTATCTCAGATTAATGTGCAGAGACAAACACATGTCATTTGTTTCTCTCAAGCTAACTGTATTTAAATATTCTTCTATTAATGACTTATTCACATGTAAATATTTGTTTTTATTGTAATGCAAGATGCTCTCAATTCGTGAAAATGTTCTCAATTCGTTGTTTTGAATGTTGGCTTAGAAACAGACCTTCTTCTGGTTGATCCATGAAATTGCATCTTGGAAGCTCTTGCTGGAGTCTTCCCAGCCGGTGTTGTTGCTGGTCCTCCTAATAGTGGACCCCATGATGGTGCTTCGGATGCCGGGATCTTCCCAGCCGGTGTTGTTGCTGGTCCTCCTCAGAGTGGTGCCCGTGATGGTGCTTCGGATGCTGGGGTCTTCCCAGCTGGTGTTGTTGCTGGTCCTCCTCAGAGTGGTGCCCGTGATGGAGTTTCGTATTTCTGCATGTAGGCTGCTACATTCCTCTAGACTGGAAAAAACCCCCACCAAAGTTTAGACTCTTTGCCCTAACTTGATGTTTCTTTGTAGTTCATCAACATCACTTAGTTACTGACCAGTGATCCATTGAGCATTGAATGGAATCCACATTAGGTCAGTAAAAGAAGCCGTTATAATAACCACTCGATGATGATTGAAAGTAATATATATGCAGAAGATAATGTGTAATTTGTAATGTTTACCATATTGTATTCATGACACTAATGCTAATGCTAGCATGCTAATCTTGGCTATAGTATACACCTGTTACACTCTTTTATTGTAGTTTATGATGGAATTTGTGAAGATAGTCATTTTTTTTATCATTTTTTTTTTAAATAACTGTTTATTAAAGAAAGACATTTGTATAATACTGCAAAGACGAATGTTGTGTGATATACTTTTATATGTATAATAAGAGTGTTACAATGGCAGACAGATAAAAGGATTAGCCAATGGGCAGAAAACAGAAAAAAAAGAGTAATAATAATAATAATAATAATAATAATAATAAGAGCCACATTAATGTCACAGGTGTGAATGGCAACAGACTACTAATCCGTCCAAATATGAACATTTCTGGTATTCACCATGTGCCCCTGCATTAAAAATGGCATAAATAGCCTCTGAAGAGCACTTTGAAGGGATAACAATCATATAAGCCATGTTGTAAGATTGCTTCAATCAGAATTTCCCCAAAAAAAGACTTAAAAGGTGAATTCAGAGTAAACTGTATTTTTGAGCCCCGCACTTTCAGCCCTCCAAAGCTCTCACAGTGGATGGTAAAGTCTTGAAAGGGAATAGGGCATATGCATGATCACTTCTGAGTGAAACGCACATGTGTGTTGTTGTTGCACTCTGCTTTGTGTTGCGTCTTCCAGGTTAAATACACCTCACGCAGCACCTCTGTTTCTCGAAGCATGCGCATAACGCCGAGACCTATAGAGCTGTTCAGCCGTGTTGCAAATTTGTAGGCAAACCTGGAAGTCTGATTCGCCATGAGTTCCCTCTGGATTTTCCTAAAGTATTTTATAATGGGGTTTTTGAACTGAAGGCCTGTGGTTATCATTACTTGACGTCGGTTCACATTACTTCTCATAAAGTTGGCTGAGAGAATGATCACTATGATGCAGAGCAATCTAGACAAACTGTGGGTACTTTGAAAAAGCTAAAAAAAATTATTTTAGAACATTTTTGGTCATTACATCATTCCCATACTTCCACTTCTGTTTCATTATTATGATGACTATTATAATTACAAAATGTGGAAATAGTTATAATAAATTATGAGTAGGTTCGTCCAAACTGTACGTGCCAACAAACATTCAGACAAACACACACTGCAGTTACCCTCTGAGGACCATTTCATTGGGCTGACCAGCGTTCCTCAAGTCAATAGCACACTTCTTGAGCTGATCTATAGCTTCCGCTGCCACGTACATGTTTTTGTCCACTTCAGATGCTGGTCCCATCTGCAGAAAAATTAAACATTTAAATACCTTATCCACATTAAACACATGGAATAACACTCAGGATTACAAGTGAGCAACTAAAGTTACCCACAGAACAACTTCTGGGTAATTGATGCTGAACATATCCATGAGCTATTTTTTTATCACCCATTTGCTTTCACTACTTCATTTTAAGTGGTCCTGAAAAACACTATTTTAAAAGTACAGATATTCCAAATTCAATATAGTCCCTCAATTAACATAAAAACTGCATGCACAGTAATTATACAACAATGAACAATATTTCATGACAACCATCCAACTGCGGGAAACAGTAACATATCCTCAAATTATATCTACTCAATTTTGTTTTAAAAGGAAACATGACTACAAAATACTCAAACAAACTCAAATATGACATATATACCATCATTTATTATATTATTGTAAGAGATAGTTCACCAAAAAAATTACAATTCTCTCATCATTTACTCACCCTCATGCCATCCCAGATGTGTATGACTTAAGTTTATTCTGCTGAACACAAAGATTTTTAGAAAAATATTTCAGCTCTGTAGGTCCTTACAATGCAAGTGAATGGTGACCAAAACTCTGAAGCTCACAGCATAATGCAGCATAAAAGCAACCCATAATACTCCAGTGGTTGAATCCATGTCTTCAGAAGTGAACTGATAGGTGTGGGTGAGAAACAGATCAATAATTAAGTCTAATTAAGATTTAATTTAAATAATTTCCCTGTGCAGTAGGTGATATGCATGAAGAATCTGAATCGCCAAAAACAAAAGAAGAAAACTGTGAAAGTGCATGTGGAGATTGATAGTAAAAATTATTTAAATATTGATCTATTTCTCACCCACACCTACATACCGTTTCTAAAGACAGATTTATCCACTGGAGTCTTATTAATTACTTTTTATGTGCTTTTTGGAGCTTCAAAGTTCTGGCCACCATTTACTTGCATTGTATGGACCTACAGAGCTGAAATGTTCTTTAAAACTCTTAATTTGTGTTCTACTGAAGAATGAAAATCATACACATGAAATGAGGGTGAGAAAATGAAGAGAGAATTTTCATTTTTGCGTGAACTATGCCTTGAACATTGTTGAGCATAATTAGATAGACCACAGGAATTTCCACTGGTGTCTGAATCATAAATCAGAGGCTTTTGCACATCTCCAGGCTTCAGAGTTCGCCAGACACAGTTTCCTTTTCAATGCACAAACATTCCAGTCCCAATGAGGGTTCACTGAACCTCATGGGAGCTCTTGCAAAAGAGGAAGGACTACAATAGTTAAGTGATTTCAGTGTCATTATGAGAAATCAGCAAATAGCAAGGGCCCTCCCTACAAGCAAAGGCACACAAAAGTTAGTCATTACTTCGAAGAGTTAGACTCAATTTCCCTGCAGATAAGATCCTAAACATAAACTATTACACCATAAACAGCACATCATGGACACACACATAGTTGCTGCCCATTAGTTTAACATGAGGCAATACAGCTGAACAGCTACGCTACTATACTGGCCCCAGATCAGCACAGACCAGGTAATCTAAGATCTCCAGGAGGGCCAGATGTAGCTGACCCAAACCCAGACAAACAAAAGTTATAATCATACAGAAGGCAGTGAAAGCTCTAATGACCGTGTGTGTACGTCACGTGGACTGAAGTATGTGGTGTGTGTGTAAATGACACTTACAGTCTCTAGGACGAGCTGAGCTCGCTGCAGGCTGCTCATACAGTCATTGTAAAGCACTTGAAATCTTTTGTTGACAGACACGGATGACATGCTAAAAAAAAGATAAATCCCCATAATTAAAAATCAAATAAGAAATAAATACAATATTAAAAAATACATGTTTTCTTTCTGTTAAAGGAATATTTAAGTTGATCTTTTTAACAACAAGCGCAGTCATTAGCATTTGTGGCATGATGTTGATTCCCAAAAAACATCATTTCAACTCTTCCCTCGTTTATTACAAAAGGAGTAACCGTAAGACACTTACAGCGGAAGTGAATAGGCACTGACAAGTTTAGCAGTCGATGTTATCACATTCAAATCATGTTTACAGAAAAGCCCTATTCACTTCCATTAAAAGTGGCATAATCATGACTTTTGCCTTATATATATATATATATATATATATATATATATATATATATATATATATATTTATGATTTTTGTTGGAAATTAACATTATGCCACAAATATTGTCAATGGAGTTTAACTTCTATTGAACCCAAAATATTCCTTAAACATAAACACTGTATAAGAGAAACCAAAACAAGTCTGTTTACTTCCTTTAGGAATTATATCATGCATTATGAATTCAATAAACATGTCACAAGTCCAAATGCACATTCATCTGCAGTTATGTGAGCACGTCCAAAACTACTGTGTACATTGTTATTTTGTTTCATAGTCTGTTTGGCATATTCAAGTGTTGAAAATACTCAAAAACCAGACAAAGTTTCCTGTCTGGTGCCATAATACAAAAACCTAATAATGCAGATGGACACATGTGGCCATGCATTTTACTGTTCAGATATTGCTTACAGTGGAGTTGTCTGTTATGTTTCATTTAAGTCTCAACTTTGTTTCAGATGTGTCTCCTCTTTTCTATGGGTCACTTTAAGTTCAAGAAATGTAATGAAGAGCAAGAGTAACACATAACTCACCTCTGTCCTCCTCCTCCCAGTGAGTTTTTGGAGAAATTGTTTGTAAATGTCTGCGTATAGCCATCATTGTATTCAGACTGGAATCCATTTCCACTCATGAACATCTGGCCTCCATCATTCCTGGGTAAACTGTAGCCTACAGTGGTCAGGTCGGGCCGAGAGTTGGATCTGCGGCTCATCTGGTTTAGTCTTGTCTGCGATCCGTATAAACTCATTTCTGTGGATAACTTTAGCACCTATCCAAAGGTCAGTTTCTCCGAAGAAAAGCGCAGTTATAGTTGTATAAGTCCTCTTGTTCTCCTGTTCTCTCCGTGCGCGTCGTTGCCCGTTCCCGACTGCGCATACACTGGCCGCGGAGCTCCAGATAGTTCCGGATTTGGCCGTTAGACCACACCTAGACCTGCACCGCCTCGAGACACCGTTCACATGATGACATCAACACATTCCCACACTCCCAACACATTCTTCGGGACGGTCAAACTGGGATTTATTTTCCTTCATACGGTCATTTCATTAATCATGTCATCATTAAGTGTGATTTTACCGTCTAAAGCTGAAGAAGTCGTGCAAACTTATTGATTGATTGATTTAGCTTTTGTGTTTCTACAAACTGTCATAGACTGAACATTGAAATGTATTTTTCACTTTTAATTATTGTATTATTTTATTTGTATTGTTTTGCTTTCATAAGCTGGAGATGACATGCACATTTATTTTGTCTCATTCATTTTTATTCATGAAAATTTATACATTTATTTGCTATTTATTTTGTTTTTGTGTTTAAACATATTTTCATAAACTGGACACTTAGGCAAAATATATTTCTCCTTTTTTAAATGAATGTATGAATGTAAAGTTTAGTTTTATTTATATATTTTGCGTTTAAGTTTTTAACAAACTTTTATAAACTGAACTGTAAATGTATTTCTCTATTTAAATTCATGTATAATGCTGAAGCTGTCATGCAAATGTTTTCTTTTTGTTTTTATGTAATTCTAATTATTTAGATTTTTTTTATTATACCAAACTGAACAAGAAATATATATAGATTCTTCTTAGTTTATTGAATTTGTTTTTTACCAAACTGGACAAGTAAAATATATTTTTTTTTTTGTTGTTGTTTTTGTTTTTTACCAAACTGGACAATTAAAATAAAGTTGTTTTTTGTTTGCTTGTTTTTTACGAAACTGTACAATTAAAATAAAGTTGTTTTTTTGTTTGTTTGTTTGCTTGTTTTTTACCAAACTGGGCAAGTAAAATAAAGTTGTTTTTTTTGTTTGTTTGTTTGCTTGTTTTTTACCAAACTGGACAAGTAAAATATAGTTGTTGTTTTTTTTTGTGCCTGTTTTTGTTTGTTTGTTTGTTTTTTACCAAAATGGAGAAGTAAAATATAGTTTTTATTTTTTTATTTTATTTTTTATTTTTTGCCAAACTGGGCAAGTAAAATAAAGTTGTTTTTTTGTTTGTTTGTTTGCTTGTTTTTTACCAAACTGGACAAGTAAAATATAGTTGTTGTTTTTTTTTTGTGCCTGTTTTTGTTTGTTTGTTTGTTTTTTACCAAAATGGAGAAGTAAAATATAGTTGTTTTTTTTGTTTTTTTGCCAAACTGGACAAGTAAAATATAAGTTTTTGTTGTTGTTGTTGTTTTTGCCAAACTGGACAAGTAAAATATAGTTTTTTAAAATTTATTTATTTATTTTTTTTGCCAAACTGGACAAGTAAAATATAGGTTTTTGTTGTTGTTGTTTTTACTTTGTTTGTTTGTTTGTTTTTTACCAAAATGGACAAGTAAAATATAGGTTTTTGTTGTTGTTGTTTTTACCAAAATGGAGAAGTAAAATATAGTTGTTGTTTTTTGTTTGTTTGTTTGTTTTTTACCAAAATGGAGAAGTAAAATATAGTTGTTTTTTTTTTGTTTTGTTTTTTTGCCTTTTTTTTGTTTGTTTTTTTACCAAAATGGAGAAGTAAAATATAGTTGTTGTTTTTTTTTGTTTTTTTTTTTGCCTTTTTTTGTTTGTTTTTTTACCAAAATGGAGAAGTAAAATATAGTTGTTGTTTTTTGTTGTTGTGGTTGTTGTTGTTTTTACCAAACTGGACAAGTTTTACAAACTTTCAAAAGGTGAAGGTCTCATGCAAATGTTTTTTTTTAATGTAATTTTATTTATTTATTTTGCATTTGTTTTTTAACACACTTTCATAAACTGAACATGTAAGATGTATTTTTACTTTTTTCCCCCAAATGTTCAAAAGCTGAAGATATCATGTAAAATGTTGTTATATTAAAACGGTATATTATTTAGTTAGTTATCTTTCAAAGGCTGCTGAGGTCAGTTTGTTTGTTTGTTTGTCACAAAGGAATAGAACACCTACTGGTAAAATGTCCAAGGTTGCCCTTATATTCAAATCAGTAAAACAGGAAGAAACGCAACAACACATTTGTTCAAAATGAAATTTGTGTGAAAATTTCACAGGTTATAGTGAAACAGTCATATACAGGAGGAGGACACACCCTGACTGACTCAAACACACAGAGACTAAATCTTCAGAGGAATTTCACCCCTGTGTGTGTGTGTGTGTGTGTGTGTGTGTGTGTGTGTGTGTGTGTGTGTGTGTGTCGTCCACTGAAGAGCGACACACCCACCTCACCCAAGCACACACACTTATCCTCTGTGTTTACAAGTAGGTTCTTGTCAGGTTTTTCTTGGAGGCATATACTTATCTTAGTGGAAAGCAGCATTTGCAATGATATATACTAAAGAACAACAAGTTTGTTAGATTTGATGCCAAGTGAAACCTATTAATCTTCATTACATATTGCAGTCATTTAGCACATTCCTTTCTTGTGAGGGATGGATATCCACATATGCTGAATGTAATACTTAGAATAATCGTGTTGCATATCTCAGCATTTTAAACTAGTTATTGAAATGTAATTGTAACATGAAGTACGCAATTCTATGTGCAAGTAAGTGCCATATGAATTATTAGCATTCTACCAATATAATTTTACAAAACAATAAAGTTGCACAAGCTCAACCAACCAGTTTAAAGCAACTGTTTTTAGTTGAAAAAAATGACCCTTTTTTTCTTATCTGACAGATTAGCTTCATTCAACTCTTCAAGAGCTGCTGTACTGAACCAGTTCATCAGGATATAAAGTGTATTACAAGACACACTTTCAAACTAGCGTGACCTCTGAAATCTAAACTTTTGAATTTTAACTCAATTTTTAACTTTGGAAATTGAATTTTCCAAAAGATGAAGAGGTCATGTATATATTTATACACACACACATGTTATATATATATTATTATATTATTATTTGCACAAAGGTACAGCACACCTTTCAGTATGACTGAGGTTATTTTTTTAAACATACTTCGAATATTAATCTTGATCTCAAAACAAAACATTCTAAAACAAAATGAGCTTAATTAGGACACACTTGTTAAACTCCTAAAAATCTCAGAGAAGTGTATTGTGTATTCACGTTCATGTTGCTTTTTACTGTATGTTATTGTAAAAAGAGAAGTACACACCTATAAACAAACAAGTCAAGCCCTTTATCATTTTTTAATATGAATTTTTACTCACTTAATTGCTTCAGTTCTGTCAAGTCTACACAGGAACAAACCTGTCTATGCTATTAATGTGTGAGAATGTTACCAGTCACACACACATGGAAGAAAACAGCAAAAGATTGTCACTCAGGCCGCACTGCACCTGTTGAGCGTATCAAAAAAAGTCAAAATATTCAGCTAAATATAAATGTCGCTCTCTGAATAAGTGTTTGTATATCTGAACTGGGACCGAAAACGTGAATAGTTGCCATCCTTAGTGCTACATTTGTAAATACACTGTGTTTTATAATTAACTACATTAAAATGTTGATATGTTGCTATGCAATGTTTCAAAACCCTGATATCGACTGCATTCGGCCGAGATACTGAAAAACAACATCTCCCATAAGGCATCTGAGCATCAATTCAAATGTGTTTACTTTTTCCTGATGTGCATTTTCAACAGTAGCCTCAAGATCAAAGTATACTTCGGGTGTGCATGTGTGTGTGTGTGCGCAAAAACAAGGTACATGGGCCTTTTCACAGAAACCAGAAAGTACTTCGATTAGATTTAAGCTAGATTCAGAGGTTGCATTTACACTCTACGAGATGACATTTTTACTCCACTGACGGTTAGGTTTAGGGGTTGGGTATATAGTTAATAACATATGCATTCCTCTTTACTGTATTACGTCACTGTAAAGGGATATAAGGGAAAGGAGGAGGCGAGAACCGGCTTGACAATATAAATATTATTTTAATGAAAAACTATGACACATGATGGTCAGCTGCCCATAAACATATATATATATATATATATATATATATATATATATATATATATATATATATATATATATATATACACTCACCTAAAGGATTATTAGGAACACCTGTTCAATTTCTCATTAATGCAATTATCTAATCAACCAATCACATGGCAGTTGCTTCAATGCATTTAGGGGTGTGGTCCTGGTCAAGACAATCCCTGAACTCCAAACTGAATGTCAGAATGGGAAAGAAAGGTGATTTAAGCAATTTTGAGCGTGGCATGGTTGTTGGTGCCAGACGGGCCGGTCTGAGTATTTCACAATCTGCTCAGTTACTGGGATTTTCACGCACAACCATTTCTAGGGTTTACAAAGAATGGTGTGAAAAGGGAAAAACATCCAGTATGCGGCAGTCCTGTGGGCGAAAATGCCTTGTTGATGCTAGAGGTCAGAGGAGAATGGGCCGACTGATTCAAGCTGATAGAAGAGCAACTTTGACTGAAATAACCACTCGTTACAACCGAGGTATGCAGCAAAGCATTTGTGAAGCCACAACACGCACAACCTTGAGGCGGATGGGCTACAACAGCAGAAGACCCCACCGGGTACCACTCATCTCCACTACAAATAGGAAAAAGAGGCTACAATTTGCAAGAGCTCACCAAAATTGGACAGTTGAAGACTGGAAAAATGTTGCCTGGTCTGATGAGTCTCGATTTCTGTTGAGACATTCAGATGGTAGAGTCAGAATTTGGCGTAAACAGAATGAGAACATGGATCCATCATGCCTTGTTACCACTGTGCAGGCTGGTGGTGGTGGTGTAATGGTGTGGGGGATGTTTTCTTGGCACACTTTAGGCCCCTTAGTGCCAATTGGGCATCGTTTAAATGCCACGGCCTACCTGAACATTGTTTCTGACCATGTCCATCCCTTTATGGCCACCATGTACCCATCCTCTGATGGCTACTTCCAGCAGGATAATGCACCATGTCACAAAGCTCGAATCATTTCAAATTGGTTTCTTGAACATGACAATGAGTTCACTGTACTAAAATGGCCCCCACAGTCACCAGATCTCAATACAATAGAGCATCTTTGGGATGTGGTGGAACGGGAGCTTCGTGCCCTGGATGTGCATCCCACAAATCTCCATCAACTGCAAGATGCTATCCTATCAATATGGGCCAACATTTCTAAAGAATGCTTTCAGCACCTTGTTGAATCAATGCCACGTAGAATTAAGGCAGTTCTGAAGGCGAAAGGGGGTCAAACACAGTATTAGTATGGTGTTCCTAATAATCCTTTAGGTGAGTGTATATATATATATATATATATTTCTCTCTCTCTCTCTCTCTCAATTTTCAATTTTCAATTGTAAAGTACTTTATTGACATGATTGTGTTTACATAGAATATTGCCAAAGCATTAAAACACAAAACAGATAACAAGACAAATAATAATAATAATAAAATAGTAACAAATAAAAATAAAGATAGAATTAAAATAAGGTGCCAAGTAATGAATAAAATAAAAACTATAATAACAATATACACTATACAATATAAAATAAATTAAGCATTTACCAGGACATTATGAACATAAGAGAATAAAAGTACTGTGACTGAAGTACATTAAGGCAGTGATTGGTTTCTGAGGGTGTGCATCTCAAAAATGAATTTTGCTGCAACTGATGCATGATGGTCCTCCCCCAGTAACACCAGCATCTGATCGGTTTCTGCTGAACTGGGAAACTGTGGCATGAGGTTTGAGAGTTTGTGGAGGTATTTCTCTCCCACCTCTGTAAATTTCTCACAGTGAAGGAGAAAGTGTGTCTCTGTCTCAACCTCACCCATGTCACAGTGACTCGTTCTTCCTTTGGAAGCCATGTTTGTCTGTGTCGGCCTTTTTCTATGGCCAGACTGTGATCACTGTGTCTGTATTTGGTGAGGATCCGTCTCTGTTTTGGATCTCTAACAGTGTGCAGATATTCTGCCAGATTATATGTTCTGTTTAGGGCCCGATAACATTCATTTTCCCAATGGTCCAAATATGAATTCTTGCTTTCTTTTATGATTTGGTTTATTCTGATCTGTTTTTTTCAGCAGTGCTGGTCTGAAACTGGTGTTTGTTAGTTGTTAGACTGGTTTTAGGCTTCAGCTCTTGGGTTTTAAGGGCTTCATGTTGCAGTGTGTTAGGGAAACTTGAATTTCGGTGTGTCCAATATTTTTAGGGATGGTTTTTCAATATGTATAATAAGGGGGTATCTGCCTAGTTTGGCCCGGCATGCATTAGTAGGTGTTCTTCTCTGAACTCTTAGAATGTTTCTACAGAATTCTGCATGCAGGGATTCTATAGGGGGTTTGTCCCATCTCGAGTAATCTGCCAGACAGAGTGGACCCCAAACTTCACATCCGTACAGAGCAATAGGCATTATAATACTATCAAAGATCTTACACCAGATTGTTACAGGAATGTCAATTTGGGTAAATTTGCCCTTAATAGCATAGAATGCTCTTCTAGCTTTCTCTTTTAGTGCATTCACTGCCAGACCAAAACCCCCTGAAGCACTGATCTTTAGACAGAGGTAGTCGTAGTGTAGGGTGTGTTCTATTGCAGTGTTCCCCAGAGTGAATGTGTATCTGGTGACCTGTAATCTGGCTTTTTTCTGGAAAATCATCATTTTAGTTTTTTTTAGATTGACTATCAGGGCCCAGTTCTGACAGTAGTTCTCCAGCAGGTCCAGGTGCTGCTGTAGCCCTTGTACAGTAGCTGACAGCAGCACCAGATCATCTACATAGAGAAGAAATTTAACTTCGGAATTATTTAGAGTAAGACCGGGTGTTGCAGATTGTTCCAGTAGCACTGCTAACTCATTAATGTAAATGTTGAACAGAGTTGGACTCAAACTGCAGCCCAGTCTCACTCCTCACCCTTGAGTGAAAAATTCTGTTCTATTATTGCCAATTTTAACTGCACACCTGTTGTCTCTCTCTCTCTCTCTCTCTCTCTCGGTCTACAGTCGGCCTTTATTTAAAGAGTTAAGGGGACCTATTATGTAAAATTCACTTTTACATGGTGTTTGAAGATAAATGTGTGTTGGCATTGTGTGTACACAACCACCCTATAATGATAAAAATCCACCCAGTCCTTTTTTTATCCCCATTAATCATAAGCACTGTCTCAGAACAAGCTGTTCCCAGATTCTGTACAAAGTGATGTCACCTTGTACAGGCCCTGCCGATTACTGTTGACGGACACTGCCGACGGACATGTTTGTTTGTGTGTGTTGTTTTATTACAGCGCATGGTGAATGTTGTAACAGTATTTGTGTGTGTGTGCTGCTCATCCATCGTTGCAAAACTGCTGAAAAAAAAAAACTCTAAAACAAATAAATTAATTTATCAAATAACCTTTCAGAAACTTCTGAGTCTCTCACTCATCAGTGTCTGACTCTGGTTGAAACATATTATTACTATTTTCGCTGTCAGTCATATTGCTTATGATGTCTAGAAGCAGAGACGTCAAAACTCCTTATTCTGGGTACGGGGCGGTGAGCACCTGCTCATATGCATTTAAAGACACACAAACACAAAAAAGCGTTTTTATTCCCAGACAAATATTGGCATTTTAACATGGTATAATAAATGATCTGCAGGGTATTTTTTATTTGAGCTGAAACTTCACAGACACATTCTGAGGATACCAAAGATTTAAATTACATCTTGTGAAAAGGGGCATATAGGTGTCCTTTAAGAGAAAATTAATCATACAGTGATTGTATAGGATTTTAAAGGTTCTTGTTGCCAATAGAATCGCTTTATGATCCAATGTGAGCATGTTGTATACTGGGTGTGTCATGTAGTGGGTGTTCCATGAAGTCTTGCGGGTTGCAGACAGATACACTCCGCACCGCCAGCAAAGATATACATGAAGGTATAACTGCAGGCCAGAGACCTCCAAATGGAGGCGGAATCTCCAAATGAGGCCGGGTTAAGTCATAAAGGATGTTGTTACCCCAAAAGTGTGTTGCACCAACTCCAAAAGGGGGCGTCACTTCAACTCATGGTTAGGGAAAGGGTAAGGGCTCCCTATATCTGTATAATTGGAGCTCTTTTTGGAGTACTGCCTGCAACTTTATCCTTCAATATACAAGGTGCCCCTTACCTAACCCTTTCCCTAACCTTAACCATGTGTGGAAGTGACACCCCCTTTTGGAGTTGGCACATCTCCCTTATAGAGTAACTCCTCCCGCTTACTCCACCCCCATTTGGAGATCTCCGGCCTGCAACAATACCTATGAAAAAATATGTATTTGGCAATTTTCCAGTGCATGTTTGCAGCTAACAGTACTAGAGAATGTTATAAACAAACAAACAAACAAACATCCAGGCCCATCATTACATTATTATGAGTAGTGCAAGATGAGTCACCAATATTTTTGGAAATGTATTTCCTGTAAGGGACGGACTGTCAATTTTGAAAGAGTATATCTAATAAAAGTGCATTTTGTCAACATTCAGGATTAAACAAACATGTAGATGGCCTGAAATACGCACAAAGTAACAAATTAACAAGTAATAAAACTCTCCTTTTGATTTCATGGTAGGGTTTACAACTGTCCACTATTACCTGGGACACCCTGTATTTTGTCTGAAATGAAGACATCCCATGCAATACGCCTATTGTCCTCTATTTAAGCGGTAAAACACTCGAGTGGTACCTCCCCTTCAAGAAATGCTTGAGCGGGTCCTTGACGACGAATCATCCCATATTGAAGTGCTTAAAATGCTCAAGCATCCTGTATATGCATTGTGAATAGTTGGCGACCTAATTCATGGGGTCTTTAAAGGAATATTTCACCCAAATAGGAAAATTCTCTCATCACTTACTCACCCTCATGACATCCCAGATGTGTGACTTTCTTTCTTCTGCAGAACACAAACAAAGATTTTTAGAAAAAAAAAATCAGCTCTGGAGATCCATTTAATACCAGTGAATGGTGACCAGAACTTTGAAGCTAAAAAAGAACATAAAGGCAGCATAAAAGTAATCCATACGAATCCAGTAGTTAAATCCATGTCTTCAGAAGCGATATGATAAGTGTGGGTCCTTTTTTCATATAAATTCTCCTCTCTGTCCAGTAGGTGGTGATATTCACGTATAATGTGACTCGCCAATAACAAATGAAGTGGAAGTAAAAGTGGAGATTTATAGTAAAAAAATTACTTAAATATTGATCAGTTTTTCAACCACAACTATCATATCACTTCTAAAGATATGGATTAAATCACCGGAATCTTATGGACTACTTTTAGGCTGCCTTTATGGGCTTTTTTGAGTTTAAAATATCTGGCCAACATTCGCTTGCATTGTATGGGCCTACAGAGCTGAAATATTCTGAAACTATCCCTTTAAAGATGTTGTAAGTGACTTCAGCTGTTTTGATAACTCTTTTCTCAAAACCCAGCCCTCCAAACTCAAGTCAGCCAACACGATGTCAGCAAACCTGAACACACAAAATAGTTGATAGACAGAGAGCATTTCTGATTTTCTAGTGTTCTGATTGCCAAAAAAAAAAAACACAAAAAAAAACATTGGGCCACTCCCTGAATCTCTCTTTCCTGACTCTTTCATTTTTGCTGTTTACAGAGCCAAGAGCTGTCACAGACACGGGTAAGATTTATTAGGACACATATCATATCTGTCAAGTAATAGGGACATTTATGTACGGTTTTCCAAAACAATCACGTCGAACACCTTCAATTATAGTCCAAATTTGGTCTACATGTGCCAGAGCATGTGTCCAACTGTGTGTGTCCATTAATAACACCTGAATCAACCCTTCACACATGAATAATTCTGTGTTGTGCAGACAGATGTTTATACAGTAACCGCACAAGACATACTGTATCTTCCAGACATTACTAGGTGTGGCTCATCTCATAAGGGTGTGGCAACCTGTCCCTTTTCCTTTCACTCTGCATATTTAAGATCCAGGTGTGGCTACTTAAATGCCGCTTTCTGTCCTGTTCCTACTTGTTGTGTTTCAGTCTCTGCGTAAGCCTTTATTTCACAAGACATTAATCACACTGTATTTTGGCTCAATGTTCAAGACACACCTTTAGCAGTGAATTCTCTGCAGGTTCAAACTCCCACACAGAAGATAGGTTTTCTAACTGGGTTTGGATTTTATTTCATTTTAATACTTGATTGGTTATTGCATTGGGCATGAGGTGTTATGAGGTAATGTTATGAAGTTTAATGGATGTGTAATTTTACTAGCATGCATGCAGTACCAAGAATGCCGCAAAAGCATAAAGACAAATTCACACTTGGCATGCGGGCATTTTAATCCAAAGTGATTTACGATGCATTCAAAGTATACATTTGATCAGTTGTTTTCTGGGAATCAAACCCATGTCCTTGGCATTGCAAGTGCCTTGCTCTACCAGTTGAGCTATAAACAATAAACCGTTACACTAAAGATGGAATTATGTAACCAAGAAGAACCTTGAAAAGGTCATAGTCCTAAATACACCTGGGCAAAGAGCCAGATACCGTTGCCCAGTTTCACATGTGGCACTTAGACAAGAAAACTTCAGTTATCATTCACACAAACCAGACGCATGCACACACAAGGTATTAGTCATTGTGAAACTATCAGCCACCCATGCCACAGCAAATGACACACACTCAATTATTTCATCAACCAAAGCACCACATACTCATCCATTTACACCTGTCTATTAAAGGGATAGTTCACCCAAAAATGAAAATGCTCTCATCATTCGCTCACCCTCATACCATCTTCTGCAGAATGCAAATGAAGAATGTTTCAGCTCTGTTGGTCCTTACAAAGCAATTGAATGGTGACCAGAACTTTAAAGGTCCAAAAAGCAAATAAAGTAGCTCAGCATAAAAGTAATTCATAAGACTCCATTGGTTTAATCCATGTCTTTAGAAGTGATATGATAGGTGTGAGTGAGAAACACATCAATATTTAAGTCCTTTTTTACTATAAATCTATACGTTCACCAGACCTTCCTATGCGTGTCCATGTGAGGAAAGAGTTCTACTTCTTCTGTTTATTCACATTCTTTGTGCATACTGCCACCTACTGGGCAGTGAGGAGAAAGAAAAAAGGGAGGGATGAAGCAAAGGAAAAGAATAAATAAATAATTTGTGCACAACAGCTCAGCAGGTAGTGATATGCACAAAGAATGTGAAGCAGCAAAAAACTTAAAAAGAAAACCTCTCATGAATGTGCTTAGAAGGGCTATGTGAAAGTAGATTGAGAGTAAAAAATTATATAAATATCAATCATTTTCACACTCACACCTATCATATTACTTCAGAAGACATAGATTAAACCACTAGAGTCTTATGGATTACTTTCATACTGCCTTTATGTGCTTTTTGGACCTTTAAAGTTTTGGTCACCATTCACTTGCATTGTATGGACCTACTGAGCTGAAATGTTCTTCTAAAAATCTTCATTTGTGTTCAGCAGAAGAAAGAAAGTCATACTCATCTGGGTCATTCTAAATCAGGGTTTAATCAAACTTATCTGACTTTATTCACCTTTGAACTTCTTTCTAGAAAGATATACAACTGGAGGCAAAAAAAAGAAGAATAAAAATGTCAGAGCACATTGAGTAGCACAGTAAGTATAAGGTAGACTTACACAGGGCTAGTTGTTACAATTTACTGCAGTGAATATTTCCGGAAATAAGTCCAATCCTGCCCAAACATTCATGTCATTATTATTATTATTATTATTTTTTAAAGATTAAAAAATATATATATTATTATTGCCCTAGAAAAATAAGACAGTTAAACACATTGACCTTTTGTGACAATGTGCCCCAATAACAGGGCATGAAGTTACACTACAGTATATGGAGTAAAATGACAGAATGGGGAGTAGGATGACAGTATATTTAATTACTTTTCAGCTAAATGTAAACAATTAGACAATTATGAAGACAAGTAAAATATGAAACCATTTTATTGTCCAGTAGATATTGTAATTAATAAATTGTATATTAAATCATGTGAAAACTGTGCAGAGGTGTCATTACTAATGATCAATCATCACTCAGAGAGAGTATCTAGATTATATAATTGACTGTTTGGTCAGTTCAACATTAAACACCACACAGAGTAGATTTAACACTTTGTAAAGGAGGAGGCGAGAACCGGCTTAACAATGTCAATTATATTTGAATAATAAACTTAAAACAAAGGAGACACACACACACACACACACACACACACACACACACACACACACACACACACACACACACACACACACACACACACACACACACACACACACACACACACACACACACACACACACAATCTCTCTCCCGCACCATCCTCTGCCTAATATGGGCCGGGTGTGTGGGATCACGACCCGGCCTCGCCCGCCCTCCCACACACTGCTTCAGCATTAGTTTAACACTCCTGTAGATTGAGACATTATGTACTCTGATCATTGTTCATTTAACACTTGGGATTTTGCAAGCAAGTATTGACTCACTATTTTGTTTCTGAGACTAGCCCCAGTCTCCTCTATTAAGCATTTACAAGTCTTTTAATCAGAGAGTATTAAGATCAACTTATACTGAAAACTATTAAATAAGAACAGTGTTTGTATTATTATATCACCTGGCGGCATGTATGACTCATAACTGGTATCAAAGGTTGAAGTGTTCCAGTAAAGGGTGTGGCCGTCATCTTTTTCTCTGTCATACAGCAGGTAAATGTTCACACATTGGACTTGTGGGTGCTTAACCACAGTGGCATACAGTACATAGACCAACAGAACTGAGCAATAGATGAAGCAAGCAAAGTAAATCTATTCTTTCCCTGGCCATAAACAAGCAAAAAGCAAATATGAACAAAATAGCAAGAAAAAAAAAAACCTTTATGATTCTGATGTCCATAGTTAAATATGAAATAAGATCCTACTGATTAATTCATTCAGTCATTTCCCCCCAAAAATGTACATTTATCCAATAGGATCATATTTGATTATGAGAGGATTTTTTTTTTAAATTCCCATAAACATCCTTTAGGATTAATTCGAATATATGATAGAACTTCCATTAGCAATCTTATACATTCCTTTAGCATTTCTTGTCTTGCCATTAAAATTAAGAATCATTATTGTTGTTTGTTTTATGTCAGATATCTAAAGCACTCACTAATATAACAACAACAACTATATATATATATATATATATATATAAAACCACTTTACATTTTTTTTTTAATTATACAGTGGCATATAAAATAATAACCTTAAAACATCATACATTGTAAAATATATTTGATAAATGATACATTTACGTTTCAAGCCCATTAACTTCAATAAATGAATGGGAATCTCCTGCAACACTACTTTACATCACTAGAGGGCAGTCTTGCTTAAAATACGCTACATTTCAAAACATAACAGTGTTTTGGCTTCAAAATACTCAAAAAGACCACATTCATACATACGTGAAACACAATAAATGTCGCTATATATATATATATATATATATATATATATATATATATATATATATATATATATATATGCGCCCTGTATTGTACATATTGCGTAGGCCTACAATATAGACACAAAAACAAACTTCAGTCTAGTCATCATCTAAGGCCATTTTCCACATGATCAGTTAAACTGCCTTAAGGACTCCCATAGTGCAATAATATATAAATGTCACGTATATGCACATTCACTCATACTTACCCCATAGGATTGCCACTCATTCCGTATTTAAAGATACAATAATGATATGTCCCGTATTTAAGATGGTCAGATGGCATCACGGTGAAATCGTTCCAGATCACCAATTTAACATGTATATAAGTTAAAATAAAATGTACCTAAAGTGGTCAAGGGACAATCTGAAAAGTCCACAAATTCTGCTAAAACATGAAAAAATCTTAATTACCACTTGCACATGTACATACGCCATTCTGTTATATGTCCTATTATTTGTATGTCTTTTTATACCCCTACCTTGTTTTATATTCTGTGTCTCACTATAATGTTCTGTGTGCACTTGTTTCTTCTATCACCAAAAATTCCTTGTGTACATGAGAACACTTGTCAATAAATCTCATTCTGATTGTAATCCACCACTACTGTGTGCCAGAGACTAGTGCAGCAGATACTGCAAATTGACAAGAGACTGAAGACTGCCATAATTCATCAGAGAATATATTGTTTAATATATATATATATATATATATATATAAACTATTCAGAATCAGACATATCTATACACATTAGCCAAAGCAAGTAATAGTTTATTTATTTCAAATAAAATTATTATTTACAGTAAATTAATAGTACTACCAGTTAGTGCCAGTAGAGGACAGCAGTTAGTACAAAAAGAGTACAGACCTTTTTAGTACAAAAAGAGTACAGACCTTTTTAGTACAAAAAGAGTACAGACCTTTTCCCACTCCGGGTTTTGGAACACGGAAGTAATCGACTGCAGGGTGAACTTCGACAGTGGTGAATGGGAGATCACAGCAAATATTATTTTCACTTTCCCATTTGCTCCAATAACAAAAGCACAATTCCACTATTACATTTGAATGACTTTCCAGAAGAGGAAATAAATGGAGAGCAGAAGATGCCAAATTTACTGTCACTCTCTCAGGCCCTCACAGCTGTGGTAATTATTTTGTTTTAAAACTTATTCCATGGTAATATAAAAATAAGCATAATGTTATAAATTTACACTTAATAAAAAAAATATAAAAAAATAATATACAAATATTTACGCTGCTAAATAAGGCGGAAACGCGTCATCACAGACTGTGAAAAAGGTATATGAAGACTATCATAGTCCTTAAAGGGATAGTTCATCCAAAAATGAAAATGCTCTCATCATTTACTCACCCTCATACCATCCCAGATGTGTATGACTTTCTTCTGCTGAACACAAATTATGATTTTTAGAAGAATATCTGAACTCCGTAGATCCATACAATGCAAGTGAATGGGTGCCAAGCAGTGGCAGATTTAGGCATGGGCGAAATGGTCAGTCACCCAGGGCGGCACAACTTCCGGTCAATAACTTTAGGGGCGCGTTGAAGCGGATTTTGCCCTGGGCGCCAAACAAGCTAGAACCGCTATTGGTGCCAAGCTCAAAAATATTATAAAGGCAGCATAAAAGTATGTCCAGTTGTTAAATCCATGTCTTAACTAGCGATACGGAAGGTGTGGGAGAGAAAAGATCAATATGTATGTCCTTTTTTACTATCAATCTCCACTTTCACATCCTTTTTCTTTTGTTTTTGCCGATTCACGTTATTTGTGCATTTCGTCACCTACTATACAGGGAGGAGAATTTACAGGAAAAAGGACTAAATTATTGATCTGTTTCTCACCCACACCTATCAGTTAACTTTAGAAGATATATATAGATTAACCACTGGAGTATTATGGATTACTTTTATGCTGCCTTTAAGTGCATTTAGGAGCTTAGCCATTTTGGCCACCATTCGCTTGAATTTTATGGACCAACAGAGCTGCAATATTCTTCTAAAAATCTTAATTTGTGTTCTGCAGAAGAAAGAAAGTCATACACATCTGGGGTGGCATGAGAGTGAGTAAATGATGAAAGAATTTTCATTTTTGGGTGAACTATCCCTTTAAGGAGATATTTTGTTGCATCGTAT
Organism: Moxostoma hubbsi; assembly: GCA_032164185.1. NCBI lineage: Eukaryota > Metazoa > Chordata > Actinopteri > Cypriniformes > Catostomidae > Moxostoma > Moxostoma hubbsi. The sequence continues at coordinate 9,206,097 of JAVLUX010000009.1, read as the reverse complement.
AATCAGAGAAAAAACGTATATAAAATAATGAAGTGATATCTATACACATTAGTCAAAGCAAACAATAATGTATCTTTACAATAACATTACTGAAATATAAAACTCATTTGAGCCATACAAACACATGTCTATATTTGTAGCCTTCTCATACACTTATAGAGCAACAGTTGAGCACACAGCTGTGACTCTGTTGTGATGAAGAGTTTCTCCAATCAATGGCACCCAATGAGTGTGGAGGGCGGAGGTTCCGCCTCCACTCGCTCACGGGGATCACAGCTGTTGGCTCGGTCTATATTATCTCCAGAGAACGTGTGTTTATGATCTGAATTAACCGGGTTGTTTGAGACAGGAGGGAGATTCCCCATCTCATGAGTGGATCATGACGCATGGCTGACTCTAATGCCCAGCGTCGCGCCTCTGAGTGGCTGTGTGTATCGGGACAGGTGTGTTACCTGTGGCTTTGAATGGTGGAAAGGGGCAGGGTTGTTTTCTTTCCAGTGTCGTTTCTTCCGGCACGGATCACCAACATGCCGATGCAATGAATCGCATTGTTTTAACTTTTTCACGACTAGACACGCATTTGGATGGTGGAGAGGTCGTGAAAGTGGACCGAGCCGGTGATTTCATTCTACCGATCGATCTTGAACAGTTCGTGACGATTTTTCAATGAGTGAAGACACTCAAACCACTCCCTGATCATTGGACATAGCAGCTCTTTTTGGTCGCAATAGCGTTTATTGAGATCGTGTGGATCTGACGCATTACCGAACCGGGCTGCAGTATGTGCGAGACGGTGATGGCCGTGTCTCAGCTGGACACCGAGCCTCATCCACCGGAGAACGGCTTCGTCACACCCGAAACGAATAAATCGCCAGATCTACTGTCGCACACCGACAGCAGAGTTTTGCCCAGTCTGGGCGGCTTTGGGAAATTTCAGAAACAGCTGATCGTCTTAACATGGATACCGGCCCTGTTCATCGGCTTCAGCCAATTTTCGGACAATTTCCTTCTGGCGCAGCCGAACTCGTGCGCACCAGTGAACTCGAATAACAGCGAGCCGTCATCCCTTATTTCGCACACGTTAGTAAATAATGGAAGCAACGGCACCGACCGGTCATCGCAGTGCATCTGCATGCAGTCAGGCTTTGAATGGCAAAATAATCTGGAGCAAAACGTTGTCACCAAGGTAAGTGTGTGAAGTGATATCCATAATTTCCCCTACAGTTGGCCGATGACCAGAAGTAACCTGCGTGTTTTGGCAGGTAGGCAGTTGCAGGTTCATGTATGTGCAGGTATGGCTTAAACGCAGGTTACCTCACACAATATGAGGGTCCAGTGAGTCTCCACTCTCACTACCATTAATGCATGTGGAAAGGTGAGTTTATACACAAAGCATTGGAGGCCTGCATTACAGTGGGCATTATTGGAAGTGATCAGCAGAGTGCAGACAAGCAGGGAAAGAATGTCATTGCTGACTGAGATGAATAGGAGTCATCCCATCAACAGCTATCACAGGGGGATGTCACGGGCTCCCCTCATGCTGACCGGATGACATAACCACATGCCATTTAAAATGCCTGCAGCACTTTTTAACCACAGTGTCCTCTCCTTGCTCCATTGGCATATCAATGTGTTGTGCAATAGAGAATGTGGGTCAACAAACTCTAAACACTTGAGCGGGATATAGAGATGATCTCAAAAGGCCTGTGGTTTTCTCTCATCATATTAGCGTCACATTATGTCCTTCCAAGCTAATCTGCCAGAGCTGGAATCAGAGGCAACTATAGGGAGATTCCTTATTAATAATAGTAATGGGCAACTTCTTGAACAAGGTAGAATCTTTCTCATCAAACTGGTAACTCTGAAATCCCCTGATTTCACTTTGCAGTTCCTAAATACTCCTATTATTATGTTGCAAAGAAGACCGCAATATACACTGCAGAGTAATTCAGTGTGCATGGCTATTTTAGTCGTTGTGGTAACTGCAAAGCTCAGAGTAAATTTGAAAATTACAATACATTTGTTCATGTGACGCATTACATCCTTTTGAATTATTTGGTCAGAGCTTTCCAGAATTAGATGATTGGAATAAAATGGGGCTTTTTACTGACTTTGGTCAGTACAGGACACATGACACATCTTGTCATCAGCATAGTGCTTTGAATGTGCAGAATGCACCTGAAATTATTTGCACTAATTAGTGGGTCCACAAGGTGGCAACACTCACATTTGAGCCATTGCTGTCGCTAAGAAGTGTTAGAAGATGTAATTGTTGCTAAAAACACTAGACAAACCTGGAAACGACAACAGTGAATGTGCACACCAAGAGCACATGTGTGAGGAGGCATGGTCAAATAAAGTATTCTGGGAAAGGCTCTCATTCGACTGTACGCAGACGCTAAGCATTCGTGTCAAACCCGAAGCATACTTGGGGCTTAAAGTTGTCTTAATACATCCATTAAATAATCACACTTGCACCAGCTGGTTAAAATGCATTACAAAACGGCTTTGAAAGTGAAATTGGTTCTGAGAAAAGCTGTTTGCATACACCACTTGCTTTGATATTTAGATTTTTATGCAGTGACATTCAGGGTTGGGAGGGTTACATTTTAAATGTATTCCACTACAGTACACTACAATACATGTGAAATACATTTACTTATATTTTATATTTAAAATACGTAATCCCATTACACGTATTCTGTTACTCCCCAACCCTGGTGACATTCATGCATTTGAAAGTATCAAGTTAAGTATCCAAATACTTTTTGGGGGCCACTGAAGGGTTATCAACAACACTAGCACTTCTAGGGATTGTGTGAAAGGTTGACCATGTTTGCAAATTATGGAACCCTGTACTCTATTTTGATCTTTGACAGTTTGAACTCTGACTTCATTACATATTTGCAAGGGACGTCAAAGAAATATTCAGAGCATTCACACAAAATCTGCACAAAAACCACAATGCTAGCAGTACACACACTGTGAAAGTGAACTGTGAAAGATTTGTACCCAAGGCATCTATTTACGCATGACTTGCTACTCTGTCTCAAAGAAAATCTTAAGCACATGAGCATGCATCCCACCCAAATACTGTGCCATCATTTTTAGAACTCTGTTGCATTTAGGATGTTGCAGGCAAGTTATGGTCAGTGAAAATGTGTGTTTGCTAATTTGCCTTCTCACAGTGCAGCATTGATGATCGCCACCTAAATTAAATAATTCTAACATTCAGAAGAGGATATGTCTACTGGTTCGTACTTGTTTAGAACAAGGCAAGATTCTGCCTATCTTTGCTTGACATCCTGTCGTATTTTAGATTTCTATTCAAGCTCGAAACCTGTTCAGGGATTGTCAGGAAAGTTCTGCGCTCCCATTATCAAGACAATCATTTTCAAAATTGGACAGGAAGGACTGCAAAATTGGCTTAAAAGACAAAAAACTACCCGTGTCGACCGGGTTATTAATAAGCCGGAACGTATAAGAACTATAAGTAATAACGTGCATGTAAATGCGCTCATTGCTCATTTGTTTTGTATTCAATATAATTCGATCCATTTTGAAATCTATAGCACAAAATTGAAACTGCAAATGGTTATATTTTGGCACTTCAGTTGCTTATATTATATCTCATCTTGAGTTACTTAATCCTCCATGAAATTAGGGCCACTGGAAGTGGATCTATTGAGATGAAATTGAGTTTTATTTGATCTTCACCTTTAACAGAATATGAAATTAAATGGATACTGTGAAAGAGCGACATGCTCTGAACAAAAATGTTAAATTTAGCTTCATTTCATACGGGACTTGGCCTTAACTGTCCAGTTCTGCCTGACTCCATTGGACACTTCTTGAATGAATACGTGGAAAATGATAAACCGTAGATTTATCTCAAATGTCTCTGCACAGTGTTCAGAAGAAATGCTGGAATGCGTTAACAGGCAAAGAAAAATATTTGCCAAATGTGTTCAAGGAAAAAGGTAGTCCCACTGATTGAGATGGGCAAGTTAGAAAAGTCCCTGGAAAATAGACGTGTTCTTATTCTGGTGTCCTTGGGAAGCTTCAGAAACTAATTTTCCACCGGGAGAGCTTACAGATTTTGAGGACTATAATTGCACTGGAGGCCCCACAGGCTTTTTACTTTAATAAGATGAGGTAAAATGAATAGGAGAACATCATCACTGGGAGATACACAGCCAGAGAATCGTGCACTGTAGCGTTCGGCCCTAATGTTGCATTGTGATGACAAGGACAGGATTACATCTGAATTATATTCAATGACACAGAGTAAATAGGATTCAATTGTGCTTAGAAATGTAGTCCTCTTGATGAATGCTTCTGTTAGACACTTTTTTGATGCCTGTATATTTTATGGTGCATTGCTGTTTATATTACTAAATAATATAAACGTAATACTTTAACTTTCTGAAACTGTTCAAATCTGCTATTGTATTGTTATTCAGGGTGTCACGTGAAATTAAAATAATGAAATAAACATTAAACTACATGAAATATAACACAGAACACCCCAATGTAGATAAGTGATATTAAAAATAATAAAAAACAACTGTTCCCATAAAATATAATGAAATGTTATGGGTCACGGAGGGAATTCTGGGAATTTTTACTGTAATTTTAACAATAATTTACCATTAAAAGTACATATACTATCTTGTTTAAACATGATATACATTTTTACCATTTATTATATGGTAAAATTATACTTTTTACATGTAAAAAAAAACAACTTTGTACCATAAAATTACATGTATTGTCTTTTTAAATATATTTGAATGTTTACCATATATTTTAAGGTTACTGCCAGTTAACCAATTAATATGTTTATTTTTTTTACTCTTGACATTTCTTTACAGTGTAAGGTACAAGTAGTTCTATAGCTGAAGCTTAGCAGCACATTGCAGCAAATTGTGATACCTGTTAATTTTTACAGTTTACTTGTGTTTGTGTTTACTCCGGCTTGTCAGGACTTCAATAACTCAAACTGATACGGACTGAGAAATCAGGATGGAAGCTTTTATTGAATTGAAACCTTGAGTCTTTTAATTCAAGTTAATTGGACCAAAGATGCTATCAGTGTTGTGGGGCAGAATCTTGTCATTTCCTATTGTATTAGCAGCTGTATGATTAAATTAGTCCAAGAGTGGATAAGATTACCAACTGTAGGCAATGAATGAGACTTATGGTCTAACCATAACATTTCAAATTTCTTAGGCATTGTGTGTGTGTATATAGAACACATACATAATATGCAATAAACTGTTAAGCATTATAACTAATATGAGTGTAGTAATGTTCACGTTAACACGATATATAGCTTACATAACATACTGTTGTGTGTGTGTGTGTGTGTGTGTGTGTGTGTGTGTATGCATGTACAGTTGCTGGTCATATAATTAGAATATCATCAAAAAGTTGATTTATTTCAGTAATTCCATTCAAAAAGTGAAACTTGTATAATGTATACATTCATTCCACACAGACTGATATATTTCAAATGTTTATTTCATTTAATTTTGATGATTATAACTGACAACTAATGAAAAACCCAAAATCAGTATCTCAGAAAATTAGAATATTGTGAAAAGGTTCAATATTGAAGACACCTGGTGCCACACTCTAATCAGTCTAGTTCTGTAGGCTACACAATCATGGGGAAGACTGCTGACTTGACAGCTGTCCAAAAGACGACCATTGACATCTTGCACAAGGAGGGCAAGACACAAAAGGTCATTACTAAAGAGGCTGGCGGTTCACAGAGCTCTGTGTCCAAGCACATTAATAGAGAGGTGAAGGGAAGAAAAAGATGTGGTAGAAAAAAGTGTACAAGCAATGGGGTTAACCGCACCCTGGAGAGGATTGTGAAACAAAACCCATTCAAAAATGTGGGGGAGATTCACAAAGAGTGGACTGCAGCTGGAGTCAGTGCTTCAAGAACCACCACGCACAGACGTGTGCAAGACATGAGTTTCAGCTTTCACATTCCTTGTGTCAAGCCACTCTTGAACAAGACACAGCGTCAGAAGCGTCTCGCCTGGGCTAAAGACAAAAAGGACTGGACTGCTGCTGAGTGGTCCAAAGTTATGTTCTCTGATAAAAGTAAATTTTGCATTTCCTTTGGAAATCAAGGTCCCAGAGTCTGGAGGAAGAGAGGAGAGGCACCGAATCCACGTTGCTTGAAGTCCAGTATAAAGTTTCCACAGTCAGTGATGGTTTGGGGTGCCATGTCATCTGCTGGTGTTGGTCCACTGTGTTTTCTGAGGTCCAAGGTCAACGCAGCCATCTACCAGGAAGTTTTAGAGCACTTCATGCTTCCTGCTGGTGACCAATTTTATGGAGATGCAGATTTCATTTTCCAACAGGACTTGGCACCTGCACACAGTGCCAAAGCTACCAGTACTTGGTTTAAGGACCATGGTATCCCTGTTCTTAATTGGCCAGCAAACTTGCCTGACCTTAACCCTATAGAAAATCTATGGGGTATTATGAATAGGAAGATGCGATACGCCAGACCCAACAATGCAGAAGAGCTGAAGGCCACTATCCGAGCAACCTGGGCTCTCATAACACCTGAGCAGTGCCACAGACTGATCGACTCCATGCCACGCCGCATTGCTGCAGTAATTCAGGCAAAAGGAGCCCCAACTAAGTATTGAGTGCTGTACGTGCTCATACTTTTCATGTTCATACTTTTCAGTTGGCCAACATTTCTAAAAATCCTTTTTTTGTATTGGTCTTAAGTAATATTCTTATTTTCTGAGATATTAAATTTGGGGTTTTTATTAGTTGTCAGTTAAATCATCACGATTAAATGAAATAAACACTTGAAATATGTCAGTCTGTGTGTAATGAATGAATATAATATCCAAGTTTCACTTTTTGAATGGAATTACTGAAATAAATCAACTTTTTGATGATATTCTAATTATATGACCAGCACCTGTATATACTGTCAGCTTGGTTTAAACAAATGCTATTTTTGCAGTCAGGAGGAAGTTTTGAGTTCTGAAACTTGCAGTATGTTTTAGTGTACAATGACCTCATATGTCAAAAGATCAAAGAAAACTTGAACATTCACTTTGTGTCATGTATTCCAGGTCTTCTTATACCATGTAATTGCTTTGTGTGAGCAAGTGATCTAATTTTAAGTCATTGTTTAATAATAAGTGTCCTTAGCCGCCGTTAGAGTCGGATCCCGGCACACACTCATTTAAACATTTGAAAATTGCCACAGCAACATACGTTATGACGACTTTGACATCAGTGATATCAAATGCTTTTGGGTCTTTCATGTTTCACTGATTGAAACCTTCAGTTTCACTCTGTTTGTCACATGCGGAGCTATCGTTTCACTACTTTTATAGTGCTTTTTTATAATTTTTTTTATTAATTATTTTGACCATCCTTTATCTGCTTGTTATGTCTTTTAAATGACTGAGAATTGGTTAGGTTTGGGCTAGGAATATCTTTATGATACTGTAAATACTGTAAACTCTAAATTGACCTGTCTGTTACATGTTGTATATTATTTATAAGTAGTTAGGTTTAGGAATGGTGTTGGTATATGTTAGTATAATGTATATCGAAGTATAATTAAACATATATTGCGTTTAAACATCAAAAATATTTGAAGATTGCAGAGCTGATGGAATCATCTGAACTGAGGAAAGCTTCTTGTGGAGAAATTGTCAGTGACGTTTTTATGGTCTAGGGAAAATGTCATTGGGAGGGTGAAGTCTCACTAATGAGATTGCCCTGTTAGACAAATGTATATATTGTGTACAGTGATTTTATTAACAAAACTAACATTTAAATGTTAAATATTTGTTTGGAAATGGTTGATTTGGAGTGAATAGTTTAGGAAGAGCAGTCAACAAGTGTCCAGCCTACATGTTATAACTACTTAAACTGATTAAAATGCATCTCAGGATGCACCTTATAAACTGAGAGAATGATCAGAGCTGCAATCTAGACAAAGAGTAGTGACTTTAAAGAAGCTATAATGTCTAATATTTCAAACTTTTTTGGTCACTACAGACTATAATTCCATTTGTGTCATATCATAGTTTTAATGGCTATTATTCTAACATGTGGAAAATAATAGTAATAAAGAAGTAGGTGTGTCCAAACTTGATTGGTAATGTGTATATACCACTATAGGGTATAGACCATTGAGTTCACATAATACTGGTCACAGAGCAAGTTACTCAAGCTTCCCTATTCTTCTAGGCTCAAATATACTTCATACGAAATCGAAGAACGAATGGGTGTGACCTCATTTAGAACTAAATCTGGCCAAAAATATGGTTTTTGCATTCGTCTGGGTGGTTCGTAACAGCTCGCCTGGGCAAACTTTTAGAAAAACTTCAACTAGCTGCTAAACACTTTCTTACTGCCATTGGCCACGTCATCGGTAGGTGTGACCTGGAGCTTTACCTACTTTGAGGCCAACAGCTAATTCTGTTTATCTTGTTCAGTCAGTCAAAATCAGTCAACAAGAACACACCATCGTTATTAGCGAGCTGGTGCAAATTTGCCTACATCTGTAGGATCGTTCATGTAGAGAAAGTCTACAAAAGGAATCAAATCTACTCAAATACTGTCATGTGCCCATTTACTCGTGCCATCTGCAGTGAAAGCCATTTACACATCTGCCCAAACTAAGAAGCCTTTCACCATTCTTTTGTCGTTATTCTGTACATTTAACACTTTTATACACTGATCTGCGCAGCAGTATCAGTGTCATCATAAATTCCAATAAAAAAGTGTAATCGGTGCATATTATGGCGACGTATTAGTGCCATGAATTCAAAATGTAAACAAGATAAATTCAACATTTTCTACTATATTACTTTAAATCATCATTGAGTTGTTAAAACAGCTTCTTTTACTGACCTTGTGTGAATTCTACTCCTAAAATGACGCATAAAGTGATTGATAACTCATTTTAATGTCCCATTAGTTAAGGTTTACATGTAGCATCTTCATATTGAAATGTAAATGCCTCCCACAGCGGTGTGACAGGTGTCTGAATGTTTGGGAACAGTATACCATTGCGCAGCTTTTTTGAACATCATTTTACCTCTGAATGAAGAACGAAGATAATCTTCTCCGGAAGTATATTGAGGCCTTCTCTCTGATATTTCTCACTTCAGTTCTCAGCACCTTGTCGGTGGTCACATGTCTTGATGATTTAAGTGTGCAAAGGGAAAATATTCACAGTGTTTGCATAATCTAGCCATTGAATCATATAAATAGCTTCTTTAAAGCATGTCTATGGATGCTCCTTACATGTCAGCACACAGCAGATCAAAGCCAGTGACGTGTCTCTGCCAGGTGCAGGAAGGATGTCTCATTGTGTCTGCGGTGATGGTTGGCTGTCTATCAATTTCTTCTCTCAAACAGAGACAAAAATGCTTTATTAATATGATTCAGGAAATAAATAAATGTGTGTTTTGTCTTTTGGTTCTCAGGCACTGTTTGAAATCCCCTTAAGTAGGCTAATTTGATGTTGAAATACTTTCTCCTGTCTGTTTGTGTGCAGAGACGACTATAAGTAAGCCATTTGTAGGTTGACTTCTTGGAGAGCGTAAACACTGGTTTCAAAACATTGCCCCTTTCTTTTGTTCTGACATAACCAATGGTGTGAGAGTGGGGAGGGACTACCTGTTGGGACACCAACCAATGGGATGGCTGGCTTGGAAAATGGCCACTATCTTTGCCTACTATCCATTTGTAAGAACAATAGCATCTATTTTGTAATTGTCACAGTTTAATACTACACAGTTGTAACTATATGTTTTGGTTGGTTTTAGAGGTCACTCCTGATTACATTTGTGCCACTGGTTCTATAGACCTTATAACCCTCAAACTTAATTGTAACTTGGCCACCAACAGGCACTGAAAGAAACAAAAATGCCTTATAATATACAACAGATATCAATCCTAAACATGATCATATTACCATGATCTTGATGAGTATCTAGCTGAACCAGATCGTAATGCTAGACAAACAAACAGAAACCTACCAAATATCTCCATTCAATAAGACCATACAAACATCTTTCCATTCATATGATCAAAAGCAAAATCAACATTGTTGTTTATTTTAGCTAGCAATGGACACAGAAATGAGGATTTGCTCATACTCACACGTAGAGTTTGTGTGCTTCCACACACATAGTATTTACCCAGCTGGTCAGGTCAACTCACGGTTCCTCTATCTGCTGGCGTGAGTTGATCGCACAGTCAGAAATACAAGATGTTTAGTCACGATTTCCAATCAGAACCATAAACTGGACTCAAACTGAAAAATACATGGACAATTTTATACAGTGGCATTTTATGTTTTGATTGATAAAACATGCTGACTAATTGGATAGTATTGGATGAAAGTTGCCCCTTTTATGCATGTTAATATAAATCATCTATAATGCATTCGTAAATGTCTCATTAGTCATTAATTAATCCCTTAATAAACTATTAAGAAAAGGAATATCAGTATAAGTGTTACCACAATAATAATAACATGTTAATCTTAATAAAAATAAAATAAAATCATGGAAATGAATCCAATCTTAAAAGTCATGGAAATTAATAATATTTTAGAAGTCAGTGAAATGTAAAATACATTTCTATAGCGAATATACATGTTTCTAGTTATTTAATATAATGTATATTTATATATGTAGATAATTTAATGGCTATAGTTATCTGACTGAGATCTGATTTATGAGTGAATGGTTCTTGAAAGAAATCAGTCAAACCAATTTACAAATTGGTCTTCATGATTCATAAGCAAATAAACCTGAATTTGATTTTTATTTTATTTTATTATTATTCTCAAGTGACCAGAAACAACTGGAAAGGTCATGGTAATGAATTGGTCAAATAATACAATCCTGAAATCCTAAAAATAATAATAATAATACATTGGGGGAAATTTTTAATTGGTATTTATGCCAACTCCGTGAATGGATTTAATTTGTATTTACTATAAGGATTTATGTGCGAGTTTACAGTAATTAATCTCATTTAGCAGAATGAATGGTTTCTTATTACAGCTGGCCTTTGAGCTACTTGGTTTTGTATTTGAGTGAATTTGTGTGTGTGTTGAGTGACCTATGACTCCTGCAAGCGTGTTTGCAGAAGGAATGAGATTTGTACTATGTCATAGTAACATACCATTACAAGCACAAGACAATGGGCCTTTTCTGCCTCTCCCTTGTGTCACAAATACAGTTCCTTCTTCAGACAATCTCTCTCTCTTTCTCAGTCTTTTTCTTTCTCTCGATCTCTCTTCTTTCTTGTTTTCTCTCTGCCACACTCAAGCTGAAACTATGTTCAACAAGTGGGCACATTCCACATCCCACTTACAAGGATCTGAATTATCGTATAATTTGTGGTTAGCAATCAAAAATAAAATCTTGTCACCAGGATGTGTTGCATGTGGGTGCCAGAACGAGCCAGATTTGAGAACTTTCTATGAGACCATGTTTGATTTATGTCTTCTGTTTTATCGTGTGATGGCTTAGAACAGTGTTATAATACACTCACCGGCCACTTTATTAGGAACACCTGTACATCTGTTTATTCATGCCAATCGTGTGGCAGCAGTTTAATGTTTAAAATCACTCATATATGGGTCAGGAGCTTCAGTTAATGTTCACATCAACCATCAGAATGGGGGAAAAAATGTGATCTCAGTGATTTGGACCATGGCATGATTGTTGGTGCTGGACAGGCTGGTTTGAGTATTTCTGTAACTGCTGATCTCCTGGGATTGTCACACAACAGTCTATAAAATTTACTCTGAATGGTGACAAAAACAAAAAAATATCAAATGAGCCGCTGTTCAGCGGACGGAAACACCTTGTTGATGAGAGAGGTCAGCAGAGAATGGCCAGACTGGCTACAGAGAGAAAGGCTACGGTAACTCAGATAACCACTCTGTACAATTGTAGTGAGCAGAATAGCATCTCAGAATGCACAACATGTCAAACTTTGAGGCAGATGGGCTACAACAGAAGACCCTGTCAGGCACTTTATTAGGACCACAATGTTCTTGATAAAGTGCTTGGTGAAAGTATATACTTCCAAATATGAACCGCACAATTTAAGGGATCAATCATGTCCAGTGAGTTGTGTTAAAATATAGCACTTAATGTATATTTGTTTACTTCTATATGTTTATTCAAATCCCTAACCTGATATAAGCACCATTAACTGTGATGCTATTAATAAGCTACTAGCAGGCACCAAAAATGGTCAATAATCTTTTTTCCCTCAATTGCTTCCAAATATATTATCTAAATATATCTTGTATACTTCTACTGCACTGCTAGTTTCATTTTGCTTAAAATTACATGGAAAAGCAGTGGACTTCACTAGCATCTGTTTTGATAATTGGTTAATCTGCTAATTAATTTGATAAAATAGACTCATTTTATTTAGACTCATGTTATTCCATCTTTTTTAATGCTAGCTGTCAAATAAAGTAGAAATTGAAGGCTATAAATCACAACAAGTAAATGTATGTGGCGCATACTAAGAAACAAATCGATTTTCATTATTGATTTCTTTTTATTGATAAGTTGTTGCAGCCCTCTGTCATGGGAAGCCCCTCTGAGTACCATGTAAATATCATGGTACATGAAAAATTCTGTGTATAAATTTTTTTGCGTGAAACACATGTTAGGCCTATAGCTATATGATGGCATATGAATGGTATTGATAGTGTTATGGATGGTTTGTATGAGATACTGGAGGTATTTCCCTGTGTTTGCACAGCACCTGCTATTCTGGACCGTTTTATTAGTGACCACATTGAAAAATATGTAAAGCACTGAAGGCCAGTTTAGCTGAAGACGTTTGGCTGTTGAGGATATTGCATGTGCTATTGCAATGTTAAAGTTAAAACATTTTGTGTCATTTTGTTCTTAATATTGCAATTAAGCACCATAAAAGCTTCATAAAAATAGCCCATATGTCTTCTTGGTGGATATTCTGCTATAAATAACTCATTTTGTGTTCTGTGGAAGAAAGAGAGTCATATGAGTTTTGCAAGACATGAGGGTGGAGGAGTATGATGACAGAATTTTCATTTCTGGGTGAACTGTCTGTGAGTCAATGGAGAACTGAAGGTATGATGTGCTGAATTTCAGCCTCATCTTGATCTCGTCTGTAATAAAAATGTAGCAGCACTCGCTTTTATCACACACATGCACGTGCTCTTTATTTCTCTTTATGGTTTGTTTATTTTTCTCTGTCACAGAGCACGTCTCTCACTTCATCTGCTCTAATTATGTGTCTCTCGCTCTCATTATGTTCTTTCCTCCCAATTATACTGCAATAAAGGTTGTTGGAGCAACGGCTGCCTTTATATGTGCCTGCGCTTGCACTGATAGACTGTTGCTAGGCAGTAACTATGCGGCAGTCTCTCTCTCTCTCTCTCTCTCTCTCTGTCTCACTCTCTCTCTCACTCTCTCTCTCTCTCTCTCTCTCTGCTTTTTATTGTCTGACAGTTGTACATGCTATATTTTATGTGTTCCTTCTCTTTTCCCCTGTTCAGTTACACACATAGCGTGTGTGTGTGTGTGTGTGTGTGTGTGTGTGAAGAATCATTCTCTCACTTTACCTTGCTCAAGGTCACAGTGATAGTCTCTTATTTTTTTGTTGTGAACCAGTACTGTTAGACTCTGTGTCAACACAGATATCCCGATCTCTAATACAAATATTTCCTCAGTACACACGTGAACACATTTGCATAGAGTAAGCCTGTTTTTAATGTAGTATACAGTATGCAAAGTTACAGATCAGATCTTATACATCATATTTCTTACTTTGCAAAAATGTAGCATGGTACAGTATCTATAGTTTCCTCACCTTTTTTACTAATAGGGTAAACAATAGTAATGGGGAAATGAGCTGTTTTACTATACATTTATTTCAGATAAGGTTTTGCAACTAAAAAGCAGTTTAATATCCAAAGACATTTATAGATATCCCCTGAAACGTGGGACTTTTCAAATATTGCTGTTTGTTTGAGCATCCCTTCCATAGAGCAAAACAGTCTGGTTCCGGAATTAAAAATCCCATTAATTTATCCCACAGATGAATTCGATTTTTAACAATAACTTATAAACCTTTAAAGATAGACCTACCATGGGCTACAAGGTTGTTTATAGTTTATGTTTATATCTATCTGCAATATCTCACCTTCATTGTTTAAAAATCTCATTTGATAGCGGAATTCACTGCAATACCCATGGTACATCAGAGAAATATCGACCAATCAGAGAACCCGGGCCAACAAAACCCACGAAACATGCCTCTAAGCGACAGCATGCTCACATGACACACTGTGAATTACATAATCGAGTCGGTCTCCCTTCACCCTTAAACTACTTACACCGATCAGCCATAACATTAAATCCACCTGCCCGATATCGTGTAGGTCCCCCTCTTGCCGCCAAAAAAGACCAACCCGCATCTCAGAAAAGCATTCTGAGATGATATTATCTGAGTTACTTTGTAGACATTGTCAGTTTGAACCAGTCTGTCCATTATCTGTTGACCTCTCTCATCAACAATACATTTCCATCTTTGCTGTTTACAGTGTCTAGTGCTGTCACAGAGACTGCGCTTACAGCACTGGTTACATTCTGTATGTAATCCATAAATTATGTTTCGCTTTCAATCACCACAACATATGACCACAATGAAACAAGCTGAAATATGATGCTTGCAAGCAAAGGACATGTATGTCATTGCCAGTTAGCATTGTCGTTCTAATGTTGTTAGATCACTGGTTTCTGTGCGGCTGACTAATGTTTGTCTGTGTGGTTGACAGACAACATCGATACTGAAGCACGAGTGACAGGTGAAGCCTGTGATGTGTGTGTGTGTGTGGCTCAATTATAACAAAAAAGAGGAAGCAAGATTCTGTGGTACTGTACAGTAATTTCTGTTGGAGTCTATTGGATTCCAGGGGAAACCCAGGAAACTTTAGGAAACAGTCTTCCATAAACTCACATTTCTTAATTCAACCAATAGATTGTGTTTTGTTTCTTTAGAAAAGTAATCACATGAAGATAAACTCATTGCATCTAACTGAAGACAGAATTATTCTAACTATCAGCACTTAAGCGCCTGATATTTCATCGCAAAACCCTACATCATTCACTAACAACCCACGATCCAATGTGGACTCAATCACTTTTTGCTTGCAGTGACACGTAGTGGCGTGGATGCAGCATCATATAAAATAAATAGTTTTTAGTTACAGATGCCATTGTACAAATTTACTATTAACAGTCAACCATGAATATTTTAATCAGTGAGAGAAAGTGTCCAATAACAGGACAGTTACTGAGATTAAGTGAGGAGTGTTCTGCTGGTCATGTGATTCAAACATGGCTGCCCCCATGAGGGGACCCTCTCCATGTAGAATAAAACAGCTTTTTAAAGGTTACTGATATGATTAGAGTCTTCATCGCATGTGATTGCTCATGATTTTATACATATATGTTTCAAATTTCCTATTAATTTATTTATGAGTAAAACTTTTTAAATGAGGACAAAATTACTGCCTGCACCTTTTGTGTATTTCATTTAAATTAGTGTGCGACAAAAGTCATTGTGTTTTTTTTCAACCTGATTTATGTTAATTATGTTACTTACGGAATTAGGTTATTCCTACATTTTAGCCAAAATATTTTTACGTAGCAGTTTAGAGGCGGTACAACAGCAAAGACTTTTATTCACTTTCACACAAATCATGAGAAAAATGAAACCGAGTGAGAAGTGTTTATTACTGTAATCTGTCAAACACAGTTTTATCTCATGACATCAAAACTTTTATTATAGTGCATTTACAAGCTTGTTGAAGTGCAATCAAATTGCGCTGCAGCTCAACTGATAGTGTTGAACTTGCGATGCAAAGTCCTGAAGAGCACGCAAACTGACTCGTCAAAATCGTTATAGAAGCACCACAAAATGACGTGTTTTTTTGCTTTTTATGACACTATTCAGTTAGGTTTTGGTTTAGGTTTGTTTTTTTAATTTAAAACCTCATCTGTTTGGGACATTTGTGAACATGTAACTCACTTTCAGAGCCACACAGTGGACATCTCATCTCGGATCTGCAGTGATTCGTGGAACCACGTCATTTTATTAGTATTTTATTTATTTAGCAAAAATACCACCATTTTTGTTGTGCATCTCCTTTTAATGCAATTTAGGCTTATTATAGATTGTGCAGTAAGCGGTTGGTAAACTGTTTTATTTAAAAAAGATGAATTGTTTCCTATCAATCATGGCAGCGGTAATTCCAGAGCCGGTTTAGGTGCCTGGATCATGTTTGTGTTGTGCTTTGTGCAGTCCAGTGATATTTGCATTTAGGGCAAATAGTTTGAGTGTTTTTGTGCTGTGAAATGATTTGCATAATTCTTTTAGTGAATTGGATGCTAAAACACAGACAGGATGTGCTAATAATTCATGCTATTCTTGGTGAATTCCCCACATAAAGTTTTGTCTAAATGTACTTCTCTTGGATATGTGATTTACCACTATCGATGATCCGTTGTTATATTTTGGTATGCTCTGTTTAAGAAATATTTGTTAAGCATAAAATCTTACAGAAAGTATTGGAATTACAACAGAGCATAATTTAGTTAATTGTTGTTAACATCAAAGTTTTTACTTCTTGCCTTTATCAGTTTAATAAAATGCTTGTGTTTTTTCTGTGGTTTCATTTAGTATATTTCTGCAGTGTAATATATTTGTGGAGTCAGCTGATGTGTCTCTTGATGCGTGAATATTTAGTGCTGATAAAATGGGTTTTGACCTTTAGAGTTGTTCAATGTGGTTTTGGTAGCCAATGGGTTTTAGATAAAAAAGGGAAATGGTGTTAAACAAGAACAACCTTTTTTCAAACTGCTGTGCCAGCATTTGTGACAACAGATCGTAAAGCCCTGTTATTTTTCGATATGGTGTAGTGTTGAAATGCCAATATTTCATTTCTTTACCCTTAAATGCATGAGTGTTTCGCAAGACATTTTAACATCTGGTCTTTAGTGACCCTGCATGTATATCTATCACATATGGATCTACAAAATGCCCATATAGTGTATTTGCTCTTTCAATGCAATTAGAAAATAATATAATATAATAGATTTTGTTATAGTTTGGTGTATTTTGAAGAAATCATGCAACAAATGATAGAATGGGATTAATCACTTTCATACTGAAATTTTATGAGACACAACTGGCTGTCAAACACAGATTTAGCTACACATAACACAACCTACACATTTGTATTTTCTCAGGAATTATTGAGTCTAAATAGACATACAACTTACAATTTCAATAGTACACCTAAATGGCAATAGTCATGTCATAAAGTTCATGTGCTGTACTTGAGTTTACTTCCACAATGCTTCTTCATCAAATAGCAATGTGAGATATAAATCAAGCCAATCACTGAAACAGCACCACGTTGAGTAACAAATAGCATGTACAGTATGTATGTAAATACCCATATGGGATACTGGCATGTTTGCACAGAAAACCGACATGATATTTTATTTTAGTATTTAGTATTATTATGAAGAATTTAGTACTCATTTGGCTTGTTATAAATAAGGACATAGATAAAATGTGATAGTAATCTAAATAATATATATATATATATATATATATATATATATATATATATATATATATATATAATAATATCAAAAATATGCGACTTTATATTGCGACTCTATAACACACCTCGGGTCACTAAAGACCCTATACACTTTTGGTAATTAAGAAATTAGAAAAAAGTATATTTTTGCAAGTTTGCCATTTTCTTTAGGAATACTAAAGAGGTGTTGGCATAACTCCAAAAAAATTGGATGAGGTAAAAGGGTGGAATGAGGTCTCGGGTCACTAAAGACCCAAGGTATACGTTTAATGGTTAAATTATCTTGTTTATTTCAATAGCGGTAGAAAAGGTTATCGATTAAATACTTCCAGAAGCCAGACGGCTTAAAAAGTGGGCGGGCACTGTTGCACACTATAGACTAAACCAATGGCATGACGTTGGGGTGAGACTAAATGTTTGTCCAACCAATGAAAGACAAGGGGGAGTTTTCCAGAAACCTGTTAGAAAACAGCCATTTTTTTGCAGATCTGTTTGGTGACACTAGTGGTGCAGAAATGACACATTTCACCTTATTATTTGCAATTAAAGATGCTGTAAAATTTTTTAGCAGGTCTGGAATTTCCACAAGCTGATCCGTTGGATTAGCCACACCCCCTTTCTAAAACCACACACTCCAAAGATACCAAATGAGCTTTATTGATACATCGAGCAAGTAGGCATAGCTGCAGACCGGAGACCTCCAAATGGGGGCGGGATCTTCAAAAGGAGGCATTGATATTTCAAAATTGGGTTGTGCCAACTCCAAAAGGGGGCGTCACTTCCACTCATGGTTATTCTAAGGCAGAGGGTTAGGTTAGGGGCTCCCTATATCTTTAATGGTGGTTTGAAGCTCCCGCCCCTTTTTGGAGCACTTCCTGCAGCTATATCATTCTCATAGAGCAGTTTTCAGTTTTGCATTTTCTTTTGGAATACTAAAGAGGTGTGGGCATATCTCCAAAAAACGGATGAGGTAAAAGGGTGGAATGAGGTTTTGGGTTACTAAAGACCCGAGGTATGTGTTTAAGGGTTAAATGATCTTGTTAATTTCAACAGTGGCAGAAATGGTTTAAATAAGTGAATAAATGCTTCAATAATAGGAAAAACTTGTTCTGTTATTGCAGTGGAACCTGGTTTGTGACTCGGCCTGGATCGTTCATATCGCCAAATTCTCCCTGCTGGTGGGCTCCATCTTTGGATACTTGGTGTTGGGAGTTCTGGCTGATTGGTAAGTTTTATCATTTTCATTCTTTCTCATGCTGTTCATAGAGCTTTTTAATGATTTAAAAAGTTACTTTTTATCTGTATAATGTGGATAAAAGTATACTTCATATTGTAAATTGGTCTTACAGTATATTTTTCTACCGGCTCTTTCATACAATGTTTCAATTTGTTCGTCTTTTCAAACATCCAGGTTTGGCCGTCACCCGGTCCTGATCGTGTCCGTCTTCTTCATGTTAGTATTTGGCATGACAGTGGCCTTCTCCGTCAACGTCCCAATGTTCAGCACCCTGCGCTTCTTTGAAGGGTTTTGCTTAGCAGGGATCACGCTCTCTCTCTATGCTCTGAGTGAGTACACACAGTAATGTGACACTTAAATGCAGTATTGAGAGTATACAGCTGTATTCAGAGCTGTGTAACAAAGAAACTAACCGTGGAAAGAATATCTTCATGTTCATGAGTCATCATCCTTCAGAATTTGTGTAATATTCCACTATTAGAACTGCAACATTGTCTCTTTTGCTCAAAACCTGAGCAAAAACATCCCACCCTTTAGACCAGGGCTCTACAACTGCTTTCTTTTGAAAGTGATTAACGTATCTCAGCTCTTTCATCAAGCACGTTTACATGCATGATCTTACACCAATTATGATTCATTTGCTGAAAAGATGTAATGTAATGTAAACACCTTAAATTCTCTTTATCTGGGTAAGGTCATAAACCGATTGGCACACATTGATTTTTGCCCATTACTCCGATTAGCATATAAACACTTTTACACTTTTTTGTGTGCATGACTGTGTACGTTTTGATGTTAAAAGCAGAATTTTAATTCACATAAACACAGTTTTCTTACATTATCAGATTTTTGTTATCAGCGTATTTGTGTGAGAGTAAACGTACTCATCGATGTCTTATAAATCTAAACACTCTTAATATTGTGTGTTCATTAACTTTAAAGCTGAAGTATGTAACTTTTTCAGTGTTAAGATACTTTCTCCAATCCCAACATAATATGCAGAGACAACCATAACTAAGCCATTCGTAGGTCGAATTTCTCGAAAACTGTTAACATTGTCACTTTTGCGTTATTAAAATTCCTGTTTGTTTTGATCGACACGTCCAGCCTGACACAACTACATTGGCTCAACCAATGGCATGAGTTGGGGGCAGTGCTGGGTGTGTCCAGTTCCAGAGTAATCAGTTACTGTAATATAATTACATTTAGTCAGAAAGTATTGTAACTGATTACATTTAAAATTCTTGTTATCAAATTACAGTTACTGACTTTCATTAATAGTAATACTTGCGCTAAAGTAATATGTATAATACATTTAAAATATGAATTTGTACATCTGTAAGCGTTTCTGTGACATCTGAAGAGTGCGATAATGAATGAGGAAATATAGACGTTTTGAATGTGCGGAAAACCAAAAGCTTTTATAGTGTAAGTGATTAAGAAAGTTACTTAAAAGTAAAATTATTAGTAATGGGATTACTTTTTATATTCAGTTATCAGTAAAGTAATCTGATTACATTTTTAAAAAATGAGTATTAAGTAAATTGTAGTGGATTACTTATTTTGAGTAACTTACCCAGCACTGGTTGGGGGCGGGAGTATCGTTCAACAGCCGACGAGAGATTTATTCAGAAATCTGTTTGTAAACAATGTTTATTTTTGGAATGTCGTTCGGTGGCACTAGTTGCTCTGGAATTACACACTTCAGTTTTAATACATGTGTGAAAAATGCTGAGTGCATTTGAACTCACCACTGAATTTTCTGCATTCTTGAGTATCAAACAGTGCAGAGATCTCATCAAAATCACAGAGCCGCATAAAAACTACTGACAGGACAGAATTGACCCACGGTCTGCTAGCTAATACAACATGCTTTAAATAATTGCATCCCATGTGTTTGCAATCGATACATGACAAATAAAGCATTAGGCAAGAAGTAGTCTATAGTTGTAGTTTATGTGAAATAACTCCAAGTTAACTTCCCACAAACTGCCTCAAAAAAATGATAGAAAAACTGTCAAAAATGTGACCAACCTCTTTGGCAACTCCAGTGATTCGTTCTTCAAAAGCGATTCTTGTATCAGCCTGGCACCTGGTTAACTTATCCTTGCTTCCTGGAAACCGTATGGATGTTGTGTAGAGCCAGCCAATTGGGCTAGAGCTTGCCAGATCAAGAAAGTGCTTTCCAGTTTTGTGTCTGTCTGAGATTAAGCAATATGGTTCCCCATGCACTGGTGTCTGTTTTTAGCTACAAGCTTGACCCTCTTTGTCTTTTTACTGCGGAAGCAAAGTACTACAAATGGCCCGAGCTGTTCTTTTTCAAATGTGGGTCATAATTTAGAACTGAGAAAAAGGGTCAGGGTGTTATGTGTACAAAACATGGGCTCATGGATGGAGAAGGGCAGTGCTGTACTGCCACATTTCAGCAAACTGTACTTTTTGAAAGTGACTTGATGCTAAACACCCTCATACTCTGCTGACTGGAGGGTTTGATTGTTTAATTTCAGTCCTGATGGCATTTCTAAAAAGGGGTTTTCAGTAGAAAGTCCTCACTGCTCTATTGCACAGGCAGAGGTTGTTGTTTTGGTTTCTTTTATTGATCCATTGGAGGCTTTTTTCAGGCAGATTAACTGAATTGAAATTATTTACTCCTCTCACATAAATGCTTTCCCCTCAGAATGTCAGACAAGCTTGTTGCGGTCTCACAACTCTATCGCATTGCCTTCTCACTTTGTTACAGTCATTCAGAGGGATTATCCAGAGCAGCGGTGACCTTCTCTATGCTTAACAGTGAAGACATTTTTCTAATGAGTGATAATCCTCTTCGTATGGTTGCTGGGGTGATAATGGCCTTACAAGTAATAGACTGTGCCACCAATGCCCCGTTTGAAGGCCTGTTTGCCCCCTAACAGCATCGGCTGCATGCTGTAATTGCCTAATGGCATGTTGGGGCCCTTAATGTCCTTGTCATAGTAATTTACTCCACCCCATCTACCTTGACAAGCTACCCCTGCACTACCAAACATAAACCTGGTCTGGACTCTTGGTGTGCATCAGACGGGCAGGGTTACATAGATACAGTTTTGTCACTTGTTTAGTCAATACCATTTGAAATTTAAGGATGATGTGTGTCATTCATTTCAATCTTTAAATAATTCCAGGTTTAAAGAGCAAAGTCAACTGTACTGATTAAACTCATCTGTAACGCATTGAAATCCAGGTTGTAAACAAGTTCTCTGTTAATAGTTTCTGTATGCAGCGACAGTCTTTTGACTTTGGTGTAAGATGTGTTGGTAATCAGTCAATTATTCCTGTTTTTAACCTCAGTTATATGATCCCTCAACTTTTGCAAGATGCTTGTTAACTACTAAACCACATATATTACACTGAAAACAAACTTTAGAACAACAAACCCTGAGTGGATCTTTGAAAACATACACATCTACCACATGCTATACAATACTTATACAACATGGTTCAAGAGGTTATATTGTGAATAGAGTCATGGTTAAAGACTGTTGTTAGGTTCACTTGCATTGAATGGACCAACAGAGCTGAAATATTCTTCTAAAATTCTTTGTGTTGTACAGAAGATAAAAAAGTCATACACATCTGGAATGGCATGAAAGAGACCAAATGATGAGCTACAGTTTTAAAGCTAATTAATTAAGTATATTAACTATAATATTTAAGCTAAACAGGAATGCTGTATTAACCAATCAGCAGGGTTCCCATGGTAATGGAAAACGTTGACTTATCAGGAAAGGTTAAAATTGTGATTTACATGCCTAGAGATTACATAATACCGGAACTAACTATTTATGCACTCATACACACCCAAAAGACAAAGAATGTCAATACAGATATAAATCACTGCCATTATGGTCATTATAATCAGGAATTATTGTGTCCAGTTAGCCAGGATCTCATTTATGAAACTCGTTGTTGGACATGAAATTGCATGACATTCAGTGAATGCTTTTCATGTCGTAGATAGCAGGTGACTGAACTCCACTGTAACGTTTCCACTGTAATTTCTTTTGTACTGTTTACCTTTGCCCTCCTGACATTTGTACATGCACACCGCCTCTCTTATGTACACATCTCAAATATCATGAGAGGCAAATGATCATTCTACCTGTAGCAATTCTCCATCATCAAACCTGTACATTTCCAGGTATCAGAAGAGGGAGCGCCAAAGAGTACCTACACTGCTATAACAGTTCACATTAAATACTGACATGTGAATACCAACAGATATCAAATTTCTCTGTTATACACATAAATGCGCTAGGATGTTAAAAACAATTTAGCTGTGGCAGAATAACTCCTGCTTGTTCAGATTACAGATATATGTTTGACAAACATACATGCTGTCTGCATAACATGAGTCAGCAGTCACACTTTTTGCTCTTGCGAAACGCACTGGCACCGAGGTTGTGCGTGACTCAGCACTGCGGAAACACAACTGTGTTGAGTTACTGAAATCTGCTTTTGCTTTGTTGGGTCTGTTCTTATCATGTGATCTACAGCACACATATGTTCTGCTAACATTGCTGGATGTTGGTCTTCATCAGTCATAGTCTTTCCCTGCAGTGCGGAGCAATCGCACAGGTTATCTGAGACACAACAAACTGCTCACTCATGTCTGAGCTCATCTAGCCAGTTTTGCACAAACAGGTAATGAGGGAACACCTCTCACCGGGCCTGTATCACTAGCATTGCGTAATAACACTCATGGAAAGAAACAAATCAGATTATTTTGTGTTTTTAGAGTTCATTGGATGTTTTCCTATGGAGCTTACATCAAGGCACAGTAGTCTGAAGAATTCATGCCCTGACAAAATGTTTGGACATGGGACCATGAAGTTCCTTGGAGTGTCATATAAATCCCATGGTACATTAATATGGTGATAAATCAGTACTATTATATCAAAGTACTGTGGTATTACTATCTGATACCATCACTGTACCTTAACACCACAATACTTTTTTTCAAATGTTTTTTTTTTTCTAAGAGGAATACAATATGATTTTTTTTTATGAATTTTTTAGATTATACTGTGTTGCCCTTTTATTTTACAATCCGTGTACTTTCAATAGACTTACAGTGTACCAGGCACGTGATGTGGGCTTTGAGACTTTTAAAGATTTTTAATACACATTATTGAAAGCTGTGCCAAAAACACATTATACGGGTGAGTGTAATGTTGCGGAAATAGATGTATTAGATGTAAATTGTTGCCTTAGAACCCACCAGTCAATGGAAACAATTATGTCACAATGGAGAACTTTATGACCAAATAGTTTTAAATTCAGGAAAGTAATATTGCACATATCACACAAATGAAAGATTGTCATGTATTGACTCAAGTATGTTTATGTCCAATATATCATACAATGAACCATAGTGCCAGAAGAGCTTGTTTTGACATACAACAAAAATAAAATATTGCAGTTAATATTGCAGGTTAAATGTTTCAACATCATAGTCACTCTTCCCACAGTTCAAAAACCCTGGAATGGACAGCGGCAATTATCTAATCTCAACACCAAAGACAACAATCTTAACCTGAATGCACAAGGAAAATGTAGCATAGACACGTCTGCACCCTAATGTTAGAACTATAAAATAGACATAACACAAGATGGACATGATTGACAGATCACCACTTCATAGCCTCTGACAAAGCAGAAACAATAGAAATCATGTAAGGGGGGTTCCGTAGCACCCCCATTTTCACCTACAGTCACCAAAATGGGTACATGTGTAGTTCTCATCAAGCCAAACAACTTTAATAATTACATTCATTTTATCACCCAACAGGAAGTCAGCCATTTTGGATTTTCTGAAAATCGTAGGCTCTGAACTTTTAAATACTCCTCCTAGGTTTTCATGTGACTTGCACCAAATTTGTGCAACATCATGCCACGATATTGTAGATGCTAAATTGCGAACAGATTTTTGATATTTTGAATGGTGTCACCATTGCGAAGCAATACATTTATGGCGAAAAATGGGAAACAGGTGATGTGAAATATCTTCTGTCTGCATTGTATGATTTTGATAAATTCAGCTGTATGTTTTGTAATGGGGGCTGATCACATGGATGCGGCTATTATGAGCCACGGCCATAGCGTCAACAAAAGGCTGCAGGGCGTATGGGACTTTTAACAGACTTTGAAATAGCCCTCTTATGTTTACTTGAATTTATTAAAAATAGAATAATGTTGACACTGCTGATGTCAAATTATTAAGGGATATTTGATATCTTAAATATACTTGCCATGGCAACACATTCATTGCTATCATTCCTTTCTTCCAATATTTGGGCATTTGTCATGCTTACAATTTCATAAAATTTTTGCACACGCACATCAGAGTCGTTGGCTATTAGGGCTGGGCAAAAGTTCACGCTTGGGCATGTGGGGGGGGGGGGGGGGTTTGCAGTGCCCCCCTTTAAAATTGGAGTGTTTGACGGCTTCTGTAGCACCCCCATTTTCACCCACAGGCACCAAAATGTGTACATATATAGTTCTCATTATGCTGGACAACTTTCATAATTACAGTCATTATATAGCCCAACAGGAAGTCAGCCATTTTGGATTTTCTGAAAATCGTAGGCTCTGAACTTTTAAATAAACTTAGCGGCAAAGCCATCAGGTCCTTAATTACCTCACCAAGCTCCTCCAAGGTTATCTCAGAATCGAGAATTTCTTAGCTCAGTTTAGGAAGTTCTAATGGTTCCACAAAGTTTCTAATATCCTCATCTATAGATGAAGATGTGAAACTATAGAGATCAAGATATAATTATTTAAAAGCATTATTCATTGGCTGAAGTAAATATTTCACCACCAGCAGATTTCACTGAGGGAATGGTATAAAAACACTCTCTCTGATTTGTATATCTAGCCAGAAGTTTTCCTGCCTTGTTCCCTTACAACAACAACTGAATACACTCAGTGACCAACTTGACAAGCATTTTTTGAATAAAAATATTTCAAATGATTTTGCCTTTCATTTTAAACTGCAAATCCCTGATGAAAAAAACACCTTAAACCAGCCTAGGCTGGTTTACTGGTCATAGCTGGTCTCCAGCCTGGTCTCGGTTGCTGGTTTCAAAGGGCTTTTTGCACTTATCAGCTGGGAAAGCAGAAGGCCAGCTACACTACTGGTCAAAAGTTTTGAAACACTTCTTCTTATGCCCTCTCACCACTTTCGGGGTACGGGTCAACAATAGATCGTCAGCGGTTTCTGTCCTGGGCCATTCTTTCCAGTTGACTCCAGTTGTATCCCATCTTGGTGATGTCTGCCTCAAGGTCACATCACCAGGTGTTCTTGGACGGCCTTTCTTCCACTTTCCTTTGGGGTTCCATCGCAAAGCCTGCCTAGAGATGTTGTTTGGTGGTTTGCGCAGGGTGTGCCCTATCCATCTCCATCTTCTCTTCTGAATTTCTTTCTCTGCAGGAAGTTGGCTGGTTCTATCCCAGAGACTGGTATTGCTGATAGTGTCTGGCCAGCGGATCTTTAGAATCCTTCTAAGGCAGCTGTTGATAAATGTCTGGATTCTTTTGATGGTGTTTTTTCGCTATCTCTAGGTTTCAGCTCCATAAAGCAGTACTGACTTTACATTAGAGTTGATCAGCCGAATCTGCTTTCAAAGACAGCTCTTTTCAGCTCCAAATGTTTTTGAGCTGTATGAAAGCCATTCTTGCTTTGCCGATCCTTGCCTTGACATCTGCGTTTGTACCTCCCAGCTGGTCTGTAATGCTTCCCAAGTAGGTGATGGACTGCACTTCCTCGAGTGGACTTCCATTCAGGATGAATGGTTCGGTACTGCTGATTTTGGTCTTCAGGATCTTGGTCTTGTCTTGGTGGATGTTGAGTCCTACCTGCGATGATATGGCCGCCACAACATCTGCTGGTGGCTGTGGCAGAGTAGTGCAAGATCATCTGCAAAGTCCAGGTCATCGAGCTGGTTCCACAAATTCCACTGGATTCCATTCTTGTGGTCACAAGTGGACATCTTCATGATCCAGTCAATGGCGAGAAGAAAAAGGAAAGGTGACAGCAAACATCCTTGTTTGACTCCAGTCTTCACCTGGAAGCTGTTGGTGAGCTGCCCTCCAGGATGACTTTGCATGTCACTCCCTCATATGAGTTCTTGATCAAGCTGACCAACTTGGCTGGAATGCCATAGTGTTTAAGGAGGCCCTAGAGGGTCTGTCAATCAACAATGTCAAAAGCCTTCTCATAATCGATGAAGTTGATATACAATGGTGAGTTCCACTCCAAGGACTGTTAGATGATAATGCAGAGTGTTGCAAGATCTGTTCTGCCGGAAGCCTGCATGCTCGTCTCAAAGTTGTGGGTCTATGATGTCTTTCATTCTCTCTAAGAGGATCCGGCTGAAGACCTTGCCTGGCACTGACAGGAGTGTGATGCCTTTGTAGTTGATGCAGTTGCTGAGGTCACCTTTCTTGGGGAGCTTGATAAGGTAGCCCTCCTTCCAGTCCTTAGGTATCACTTAGGTATTTGAAACACTTACTCATTTTTTTTACTCATAATTTTTTTCACATTTTAGAAAGTATGTCATCAAAACTATGGATTAACTTAAATGGAACTATGTGAATTATGCTGTGACTAAAATAAATAAATGAATCAAAACTGTATTATATTTTAGCATCTTCAAAGTAGTCACCCTTTGCCTAGAATTTGCAGACATGTACTCTTGACATTTTCTCAACCAACTTCTTGATGTATCACCCTGGGATTTTAAACCGTATTGAAGGAGTTCCCATCTATGTTGGGCACTTACTGACAACTTTTCTTTATTATTTGGTCCAAGTCATCAATTTCAAAAACTTTTTTTTAATTACATTTTTGTTTTATAATGAAATAAATTTATATGGTGGCACAATTATATTTGTGTCTACAAAACTTTTTTGAAACATATGCCTTCAAGTCAAAAGATTTTTAAGATCATGAGAAACATTTCAGTCAAGTGTTTCAAAACTTTGACCGGTAGTGTATACCATCTTACACCACCCAAGACCAGCTAAGGCTGGTTTAAGCTAGAATTTGTATTTAAGTTTTTCAGCATGGGTTCTAAGTTTGATACAGAAAGCTGCCCATTGAAAGGGTTTGCAAGGGTTCAAGAGTTCAACTGCCCATTGTTTGTTTGTTTGTTTTTTACTTACTGACTGAATTTTGCTCAGACTTGGCTAATGAGTCCACTGCAATGCAATTACTTTACTGATATTGCTTTGTGTGCACATGGTCTGTCCGTTCAATATACATACAGTGCTGTAAGATCTATAACGAGATGCCCTATATAACAAACTATATTTGAGCTTGGTTCGATGGTAACTTGAATAGTTAACAACAGCCATTATGGGATTATATTAGCCAAGACCGATGCTCTGTGATATCATCATGTCCTTGTCTTTTGAAGATTTCAGGGCTGGATTTGGCTGTAGATTATCTCTGGGTCTTACTCTGACTTTGGCAGAGTTTTTGTGCTCAGTGAATGACCTGGGAATGTCCTATTTGTATCCATTGCGTCCCTACATCTCATCAAACTTAAAACCAAATGACTCCTGAAATATTTATAATGAGCATGGTCATGTTTGGTGACAGGATACATATAAAGCAATAAAATCAAGCCTTTTTTTCCCATGCCTACAAATTTCTGCAGAATTTGAGTGCTCGTTGTTCACAATATTCTACACATCTGCTACCTTTTGAATGCTTGATTATTAAATATTCATGCTCAGTTGAGTAGGCTTTCAGCTAGCAATAAGTGTGTTTTTCAGTGCTTTTAGCTCAGTTTAACACATTTCGCCGTGTTTAAATCCATTCCACAGAATCCCACAGTTTTTGCCCCCAAATTTGTGCAGATTTCATTTGGACCTGGTTATGAGACAAACAATACAATCAAAAGTGCATTATTGCTTTTGTTTATGTGGTTGAACTTTGGCTGGAAGCTCATCTTCAGTTGAGTGAAGTCATTAGTGATTGAATCTTTCCTGAGACACAAAAAGGTGTAATTGAGTGGTCTTTGTGGACTCAGCTGGCTGACCTTAAGAAGAGAGCACAGTGACACTGTTTAATGTTCAAGCGGGACACCTGCTTTTTATGAAAAGAAAATGCAGATTGATCTAAATGGGAGAGCAAGATTGAATAATTTCATAATTTTCATGTTAAAATACTTTCCCCAATTCCAGAGTGATATTCAGAGTCAGTTTCACAGTAAGTAAGCCATTCGTAGGTTGATTCCCTGGAAACATGTGACTGTTAATGCAGTTTCATTGGTGTTGCTACTGGCACAGACACTTTAACTTTCATTTGAAGCATTTTCCAATATGTCAATGCATTATAATAAATCAGTTCTTGAAAAGCAAACATCTATGCTATGTTAAATGGAAATGTTCTAATTGCATTTCTTTTTTTAAGTTTATGTTTAGATTTGTTTAAAAGATTCTATCTTTCTTTATTTCCGTCTGATCATGTTGAAGATGTGCAGTTAGTGGCTGGTGTGTTGACTGGAGTAAAGTTCAGTTGTTGTGCTCAGTGTGTGTGTGTTCTTCAGAGCTGCACCAGCTGCATGCTGTTTATCTGCGACCTTTGACCCTGCCCACCACTGACCAAACACCACTGTTGTTTTTCTCTCTATGTCCCATTACATTCTCTTTGCTGTTTATATAGATGTCCACAGAAACACTGTTAAACATTATAAGTGTAGTTACAACAAGTGCTGTTAGCTTATTCATAACAGCAGTTGTTCGTTTCTGCAATGGAACACAAATGTATTTACTTTGCAGAATGTCCTGTCTGTTCTTTTCCATACCATGAAAGTGAATGGTGACTGGGGCTGTCTAGATAAAAAAAACACAAAAAAAACATTAAAGCACCATAAAAGTAATCCGTACTAGAGGATGACAGGTATTGGAATTGAACCAACTCCAATAAAATGGGGGGGAAAAGCTAATAACAAATAATCTATATAGTCCAAAATTGGTGCATAATGCAGGACTTTTAAATAGAAACAAACCCTAAATGCATGGACTTCTGCTACAAGATGTAAAAACCTGTACCTGTTTATACTCTTGAACCCTTCACAGGAATAGAACATGAACAATTGATATTTTCTCTCTTTTTCTGCTTGTTTTCCATCATGTTGTTTTTTATGATTTGCTCTCTTTATCTTCAGCATGTTTTTCCTCATAATTCATAATAGTTGCCCATGTAAAAAACCTTCCTAAGCCTCGTGCACTCAGTTTTTTCTTGTATCCTGTAACGCTCAGGGAAACCCTCGCTTATGTGTGTGTGTGTGTGTGTGTGTGTGTGTGTGTGTGTGTGTGTGTGTGTGTGTGTGTGGCTGACACAGAAACCCAGCGACCCACGCGTTATGGAATGTATTTGAATATGTGACATCAGCATGCCACGAGCAACTCATGTGACTCAGTAGCGGTATTAACCACAACGCAAACCACGCAATTGTGTGTGTGTGTCCCGTCGGAAAGCTGTGCTGAACACTCAAGGGGTGACGGGTGAAATGTTGATGTGTTCATGCACGGATAATCTATTTTCAGCCATTTCGGAGCTGTTCACGTGCGTTAAGGCAAAGTGCTGCAAACCGCTTAAAGTGATTATACAACTCTAAAAATGTGACAGTATCACAGAAAGAGCAGAGGTAACAGCGTTTCTTCAGATATTGCAATAAGAAACATGGTGAACAATACACGCTGACACAGCACTGCACTAAGCTGTGCATCAGCCGTCAAAATAAAAGCCCCATGTGAAGGTGAAGTTAATACAACATAAATCATTTCTATTGCATAAAACAAATCCTCAAAGTAAACTTAACTGGACAACACAAAATAATTGTTGGGTTATAATAATAATTATTACCAACTGGGTCCCAGAATATAAATGTGAAGTTGCAGTTTTTGCGTACAATGTTCATTCGCCTAGGAAAAAAAAAAATATTTATATCAAAATATATAATTATTCAATTATGCATTAAATACCATTCTTGTGTTCAATTAGTGGAAAAACTGTGGAAAACATGCATTTGTCTTAAAAAAAATACATTATTTAATGAAACACTTTTAATGTACTTGGCTACTATGGCTACTAGAATTCAAATAAAATGAAGATTTAAAACAATTATCAAACAAATAACAATATAATTTTTAGAGCCATGTCGCATGTCCCACAATATTGTTCCCAAAAGTTAGCTTAATCTAAAAATGCTAAACGTTTTCTTTAAGGCATATGGTTAGTGTTTGGGGTAGGTCTATAGTCAATACAATGACCTTTATTTAAAAATAATAAAAGTATACGGTATGTCCTCACTTGTGTGCGTGTGCATGTATGTATGTATGTATGTATGTATGTATGTGTTCATGAAGATGGATTTTCTGGAGCTGCTGAGCAGAGGGGATTGTGGGAGATTTACATGGGTTAAGCAGCTCAAGGGTCTCTCTTTCAGGCTCTGTTCCAAAAGCTAGTGAGCTGCCTACGTAGGCAGCATTTTAACATTTTAAAAAGCAAAGTCTTTCCAAAAGGTAGGCGGCAAAATGATGCTGCCTTCTAAGATATGTCCTTTTGCAGCTTGATCTCATGAAAATTACGTGACTGTTATGACAGAATGACATTACGTGGTTCCTTACACATATTGCAACAGTTCAGAGGTGAAATATCCACTGTTTGACACTAAAAGAGAGTTAAATCTTCTCCCAAACAGATGAGACTTTTTAAGGTTAATGCTAATTAACCTTAATTTAAACTCGTACCCTGGTCCTTTACATTGCAAGTGCAATGCTCCATGAGTTGTAGTTAGTTATGTACTGAAAATACTGAAAGGTATCGCCTTCAAGTCATACCTTATAAAGTGTTTAGATGTCATAAGCAACATGTCGAGTATTTACTTGTGATTTGTGCCAAAAGGGAATAAAAGTCAATGTTGTAGTTCCAAGAAACTGTATAATGAGACACTTAAGTAACGTGAGTCTGTGAGACCAGCTTGTCCTATAGGCCAGAGTCGAGAGAAACGTTGATTATAAATATAATTATTTCAGTAACAAAAAGTATTCATAAAGAAAGTTCAGTCTAATTAAAATTGATTATTTTACCCAATATTTGTGTGTGCTGCATATTTTATGCATATTAGCATGTCACATTTTTAGCTTAGTGACATGCTAATGTAAAATTTGATACTGAAATCATTGTAGTGTGAATTATGTTGGAGCACAGTTTTTGGGAGTTCTGATTTTGATTTCTTTCATCACAAACAATTTCAGTGAGCTTTTGGAAAACATTGTTCTTCTTCTTGGGAAGCATTGTTTGTTGGTTATATTAATGCTACAGGCAGTGGACAGAGGTGTTTAGAGGTCATATGATATAAATACATACCAGTTTTCCAGACACAAATGTCTTGGAAGATCTCTGTTTTAACAAAAGCAACATGGAGAAAGATGTGCTGTGTCTACATATTTTTGGAGCTACTGTATGACATTTAGCTAGTGCTGCTTATCACCTACAGTACAGCTGAGAAAATGTTTTTTCCCTGTCGCCTTCTTGGTTGTGATGTGAGCCTCATTCTGGCCCTGAACACACAGCATTATTCAGTTCTGTGTGGGAAGCGCTCCTCATTGAAATTCCAGGCTTTTCTGAAGGATTGTGCAGCCACTGTGCTGGCAGACTGAAATTCTCCTGAGACCTCCCGTCACCTTGAAAAGTACTCTCCCAAGCTGTTCACCCATGTCAGGGAACACTGTATGTTCTGAGGGTTTGCCATCATTTAATATGGAAAATATAGCTATGCAATAATGGTGTCTTTTGAAGACCACCCCTGCTCTCTGCCATACATTACACTATGCATACTAACAAGTGTTTGAATGAATCACAGACAGATGACAGGGCGAAGCATTTAAATTAGGAACATGCATGCATTTTATAGTCTTAAAGTCACATAAGTGAGTAAAAGTGGACATGACTGCAAGGATGAAGCTCATTGTGTGTCTGTAGTACATTATGTTCAGTTTTGGCCCTGTTCCACCAAACGAATGTGGATCAATACAGCTTAAACTTTAAAAGCCTGAGCAATGGCATGTTATGGTGAAATATGGTATTTGCAATGTCCTACACACAATGTGCCAAAAGTTAATGCTATAGAGTACATATTATCTTATGAAAACCATGTCCTGGTCACATTAAATCCCAAAATCCAAGAGGAAAATGTATATGTAATTGCCAAAGGAATAATTTTTTTCTTCACATTCAATTAAGCATATATTCCCTCCCCAAATTCTCATTACTGTAATGCATCTGGATATTTTCAAATATCACCATTTTTATTTAAATCAGCTAAAAATTACACCAAGTACAACAAATACTGTAATTTGCACTACAGTAATGAGAACTCAAGGAAAAATGTGTTTGTCACAAAATTTGACAAAAACATCTTATGTCAAATGGGCTTCATTTTCTTCATGCAAATATCATTTATTATTTATTTATTTGATTTTGGGCCGGAAAATATTTATTAGGTACACCTGTACCTCTACTTATTCATGCGATGATCTAATCAGCCAATCGTGTGGCAGCAGTGTAATGCATAAAATCACTCATATATGGGTCAGGAGCTTCAGTTAATGTTCAACCATTAGAATGGTGAAAAAATGTGATCTCAGTGATTTCGACCGTGGTAAGATTGTTGGTGCAAGAAGGGCTGGTTTGAGTGTTTCTTTACTTGCTGATCTCCTGGGATTTTCACACAACAGTCTCTAGAATTTACTCAGAATGGTGCCAAAAACAAAAATCAAACTGTGAGCGGTAGTTCTGTGGATGAATACGGCTTGCTAATGACAGAGGTCAGAGGAGAATGGTCAGACTGGTCCAAGCTGACAGGAAGGTGACCGTAATACGTTTCAACAGTTCTATGCAGAAAAGCATTTCTGAACATGCAACATGTCAAACATTGAGGTGGATGGGCTATTGCAGCAGAATACCCCCCTGGGTACTACTACTATCAGCTTAGAACAGGAAACTGAAGCTGCAGTGGGCACAGGCTCTTTTGGAGAAACATCGCCTGCAACAAATCTGGATTTCTGCTGAGCTACACAAATGGTAGGCCCACTGCAGCCTCAGTTTTCTGTTCTTGGCTGACAGAAATGGAACCCAACATGGTCTTCTACTGTTGCCGCCCATCTGCCTCAAGGTTCAATGTGTTGTGCATTCTGAGATGCTATTCTGCTCACTACAATTGTACAGAGTGGTTATCTGAGTTACCATAGCCTTTCTGTCTGCTCAAACCAGTCTGGCCATTCTCCGTTGTCCTTTCTCATCAACAAGGCATTTTCATCCACAGAACTGCCGCTCACTGTTTTTTGTTTTTTTGGCACCATACTGAGTAAATTCAGAGTACACATTGAAGAGACTGTTGTGTGTGAAAATCCCAGGAGATCAACAGTTACAGAAATACTCAAACTAGCCCATCTGGCACCACCAATCATGTCACGGTCTAAATAACTGAGATCAAATTTCTTCCCCAAGACTGATGTGAACATTAACTGAAGCTCCTGACCCATATTTGAATGATTTTATACATCATACTGTTGCCACATGATTGGCTGATTAGATAAACACATGAATATGTAGATGGAAAAAAGTGTCCGGTTTTGTGTGATTTCTTCCACCCATGTTATTATTTCTTATGAAATGGATAGTTCCACAACCGTGAACACACAACAATTTCATTTTCTATTAATGTGCCAAGTTAACAATTAATATGTGCAAGTTGCAAATATAAACAGCCTAGTTAGGCTAGTGAATTTCTCGGCGTTAACTATTAATATGTATAAACAAATATGTTTGAATATTGTTGACCTTTATCACATCGATTTTGCCGCCCTTTTATAAAAGAGCAATAAGCAAAGTTAACAACACCCCTTACCCATGGTAAAATCAATGTAACAGCGTCTGGTGGGTCATTGTTTGGTTAAATCCATATTTATTCAATTTAGAGTGCTAATTTTGGTCTGTTTATTCTTGTTGTCCACAGGGATCGAGCTTTGTCTGCCAGGCTGGCGTTTCTCCATGACCATGGTGGCTAACTTTGTGGCGTTGGCTGGGCAGCTGCTCATGCCTGGCCTGGCAGCTCTCTGTCGTGATTGGCAGATTCTGCAAGTGATCATAATCTGCCCCCTGTTACTCATGATGTCCTATATCTGGTAAGCAACTGCGCCACAGTTGTTGTTATTCACAGGTGGCTGGTATATTTGTTGAGTTACAACCTCAGACAAGTGAATCCTGGTAATAAATATTAAAAACACCCACATTCTCCACAACTTTATGCATTACAGACATAATAAAAACAAAATTTTCTAAATATAATGGATCAGAAAGATGGAACATTTCTAGAAAAAGATAGTAAGTTAAATTAGACCCTTAAAAGGAAGATTTATGATTGGGTCTATAGCTAACAAATAATCTGATAATCGATTAATCTGATCATTTTTAATCATTGAAATCAATTTATTTTATTTATTAAATTTTATTGAAAAACATATTTCAAATCTTGCCTAGCACTCTCCTTCAAACAATGTGTAAAGTGAAGCCTTATTTGAAGTTTTTTAGCTAGTTAGTTTTTTTTGCGTTTTTTACTTTAACATGTTTCAGTAGATGAGGTTAGTTTGATCTGATGTTTTCATAATGCAGAACAATTCTGTAAAGCTGTCTTTCTTTTGCAGGATTTTTCCAGAGTCTCTGCGCTGGCTGCTTGCTACTCAGCAGTACAGTCGCTCCAAATTGATCATTGAACGCATCGCGAAAAAGAATAACGTCAATCTAGAACAGGATGCAGAAGAGCTGGTGGCAGGTATACAGAAATTAAACACTATTTTTTCACTAGGGTTTTTTTTTGTACTGCGAGTCAGTAGAATATAGTGTCAACTAGTTGGACAGTGGAGGACTGCTTTACATTATTTTACACGTGAGCATACAAGGTTATCTTATCATTCGTTTTAATGACGCATGTTCAGATACAGACTCAAGTCTAACTGTTCATGTTCCAAGAACCTAGAGAATTTATTTTGGGATATAATCTGAGCTTTCATGTATTATTTTAGATCAAAATAAGTTTTATGACAAGGGTTTCTAGTCCGGTTGTTGAGTGGACAGTTCAGTCATAACTTGCGGTATCATGAAGATGGAAGACTGACAACCGTATATGGCTGGTATAAGTCTACTATTTAAAGCCACAAGACATTGTGCATGTATTAATGGCTTTGGTTGTCAGGGAAATCACAGAGCCAGCGCAATGTAGGCAATCTGTTCACTACACTTCAAACTAAAAACATGATGTTATTTACACAAATCTATGCTTTTAGTTGGAAGAGGTCACAAAGAGTGAGTAGGCAAGTTGATTGATTTACAGAGTACATATCAAAGCTATCCAATCAGCTTAGGCCATGGAGTGTGCAGGTCGATTGGCCAACAGATTACATGTTCAAACAACCTATCAGCTTGCAATGTAGAGTTGTCTGACTGAGCTTAAAATAATTAATTTTCCCATGGGTAAGGGGTGTTCGTAGGCACAACTCAAAGCAGAGAATTGATTCTGAATCAATATCAGTGCATGTGACCTCAAACATGGAAACTTCATCCCAGTTTCTGATCTCAACTGAATACCAGTTTGCCCAAATGTGCTGTTTGCCGTGTTTCAGCTGGATTACTCTCATTTTGAGGATATAAACAGGATTTTTTTTTTTTAATAGACAGCATCTCTAGAGCTTAGACTGGGAGCAGAGCATCTCCCAACCTGCACACAAACAATGTCTGGAGAGCATACAGGCCATTTTTTAGCATTCACCCTTTCCTCATACTAAAATCCTGCTGTAGTTTGTCTGGATGGGGTTGCGCTTTGTCATTAGGAAGGATCTCTTATTTGAAGTGCTCTCCCATGTTTTTGAGAAAGCTATGTCCTCTTTCTTTGCTACAGACACATACAGTACAGTCAACTTTAAATCTAGTGAGCTGCCTACCTAGACAGAATTTAATCATACACTGCAACATCTAAACACTCTTAAAACATAAAGAAAAATAAATATTTAGTCTTGTTTTCAGAGAAGATGGCAGATGGCGGAGTCCATTTATCAATATTGATGTTCTCTAGTTAAAAATATATTATTTTACTCAATATTTTGGGTGCTATGTATTTATATATCACGCTGTTAGCTTAGAGCTCATGTGTTCTCCTGAATTGTTTGATTGAGTCGTTTTCTCTCTTCTCGGCATTGATTTCAGAGCTGAACAGCGCCCTGCCAAAGCAATCCAAGAAGACCTGCATCGTGAAAATGGTTGGGACGAGGAACCTGTGGAAGAATATCGTAGTGCTCTGCGTCAACTCGTAAATTTCTATTCACTATGTAGTACCAATCTGTGTGTGTGTTAAGTCTAGCGTGGAATAGGATGCTATTTATAGATTACAAATATTCCAATGCTATTAACTCTATTTTTTTCCTCTCTCTCTCTCTCAGACTAACAGGTTATGGGATCCATCACTGCTTTGCACGCAGTATGATGGACCAGGATATGGAAACGACCACCATGTTCCATAATTTCTATGCTGACTACTACACCATGGCGGGTATTGCCGTGGCGTCCTGTGTGGCTTTGTGCCCTGCCGTGGGCGCGATGGGTCGCCGCGGAGGACTCCTCATGTTCATGATAATCACCGCACTGGCATCCCTCCTTCAGCTGGGCCTGCTCAACTGTGAGAGAACAATCCCATACACACCCAGCACAATGCGTCCTTGTACTCCGCACACACATACAACACACGCACTGCGACACTTGCACATAAACTGACATCTGCAGATGCTTTTTTGGAATGTGACGGCATACTCAAATGTTAGATGTTATAAGCTCAAATGATTTTAGTGTATTTGTCTACAGTATGTGTATATTTTAGCCACAACTGAAGGACACTTGTAATTTATGGGAAAAGTAATATAAATAGTTTTGATAATAAATATTGAATTAGCTTACCAGTATGTTTATTTCATTTTATTATTTAATAGTTTTTAAATGGATTATTAATTTATATTTTATAATGGATTTTCATAGTAGAATAAAATGTCTCAGTCTGGGAGAAGGGTAATGTAAAAAAAAAAATCTATACATAAAAGACATTTGAAAAGTTGCAAAAGCAAATGAGGAAGGCATGGAAAATGTTTCCGAGTTTTAAAGTGACCTTCATATAACACAAACAAAAAAAAGGTTTTTAAAAATCAGTTTAAAGAAAAATTTTTTGTATGTGACGTACTTTAAATTAGCTGTAGTTGAAGAAACACTTGTATACTTTCTTTTACTATCTGAAGAACCTTGTTTCATATTTGTTTTTCTATTTTCCCCCGATGTGCTCCATCAATGATGAATGAAGTGTTGGGAAAGTACAGTGTTCAGCTGAATATCGGTAAAGTATAAACTCACTGCTATTACTACAGTCTACTCTTTATCTCTCTATCTCCGATGTTATCTTACTTTAAAACAAAGTTGTTTTTTTATGTTAATGTCAAATACTTTCTTCTATTGCAGTTTAATATGCAGAGACAACCATTAGTAAGTCGTTCATAGGTTGAATTCCCCGAAAAACTCTCCTAAACATCCCAGCTAGCCTGACATAGGTTTGGGAAACCTGTATGAAAACATTTTCTTGACATTCAGAAATAATGCATTTCCCCTGTATCTGAAAAAAGACATTTTGGTGGTTGCTTATTTTCTAAGTTTGTCACGTCACACTGGGTAGCCCCGCCCCTCGCAAATTACCATTGGTCCAAAATCCCGCTCTACGTAGCCAATGCTAAACCACAAATACGCTTTGATTGGCTTTTATTTAGTCACTTTTCTACAGTGTTTTGCTTTATGCAAAGATAGAACAATTATTTCTTGGAAATTTGTTGCGATATGCATAGTTATAAGACTTTCTTAATGTTCTAACAGCAACTATGTGAAGTGTACAGCACAAAATGTCATTTGTAGGCAAAAGCTCACTCTTATTCACTGTCATATCAGCCACAGATTTAGCACTATATCCAGTGGTCTTCTAGTTTAATTTTAAGAGGATTAATTGACCCCCTGTCAATTCTGTTAGAGTAGCTAGTGGGTTTAATGTAACTGACCCCGCACAATGTTTCGATAAGGCTAGCTGTTGTCTGTTTGCCTGCCTCAGCTTGTGGTCATAATTCTTGTCTTAGACTCTAGGGTCAGTAATGTTCTCTAGTCGTCACAGAGGCTGGGATCTGTCCTGCTGTCAGAGCCAAGAACAGTGAGTACAGTCAGTGCGTGCTCTCAACGTTTCCTCAGGCCATCGGCTTGCTGGAATTACAATGATGTTACTGAGAGTTCACAAGCATGTCATTGCAGTGGGTGTGAATAAGAACACTTGCATTAAAAGGATAGAATTTATTTATTTTCATTTGGACAACATGCCATTTGATTTAAAGATTCATTATTGATCATTATGGACATTTTATATATATATATATATATAAAATGTTAGTGGTGCTTGCCTGTATAAAAGTCTCCTCCAGTATGTGTGGGTGGTTGCTATTGGGTCATTTGTATGGTTGCAATGTAGTTGCTTAAAAGAGCTCACCCTAAGTCTCTATGATATTCTGCTTTGTAGATTTGGCTCTGGTCCCTTCCTCAATTTAAGTCTGTGGGATTTTTGGTGAAAATGGTCTGATCACTTAAAGTACACATAGCACGCCTCTCCTCAACAAAGCGCATGATTTGAGCACGTATCATTCATGTCTCTGGAACAAATGATGCGGGATGAGTTGCATTCTGAAGTTTGAAGCTTGGGGTTGGGGGTTTGTTCAAATCCCTTACCATAGGTATGAGCACTAGAAATAGTGACCATTTCCTTGCACCTTACCTTCATTATAGCATCAAATGGCTAATATTAGAATCAGGTGTACCTAGGGTCACTGCATTATAAAAACCACAGAAACTCATCATCCAGAAATAAAAAGAGATCTCTTTGGCCCTCCTGAGAAAGACTGTCAATGTATGTTTTAAACCAACTTCCATACAGTATGCACTCAGTCACTCCACTGAAAGATCATCATCTGGGTAGTTGACACATTGTGTATTTTTATTTATTTATTTATTTTTTTGGCTTACAATAAAATTTATATGAATCTACACTGGCAGCCAAAAGTCTGGAATAATGTAGAGATTTTACTCTTATGGAAAGAAATTTAAACTTTTTTATTCACCAAAGTGGCATTCAACTGATCACAATATATAGTCAGGACATTAATAACGTGAAAAATTACTATTACAATTCAAAGTGTTCTCATCAAAAAATCCTCCACGTGCAGCAATGACAGATTTGCAGATCTTTGACATTCTAGCTGTCAGTTTGACAAGATACTCCGGTGACATTTCACCCCACACTTCCTGTAGCACTTGCCATAGATGTGGCTGTCTTGTCGGGCACTTCTCAAACACCTCACAGTCTAGCGGATCCCACAAAATCTCA
This sequence comes from Moxostoma hubbsi, assembly GCA_032164185.1. Classification (NCBI taxonomy): domain Eukaryota; kingdom Metazoa; phylum Chordata; class Actinopteri; order Cypriniformes; family Catostomidae; genus Moxostoma; species Moxostoma hubbsi. The sequence continues at coordinate 9,165,596 of JAVLUX010000009.1, read as the reverse complement.
ATGGGGTTAATATCAATAACACTCTTTTCCCATTATCTGTTGTCCAATGTCTGTTTCTTTGCTCACTAAACTTCTAAACTTTTCTTTTTGTTTTTCTGTTTCAAACGCTTTTACTTTGCAATTCTTCCCATAAGTCCTGCACCTCTGAGTCTTCTCTTTACTGTTGTACATGAAACTGGTGTTGAGCGGGTAGAATTCAATGAAGCTGTCAGCTGAGGACATGTGAGGCGTCTATTTCTCAAACTAGAGACTCTGATGTACTTATCCTCTTGTTTAGTTGTACATCTGGTCTTCCACATCTCTTTCTGTCCTTGTTAGAGCTAGTTGTCCTTTGTCTTTGAAGAGTGTAGTGCCCACTCTTTGTATGAAATCTGCAGTTTTTTTGGCAATTTCAAGCATTGTATAGCCTTCATTCATCAAAACAATGATTGACTGATGAGTTTCTAGAGAAAGCTGTTCCTTTTTTGCCATATTTGACCTAATATTGACGTTAAGACATGCCGGTCTATTGCAAACTCAAAAACAAACACAAAGATAAAGTTAAGTTTCATTTAACGAACCACATAGCGTTCAATGTGTTTGATATAATTGCAAGTGATTTTCTTGTACTAAATTATCAATTCAGCATGAATAATCAAGGATAAGGTTTTGCAGAGATGGCTGCTGGAAATGGGGCCTGTCTAGATTTGATAAATGTCCATTTTAAAAAGAGTGATGGTGCTGTTTTTACATCAGTAATGTCCTGACTAAAAATTGTGATCAGTTGAATGCCACTTTGGTGAAATAAAGTAGCCGCCAGTGTATTAGGTACATTTCTATTATGTTTTCCACCATTTTTAATTAAATATGGCCATCTCCATATCTTCTTAAAAAGTGTGAGGTATGACAAAGCAATTTTAGAAAAACAAATATTCAATGAAGTCTTCAATGGCAATCTATCCCAAGGATTTTTATATAAATTCTATCCTTTTTATAGGATCTGTATATATGCGTGGCATTGGAGGAATAGCTTAAAACGACATTAGAATCTCAAGATGGGTCATTCATGTTCGCCTTGTCAATGATTGATTATTTGCTGGGAGCATTTGACTCTTGAAATTTCAGCAGCAGCGCTCATAATTTAATGCATTTAGGGGTAATACTGCTATCTAAACTTGTTTCAACAAATTCCATCAGTGCTGACGTAAAGGTTTCCATGATGACATCAAAAGATTTATGGATGTGCTTTGTCTTAGCCATTCTTTTTTTTTTTTTTTTTTTTAAATGCATGAATTAAGAATGCCTAACGAGTATGCACAAATCTGCCCTGCATATATGTCAGGTGCTTTTATCATTTAATATTCAGATTTGACTATCCATAATTATATTTTGACTAGTCAAACACCAATTTCAGATATATTGAATTGCATTTATGACTAGTAAATATTTAATAGGAGATATCTTTAATTTGATTTATTACTAGTCAATTTTCATTTAAATATATCTATAAAAATACTATAGATATTTAAATATATCTATAGTGTATTTATGGATATCTCAAATTGATTACAGACCAGGAAGATCTTTATTTTGAGATATCTGCCGTTATGAACAAAAAACAAAAACAATCCTACCTTGGAAATTGTTGACGTCCGCCGTTTTGTTTATTGTAAGCATAATTTTGCAATTAAAAAGAAAACTCCAATAATAAGGAACAACGATGATGGAGTGCTTGTAAAACATTATTTGTATCAGCCATCATTCCCAAATAAACACAAATAAAATCAGAAGGGACCCCAACATTTGCTCAAAGTTCAATTGCACATTGCATGTCTACAGTGGGCATGTAATTATTAGAAGCAAACTTTTATTGATCCATGTCTCATCACTCCAACAAAGCAGCACTTCTCTCAGTGTTGCTGTTACACACTGCTATCAAGTGGGCTATAATGGTATTGGCAAATAATACACAAGAATGTGCCATATACTAATGAAATACATGTATTTTTTAAATACTATATTAATAATGTCATTAATATAGGCTATGTATTAATTCAGTTAATAGTAAGTAGGAAATTCACAGTCGCTTAACAGCGTTATGATCGATTATTTAAATGGTTGAATGAGGCTTCTCTCTTTTCAATTGACTTCAATGTTTTAACTGTTTAAACATTTTAACAGATTAAAAAACACATGGGTGCCTTGATTCTGAAGCATTAAACCACAACATAATTCATTTATTTGCCCAATTTCAATTTGTATAAATTGCACAATAATACATTTAAAATACTCGTTTGTGGTGGCCCGTCTTTATTAATCATTTACACTTAAATTGGTCCATGCTGCGACATATACACATAGTTAACTGAAGACCTTTTAACAGATATACATGCATCAAGATATTAAGTTGTCAAGCATCAACTAAATCTTTCTGTTAGCAGCTAGTTAATTTAACAGCTTCGATAGCACTACGGGTTAGCAACAGGAAGTGAGGGGTGGTGCGTAATGAAGAGTCATTGCACGTCACAACACAGCAGATCGACTAGGTTTAAGGGCAGTTTAGATATAGATATAATTTTGACTGGTCAAAACTGAATTACAGATATCCCTAGTCATCTTTGTGGATGTGTGACGTGACAAGTGACAAAATCTGTGACGTCATTGCAGATATCTTAAATGGAATTTCAACTAGGCAAAATATATTTACAGATATCTTTAATGTTCTTTCTAACTAGTCAATTTATAATTGCAGATATCTCAAACTGGCATTCTAACTAGTCAAAATATAATTGTGAAAATGCAATTGTAGATATCCCAAATATAATTACGGATAGTTAGACAAAAGCTTTAAAAGCCAAAACGGCTTGCGATACTACATGTGAGGTCAGGAAGGAAGAGTCTTCTGATCTCAAAAGGAATGAAGATGCATGATTAATGTGCACCAGAAAACACCTTAGTGATCCAGACATTCTGACTAAAGCCTTTGAACAAATATAACACATTATATCAGAGAGCTTGAGGAGAATGTGAGTACAAAAAGAAAAGATAAACCTTGAAACAAGGTTCAGCAATGAAGCAAATTCACAAAAGAATGGCTCAAATAAATAAATAAATGAAGGGATATAGAATGGACAAATCAAGATCCAGGTTTTAACATTTAATGTGCAGGAAAGAAGGAGCTCTGTGGTCTGGAGAGGTGAAAAATACTTCAGGTCAATATAGCTGAATGAAAGATAATTACCAGAAATCCACACTGGCTAGAAGCTGGAGTAGGAATTTAAAGGAAAAGTTCACCAAAACATTATAATTCTCTCTTTTGATGCATGCGCATCACTGCAGATAGCAAGATTTATAGTGTTTTGTTTCTCACCCCAAAATAATTGTTTCGCTTCAGAAGACATGTAAACCACTGGAGTCATATGGATTACCTTTATGATGCCTTTAAGTCCTTTTTGGAGTTTGAAAGTTTTGGACCCCATTGAATAGCATTGTATGGACAAACACACATAATAAAAAGTCAACCAATGAACGGCTTGCTGAATGACTTGTAGTTGTCTCTGCATAATAAACTGTGGTAGGAGAAAGTATTTGAACATCAAACAAATTACACACATCTTAAAGTAAAAACATGGCAGAGAATAATTTTCTAACCTTGAATTCAAATTTGTTGAAACCCCTTTTTAATGGGTTATACTTCATTGTTGTATATTGTTTCATATATGTTTATCTTTTTCTAAAATGATAAATGAGTTATCAAAAAAAAATTTTTACTCTCTTTCTCTTTAATCGCTTGCTTCCCACAGAAAGCTCTGATACACTGAAGTCCAATTTCTCGGTGGCTTTCTCCATCATTGGCATGTTCTCCTCCCACGCTGTTAGCAACCTAAGCATCTTTTTTTGTGCTGAAATCACGCCTACTGTTATTAGGTGAGCCATTCGACATGAGAGACTTTGCAAATGGGCTCAAGTGTTTGCTAAATTTTCTTGTTCAGAACTTCTAATTTCTATCAACATAACTCTAATATGAAAATAAGAAATTTGCATCTACTTGAATACTAATTGATCTTGTAATAGATAATTTATTACATTTATGTAAAATCATATTTTAATGTGATATTGCAGAGAAACATTTGTGTTTAAAGCCCTGTCTTTTTAAAGGGGTTCATTTATTGTCATGCATTCTTTTATTTTACCTAGTAAACAAGGTCAATCATTAAATATTGGTCACTGATCACTAGTGTTCACCCAATACTGCAAGGACTCCAATTGTTAAACTTTACTTATGCACACTTTACAGTATACCCCTAACCTCGTTCTCTTTTCTATAGAGGTGGTGGTCTAGGCCTCGTCCTGGCCAGTGCTGGGTTTGGCATGCTGACAGCACCTATCATGGAGCTACATAACCAGAAAGGCTATTTTCTGCATCATGTCATTTTTGCCTGCTGCACTCTTATCTGCATCATATGCATCCTGCTGTTGCCAGAAACTCGCAACCAGTCACTACCAGAAACATTTGCTGATGGTGAAAATTATACCCGTCAACCGCTATTGCCACCTCGCAAGCCAGGCGAGCAGCGCCTTTTGCTGACCAAGTCTGAGAGCCACGAGTATGCCAGGGTGGGCGACACACCTCTGCATGAAGCAGCTGTCACTGCCATTTCCACTATGGACTCTACAGCCTCGTCCGCTTACGATCTACCAACACTCCTCAGCGCCCCTGTCCAGCAAGCGACTGGTCCGGTACAGCTACTTTGTATGAAGACATTGAGTTCTACCAAAGAGCAAGATCAAATCAAGCAAACCATGGATGAGTTTCCTACATTTGTTACCACACTGGAGTCTTCTGCCCCATCCATAGAGGACCCTTTCTTCGCCTCTATCCCAAACACCTCTACCCCAATCACTATTAATTCTCTTCGGGCATCTAAAATAGAATCTCCCCCTGATGTTATCTTAGATGTACTGCCCTCTTCCACCGTTGACACTCCTCCTTTGATCAACGATCTGATCCTGGAGTCTCCTACTTCTTCTTTAATTGATCATTCCTTAGCCTCAACAAGTGATCTCCGGACTCCCACACTTTTAGATGTAGTTATTCCTCCAATCATGGAATCCCCTATTCCAGTTGCCAGTGATAGCAACTTCCAAGCTGAGATGGACTCTACAGGTCCTCTTCTTGACTCCTCTTTGCCTCCTCTTGTCACTGAGTCCAGCGTCCACCTCACAGTGGCATCCCTAGATACACCAGTAGACGACAGCATTCCTCTGTGCTCAATGAATGTTTCTGATCCATTACCCCCCATGACCGGGCAATCCCCCATTCACCCTTTAAATGATATTTCTCCCCCTTCCTCAATAGACTCTCCTGTTCATCTAGTCAATGAAATTCTACCCCCTTCCCCAACAGAAATGTCAGTTCTGCAAATACTAGACTCCGAGTCCTCTGCCCCATCAAGTCACGATCATGCTATCCCACCTCAGTCCTTGTCTTCTCCATTAGATTCTGGCACTCCATTATTGCACTTAGTTGCTCCCTCTGCGATGGAATTTATAGAATCTGGCCCTCCTTCACCAGTTGTACTGGAGTCTTCAGCTACCTCAAGTAACAGTGCTGTCCTCCAGTCTACTGCGGACTTAAATGCACCACACGCTACAAACACAGACTCAGTTACAGAACATGGCCACACCATCATGGCAGAACTGACCGTTTCCTCACCAATTGACTTGGGTTTACCTCCACCCATGGAATTTACCATCACAGAAACCATCACTGCCAGTGGGGTGTTACCTTCATGATGGACATATTCACTCTACAACTTGGTGAGCAGCCTTACAAGAAACAGTTCTTGTCACTTAAGGAGGACTAATGCAGTTTCAATGTCTGAAGTATTTTTTGCTTTCCAGGAGCCATGACCCAGGAAAGGACTTGACTCTTAAGGGTACAACAATAGACTGTTGCCCAAAGGGTCTTTACTGTCCCAATTTCCATGTCTTAATCAGCCCTTCTTCACTGGTGCCAGTATCTGTTTTTTGGGCAGCTAGATCCAAAACTTCAGGTGTTATCATTGAGCTACTATTATTAAAAACATTAAGGCCACCAGTGACAGGTTCCCACTTGAGTAACACTGGAATTCCCTAGTCTAGTGATTAGACTCATATATACATGTTTGATAGCAATTGAAATCAATGATGCATCAGAAGTAGTCAGACATGAATAGTGCTGAGTCATTTTCTCAATCCTGTGACAGGAGTGTAGACATATTGACTACAGTTCAATCTAGAAAGAGCACTATGCCAAATGTAAAGAGATATTCACTTAACATAGGGAAATCCTCAATAACCCAAAACTGTACATTAGATGATAGTAATGTTGGGTAGTGGGTCTTGAAGTGGAAGACAAAAACCTCTTCAAAATAAGAGATTTCTTCTAATATTGTGTTCTAAACTAACCACATGTCTTTCCAAAATCTGACAAACCTGTTTTAAAATAGATGCTACAAAGAGACTGCTCAGAATGGTATACCTTGGTTCATCAGAGCTAATCTCCTGGATCTGGTGAAAAAAGTAATTTTGAGGAACACAGAATATACTCATAATAGGTAAAGAAATATTTTCATGACTGTCTAAGTGACCCACAACACGCTCAATCAAGTGTATGCAACAGACTTATTGTGAATGTGAAAACGTTGGTGAAATTTTGTAATTTATGCTGTAGTGGTACGAAAGTGGTGCTTTACATAAAAATGAAAAAAAGGAAAAAGAAAATGTAATTTTGTCCCAATGCTATTTTGAACCGTTGTTACCATAACTGTGTGAATATATGTGGCACTTTATCTTTAACAATGACAACAAAGCATGTAAAAATCTAAAACAAAACTTGTAAACACATCAAAGTAATAAGAACATATGTGAATTTGAGGAGTGATTACGATTGTCATTTTTTCATAATATACCCACAGCAATAATATGTGGCCCATTCAATGCCATAGGATAGAAGCAATTTAAGCTATTTGTTTGTTTGTTTTTGCTATTGATTTGCATCTGTAATCACTGAAAAGAATATTAATATGCAGTACTAATTTTAATTGGCTAAAAATGGTTGACTGAGGAGCATAATATGATTTGATGTTTAAGTTTTTTATCAGTTGGTGGACATGCTTATTCATACGTTTCTTTGGCGACAGCAGGTTCTGAACATTGCTTAATGTGAGGAAAATGCAGTATGAAATATGTAAATATGGATCTGGGTCTGAATTGTAACCAAAGCCACCAAATGTAACATCAGTTTGGACCGATTTATCCGGATAAAATAAATTTCAGCTTTTTTATTTTGATTTTATTAAATTAGATTTAAGTGACTCACAGTATTGCCTGGGGGGAAAGTATTATTGACCTAGAGCATGTAGGCTTATAAAAATGTTGTTAAAAGGGTTTTTGTTAACAAGAATTAGGCTCTGTCTTTGTATTTTGGTGATTCAAAGCACTGAGGGGCTTTTTTTCCCCCTCAAAAATATCATGGCTTTGCCCATTAGCTTTTACTAAAGCTAATACCCTTTTTGCTATTCAGGGTGTCTTATTACATTTGATAAATAGATATTTTGAGTGATGACATGAGTAATTGATTTTTTTAGCATTTCAGGTCAAAAGGACTTCTCATAGGACTCCTAATTCTCAAATGAAACCTCACACTTGAGCAACTATATTTGCAAGTGTGACTGGTTTAGCATGTTTTGGGTTTCTATTGAATCAAGCAGTTAAAGGCAATCTGCAAGACTCTAATTTTTTATGTGATTCAATGTCAAATCTATACCATTCTGTCAATCGATATTTCAGAACTGATTGATTTGCCTAAACTAGTTAAGTTTCTCTTTGTATACTGATTTCCAAGCAAAGACTTTTTGGAGAAATATGACCACAAAAACATAATCTACTAAGCATTTGTGTCTGCATTTGTGTACTTGTGTAAACGAGTATACTTAACATATACACTTGCATCACTCTGGCAGTAACAAACCTATTCAGTACTCAAGAGGGCGATAGAGTTACCTTCAACCTTCTATCTGTCCATGCCATGATGTTTTTATTCAGCTGTAGACATTTTTATAAGCTCTCACTAGATTAGCAAATTCTATTTAAACTGTGGTTTCTCCATGACAGTAGTTGACCTGAAACAGTAAACTAACCATAGAAGATGACGATTTACACTTAAGTTCGCTAAAGCCCATCATGCCATGCAGGCAATTCTGTGAATGCAATGTACTACTTCAGCTGCGGGGTCTGACACATTTCAGAATGCAACAATACTCGAAATTGAGGCTGCATAGCTAGATTTGCATTCGTTTACTTGTGTAGCGTATGCTTCAGGCCAAATTATCCATCATAGAGCCTAACTTATGCTAATTTCTCAGCTCACCATTTGACACTACACTAGACATTAAGCATGTCAAATCAGATAAAACGACATTCTTTTTGCATGTTAAGCAGCTCCCATATAAAACTGAACAGATTACATGCCAAAGTCTGACACTGAAATGCTACAATTGAGGAAGCTACATTGCCGAGGGCAATTCTCTTTACAGTTCACCATGAATACCCTCACTAGTACATCAAACTAGAGCACATACCCATATTCTTAAAAGTTCCAACAGTAAGCACAATATTCCTTGTTTTTAGGCAGCGCATTACAAGTCATGCTAATTAAGCATGCTATGGTTGGCTGTTTGCAATAGGAGTGCTAAATTCCTGAGGTAAACTTCAGATCAGCAGAACAAACAATACATACATTTCCCCAGAATCACATTGCATTTAACCCTTAAGTTATATTTTATAATTAATAAATTGTAACTTGCTTCTGGTTATACAAATTTTAAGCTCTTCTGTAGAATTGGGTTAGATCTGTTTTAGAATGATATATATATATATATATATATATATATATATATATATATATATATATATATATATATATATATATAAAACACATTAGCTGCCCAATACAAACTATATAAAAATGCACAAGATTTGTGAAGCTTGAGTTTACCTCATAACCTTAAAAAAGGTATTTAACACAGGTATTCCTTCAGAATGTATGCTCATAGAGTACTGGCACGATCATGAATGTCAACAACTGGTCGATTGGGTTACATCTACATTTTTTTAACATGAATAATGCACTTGTATATAAAACCCTATGTGTCGTAACAAACTTTATTGAATAAAATTATTTATTGATTACTGATGAATGTGTAAATGTTGTATGTCTCTGTGTTGACTGATCTAATTTCGGCTAGGATGTGTGTAATGTATAGGTCTTTGCTAAATTAATTAAATTAGCATAAACAAATAATGTAGCCTAATGAGACACTGATTAACTTTGTCACTGTCAAAAGATGAGGTCAGATTAGTGTTAAAGAGCCCATATTATGCTCATTTACAGGTTCATACATTTATTTTGGGGGTTTACAAGAATAGGTTTACATGCTTTAATGTTCAAAAAACTGATTGGTTAGCTGGCCCAGTCTGTTGTTATTGGTCAACCATAACCAAGTTTCAGCTTAAAGTAGCTCTTAGGTGGGCATTATGCAAATGTGTTACATGGTGAGGTAGCTATGTCACGAAAGTAATGGCTGGACTGCAAACCAGGCGTTTCAGGCAGTTCAGGAGCAGTGTTTTCTGTGAGAGAGAGTAATTCTCTTTGGCATGGACTTTATGCTTTGTAATCTTCCAGTTCAAACACAATCACTGTCTAAATACTGACCCTTAACACTTAATAAGTTTAATAATTTTTTAAATCATGTTTTTTAACTATAAATAATTCTTATTTTAACCATGATGTTAGCCAGAGGGGAACTGGCCCCCCACAGTGAGTCTGGTTTCTCCCAAGGTTATTTTTCTCCATTAACAATCATCTTTTGGAGTTTTGTGTTCCTTGCCACAGTCGCCTTCGGCTTGCTCACTGGGGTTATTAATACAATTATTATTTAATTATTTTTAAACACGATAAAGAATCATATCATATCTAATTCCACAACAAGGCTCCAAACAAAAAATCAATTAAGGAGCCATTGGCTCCTATAGGGGGAAAAACAGGCGCCAAATATTTTCATTTTTAACTCCTTCCATTCCTTTTCGTCCCGCAGCTCGCATGCAAGAAAAACTGCATGTGCTAACAGTGTAGTCTGTGGAGCATTCTTCGCAATTATGTGATTACATGCATTTTTTATGCTTGTTACTGTCACCATGTTTTCTCACAGTCTCTTTTTTGAAATGGTTAGTTCCTGCAATGAACTCCGTTTTCCCTGCTATTTCTTTGATATAAACTTTTGTAATGTATTTCGGGAAATGTAATGCAAATTTTAAAATCAAAGGAAGTAAATTTTTACTGTCGCCAATGGCGACCTTGACAGAAATTACACTCGCAAATAAATTTATTTGGTCGCAAATGCGACCATTTTTAGTCGCAGTTTGGAGCCCTGCACAATGATGATGATTTATCGACTTTATAGACATTACATTTTTATCGTCTGTTAATGCTGAACTTCTGTAAAGCTGCTTTGAAACGATGTGTGTTGTGAAAGGCGCTATACAAATAAAATTGACTTGACTTGACTTTGTAACTTTGCAGACCTTTTATACATGCAAATACAGCTAAATTACTGTGGCAGGGTGGACGGCCGGGTCGTGATTCCGCACACCTGGCTCCTAATCAGGCTAATCGATCCCCAGAGAGGGATAAAGGCCGACTGGAAGCTGCAGTGCGAGAGAGAGAGAGATTTACGGACAGCTGTCCAACATGTGTGTGTGTGTGTTTGTCTTTTTGGTTAATTTCTTCGTTAAAGTATTATTGATATCGTCAAGCCAGTTCTCGCCTCCTCCTTTCCATTAATCCCTTTACACTGGTGCCGAAATCCGGCAAGGAGGAGTAATGCACCATAGTGGAGTTCTCGCCGCTACCATCCACCCAAATGGAGCAGCCGTGGACATCCGCCAGAGGACGGAGGAACCCGGTCACCTGGAAGTGGAGGAACGGCCACCGACCGCAAGGGGAGGAGGGGCTCCCAACCAACCGCCTGGTGCGGTTACCAATGCTAGGGGCGGGGGAGACCCCTACCGTCCACCAAAAATGCGGCGGGGCGTTCTATCCACCAGTGGCCAAAGGACTGCCTCTGATCCGCCCGGGGAGGCGCGGCTGTCATCCGTTGTCGTCCGGGTGGAGGAGTGGCCGGGGACCAAGCTATGGTGTATCGGAGAATTGGCGAGTAAGTGTTTTTTCTCTCCCACTGCCGCTTCGTGTAGGCCTTTCACTCTATTTTTAAAATGTTTTGTTAATTTGTCACGATCACCGTTACGGTGTGTAGGTGCCACATTTTTTTATTGTTTCTTTCCCCACGTCCCCTCCCTCATCCAGGTAGATGGGATGACCTGCAGACAGGGCGGAAAGCATGCCCCTCCCCAGGGAAAGGGGGGGGTATGTCATGCCGGGGGCTCCCCGGCCTGAGGGAACGAGGGAGGAATGTGGCAGGGCGGAGGTCAGGGCCTGGTCATGAGTCCACACACCCGGACCCTAATCAGGCTAATCAAGACTCAGAGAGGGATAAAGGCAGACTGGAGACTGCAGTGGGACAGAGAGAGAGAGAGAGAGAGAGAGAGAGAGAGAGAGAGAGAGAGAGAGAGACATTTACGGACAGTTGTCCAACACCTTTGTTTGTTTGTCTTTTTTTCAGTTTTATATTAAACTATTATTTATATTGTAAAGCCGGATATTGCCTCATCCTTTCCATTCATCCCTTTACAATTAAACACTTAAGGAAAGGAAATCCCAAAAAGCATAATAGGGCCTCTTTAAGCATGAGGTGCATGCTGTAGCCAAAAAGCTCTACCATTGTCTTATCAACCGATAAGAAAGTTCTGAAAGACTTCTTTTTTACCTGGTCTGAAATAGACTTTTCCACATTACACTTAACAATGGTTAAACCCTGGGTTAAACAATGTTCTTTCCTACATGTTCTGAAACTAAACAGGTTTTAAAGCTCTAGTTCTAAGTCTAAATCTGAAAGGCTACTGAGAAGGCTAGATTGAGAAAACCCTCCCATAGCCAAGGGCAGTTCATCATGAATACCCTCACCAGCACATCCAAACTATTAACTCCATACTCTTGAAAGTCACACCAATAAGCATTGTAGACCTTATTCAAAGTAGTGCCCTATGTCATTTTTTATGGGGAATGAAAAGGATGTGGCGGATAGGCTTAACGTCTCTGCTAACGAAACATTTCCACTGACAAAAAAAATCTTTAAAAAAAAATGTTTAGGTAGACAAAAAGCTTGAGTAGTGAAAATTAGATGAGATCTAGGAGCTTCTATTCCTCACAGCCTTGTTTTCAAAAATTGAAAATAGCATTACTATGAGATAGCGTTATAGCGTTACCAGAATGCACAAGTGTTCGACAATTCATAACGGAAGCTTGTTTTCGTTTCCCAGTGTCCATTGTTTCCACTCACATTGCTATATGTATTTAGTGAAAATTTTTATGTTAAGCATATTAAACTGTTAAAAATTGCCAAAAATAAAACAATTTGTGTGGTGCAATAGTGCCAACACATTACAGTCTTTTTATTTACCTGTCAAAGTTTAAGGAGTGTGCAGATGACATGAAGCAATGTCCGGAGATTAGATTTGTTGATATCATTAATGGGATAGTTTACCCAAAAATTTTAATTCTCTCATTATTTAATCATGACGTAACAGACATATGACTCTTTTTTTTTTTCTACTGAACACAAAGATTTTTAGATAAATATCTCTGCTCTGTAGGTCCAATCAATGATAAAAAAAATCACATAAAGGCAGCATAAAAGTAATACATAATACTCCAGTGGTTAAATCCATGTCTTCCAAAGTAATATGATAGTTGTGGGTGAGAAACAGACCAATATTTAAGTCCTTTTTACTCATTAAGTACTATTTCCACATTCTTCTTTTGTTTATGGTGATTCGCATATCAGGTGCGTATATCACCACCTACTGGGCACGGAGGAGAATTTATAGCAAAAGTGTAAATATTGATCTGTTTCTCACCCACACCTTTCCAACTTTGAGCTTCAAAGTTCTTGCCACCATTCACTTGTATTGTATGGACCAACAGAGCTGAAATATTCTTCTTAATATTTTTGTGTTCAGCAGAAGAATGAAAGTCATACACATCTGGGATGATACGAGGGCCACAATATTCATTTTTGTATGAACTATTCCTATAAATACTTTGAGTTGTAATGACAGCCAGAAACTGCACAAAACTAGTGCCTAAACAAATTTTTACTCCAACTAAAAAACAGTTAGAAAACTGTTAGAAAACAGTCCAGCGAAATCAAAAATCATCCTCATGGTTCAGTTGTTGGTCAGTAACAGGTACGCAAAAAATTCTGCTGAGGACATTACTTTAGCATGCTAAAAGGTTTGCTATTTGCAATAGTTGGCACAAGATCTACACTGCCTGGCCAAAAAATAATAAAAAGTCGCTGATTGGAAAATAAGCAAATACTTAAAAGCCTATGATTGGATCATTACTGCAATGATTAATATGCTTCAGCTTGCAACAATTTTAGTTTTTTTGCACATTTCAGCTCAAAAATTAACTATATCAGCCACCATAACGGTAATCGGTGAATTTCCCCCTCTAAAATTGGTATCGGTCTCAAAAATCCCATATCGGTCAGGATTTAGTCTTTACTGTATGAATTATAGCACATCTGAAAAAACAAATGAAAAGAAAAAAGAAATTCCACGAGATATAACAATTTAAAATACTTCAAATTATAGATCTTAACCAGAAGTACGGTTTATCATTTAAAACTAAAGAAAAACTACAACCTATGAGCCTGAAAATATGGGGGGGGGGGGGGGGGGAAACGTGTCTTTTATGGACTATTAAAAATAGAACAGGTCTATAGGCTTCAGCAATACCCACTGACAGCCGAGATGGCATTCACTTGTAAACACATGCATGTAACAGACCGTGACATCAGTAAATTAAGAACTTACCTAATTCATGTTTAGCAAAACTGATTGTGGAGGTGAAGTACAAAGTGCTATGTTGTTTACATTTTAGATGTAAATGTGGTCCTCCTCTTCATGTAAATAAGACTTCACGACAGGCAAGTTTAAAATACTTAATAACCCACTCCTGTTAACCATTTGATAAGTTATGGTCTTTATTAAAATAAATACTTACCATAGTAGCATAGAAATCACAGTCACTGCTGTGACGCTATAGAAACGCTATAGAGTCTGCAGCTGCAGTTATGCTGTAGTGAAGCTGACACTGTGCTCACACCTTGCTCAGGCGTGCAGTGTGAAACGGGCGTGATGCTGTCGAAAACAAAGCTAAAGGTGGTTCAAAAAAATACTACTTTTTGGCCAGGCAGTGTATATCACAGTAACTAAGGATTTGAGACAAAAGTCCAATCGAATGAACGCATGTTTTCTTTAGCAGTGTTTTTTTATGTTGTTGGAAAAAGACATATTTATATGGGGCTTACCTCGTTTCACCACAAGCTGCCTCATACACTCAACACTAGTCAATGCTGACCTCTGCAGGAAGACGGGAGTAAATAAATACATACGTTTTGAGGGTTTACAGAATGATATAATTATACATATGCAAGAATGTTACAATTAAGATGAGTCAGCTTCGTGTTGTCTAGTATATGATGAATCAGCATTTTCAACGCGTCAGTAGGTGTGACGGCAGGACATGCGATGTTGCAGCACTTCCACTGCATCAATCCCCAGACCGCTGATTGGCTGACGGGAAGTGCACAGCCATCCAATCAGCTTCCACATGAGCCTCTCCTTACCCCTGAAACTGCAGTCATCAGTGATAGAAAGGCAGTCGCATCAGCTGCAGTGATACACAACCAATCCTTTACATTGTTATCACCTGCACAATGAGGGAAATTGTACATATTCAGGCTGGACAATGCGGTAACCAGATTGGTGCCAAGGTAAGATTTTTAAATACATTTTTATTAAAAAAATCTATATAAATATATTTTAAGGTAACAGAATGTTCAATTTTAAGATTACCCTTTATTGTAAAAAATAAATATATAATTTAATAAAATAAATATATTAAATTATAGATTGCTCTAGGCTACTAAAAATCATGGAAGTTGATCTTTTGGGTCTTAAAGTGTGGCATCTGTTATGTGTGGGTGTGGTGAAGATGAAGGTCTGCAGTGGTTCTCAGGGACTGGATTCATCATTGCACCGCTGTATGGCTCAAACACAAAGAATTGCAGTGTTTCCCATTTATTGTGAATGCATGTGTATTCAGGATCAACTTGTTAGAAAGCAAAATGTGCTACTGAAAGGAAGAATACAGTTCTTGTAAACATACTTTTTTTGTTTGTGCATTTCAGTTTTGGGAGGTGATTAGTGATGAACACGGGATTGACCCCACTGGCAGTTACCAAGGAGACAGTGATCTGCAGCTGGAGAGGATAAGTGTCTATTACAATGAGGCGTCTGGTAAGCACTTCAGTCATTCAGTGCATGTGTTATGAGTTATTTTGATGCATCAGTCAGTTTTTATTAGATACATGAGTATATTAAATCACGTGGTGCAAAATACAGTTGAAGTCAGAAGTTTACATACACCTTAGCCAAATACATTTCAACTCAGTTTTTCACAATTCCGTACATTTAATCGTAGAAAACATTCCCGGTCAGTTAGAATCACTACTTTATTTTATGTCAGAATAATAGTAGAGAGATTGATTTATTTCAGCTTTTTTTCCCCATCAAATTCCCAGTGAGTCAAAACTTTTGGGTAGCCTTCCACAAGCTTCTCACAATAAGTTGCTGGAATTGTGGCGATTCCTCCAGACAGAACTGGTGTAAATGAGTCAGGTTTGAAGGCCTTTTTGCTCGCACACACTTTTTCAATTCTGCCCCCAGATTTTCTATCATATTGAGGTCAGGGCTTTGAGATGGCCACTCCAATACCTTGACTTCGTTGTCCTTAAGCAATTTTGCCACAGCTTTGGAGGTATGCTTGGGGTCACTGTCCATTTAGAAGACCCTTTTGCTTCCTGGCTGTCTTGAGATGTTGCTTCAATATATCCACGCAATTTTTCTTCCTCATGATGCCATCGATTTTGTGAAATGCACCAGTCCCTCCTGCAACAAAACACCCCACAACATGATGCTGCCACCCCTTGCTGCTTCACGGTTGGGATGGTGTTCTTTGGCTTGCAAGCCTCACCCTTTTTCCTTCAAACATAACGATAGTCATTATGGCCAAAATTTGTGTTTCATCAGACCAGAGGACATTTCTCCAAAAAGTAATATCTTTGTCCCCATGTGCACTTGCAAACTGTAGTCTTGCGATTTATGGCAGTTTTGGAGCAGTTATTTGCTGAGCAGCCTTTCAGGTTATGTCGATATAGGACTTGTTTTACTGTGGATATAGATACCTCTCTACCTGTTTCATCTAGCATCTTCACAAGGTCCTTTTTTAACAATTGTTTGGAAGAAAAAAAATATATATATATATTACATGTCATGCACAAAGTAGATGTCATAAATGACTTGCCAAAACTATAGTTTGCTAATATGAAATCTGTGGAGTGTTTAAAAAATGAGTTTCAATGACCTAAATGTATGTAAACCTCTGACTTCAGTGGTATATAGTCTGATTTTCATTACCACATCGTTAATGGCTTCTAGTAGCCCATTGCAGTTCAGCCAGCTTTAGTCCCCTGACCATAGACTTATTTCTGCAGCTGTCAGCAATTGGCCATTTCAAAGGCTGGTCTGACCTCCTGCTTGTACATTATTGATTTGCCATTTCAGATCGGTCACTGAGTTTCAACCGACTTAATTACCATAAATCCATCGGCCCACAGTTCAGCCAGTAGTCAAATTTCTCAATTTCTGTGGTTTTGGACAAGATCATTCAAGCCTATGCAGTCACATTATGTTTTATATATATATATATATATATATATATATATATATATATATATATATATATATATATATATATAAATAAATAATGGAACAGAAGGTAAATTAATTAACTTTAAAGTACATGTACAGTGCTCAAAGCAGTAGTAGGACTGAGTTATGGTTACATTGAATAAATTCATATAAGGAATGTAGTCACCCACAATGTGCCATAATGCAGACTTCATATGAATACAGAAATGTTTTTTTAGTCACAGATTTTGTATGTTTATTCCACTCATCTGTTTCTGTTTCACAGGAAACAAATATGTCCCTCGTGCCATACTGGTGGACCTGGAGCCTGGCACCATGGACTCTGTCCGCTCAGGCCCGTTTGGACAAATCTTCAGGCCAGATAATTTTGTATTTGGTATGTTTATGAATCCCATGTACTTCCAACAATGTACAGTATATCTTCTTTATTTGGAGGAAAACTTGGAACTGTGGTTTAAAATTAACCATTTTCTTTAACCACTGGGGGAGCTACAATTACAGATAATTCGAGTTTTAGGACATACTAGCAAGGATAGGCTCTGAGGTTCAAGCAGTCTGTCAGAGGTGACTCAGCTAAATGTGGTGAAACTAAAGCTTGATAGATGCTGCAGTGATTAACTGAAACTTCTAATGGAAACAAATTCATTTTAAAACACAGTTACCAAAAGTAGCACTACCAAAAGCTAGTATGGCTATTTATGCTTTCACATTAAATTACTGCAATTATGAGATGGCAACTTATAACTACTTAGTCGGTGGATGTGAACAGTGCTAAGAAACTACTTGTTTCTGTGACAGCGCTCATAATGCCAAAACGGATGTGTGAAGTTATTGTTGATAACAGCAAAATATGCAATTCTCATTTATTTACGTCTACATGTTCTTGCAAAATATTGAACAAATAAAGCTAACTGGAGGCCAAGCAGCATATAAAATATGCGTTGGAGTAACTACCTTTTACTTCTAAAAAGAAACAAAATGGCAGTGACCATCATGTCGTCACAACAGACAAGAGAGAGGAGTCAGAGCTTTTATAAAATTAAAAGTTTCTAACTTGTGATTATGTGTTCAACAAACACGTAAATGGTTTTGCTATACAGAAACTCTGTAATTACTGGATTTCCAACATACCGAGAACACAGGATAAGATTTGGTAAACCTAGTGTCCGAGTGCATTGAAAGTTGTATTCTGACAAAGAACAGTATTTACTTAAGCCTTAAATGCATGGGTGTTTCGGCAAACATTACCATTAAGTGTTTAGTGACCTGCAACATATATCCGTCAGAAATTGAGCTACAAAATACCCAGATTTTTCAAATCCTTCAAGACTATAAGAACAAACATATAATATATTATGTTATATACTGATGTTTTATTTTTCCATATCAAAAAGATATGGAATAACGCTGAAATGTTATGAGACTTAATTTGTGTTTGCTTTCAATTGAATTATGGCATGACACATTGTAACGGGTTTGATGTCAATGAGCATATTTACATGCACAGCAGTCTCAAAAATCAGTTTATTAAAAACAAAAACCAGCCGATAATTTTCTGCTTTGGACATCAAAACATTAACAGGAATTTGCACGCGCTACACACATTAGATAAGCCGGTAAGAATGCTGGTAAAGATGTTTACATGGAGATCAAAATCAGAGTAAAGTGCATAAATTTGATGTGCTGATAATTTTTTTGCTGCGAGAAGGCGTTTATGACCTTACCCCCAATAATAGAACACATTGTTCTTTCAGGTCAAAGTGGAGCTGGAAACAATTGGGCCAAAGGCCACTACACAGAGGGAGCCGAGCTGGTTGACTCGGTGCTGGATGTAGTAAGGAAGGAGTCTGAGAACTGCGACTGCCTACAAGGTTTCCAACTCACGCACTCCCTGGGTGGAGGCACAGGCTCTGGCATGGGCACCCTACTCATTAGCAAGATCCGTGAGGAGTACCCTGACAGGATCATGAACACCTTCAGTGTCATGCCTTCACCCAAAGTGTCCGACACCGTGGTTGAGCCATACAATGCTACACTGTCTGTGCATCAGCTGGTGGAGAACACCGACGAGACCTTCTGCATCGACAACGAAGCACTCTACGACATATGCTTCCGCACCCTCAAACTCACGACTCCTACTTACGGCGACCTCAACCACCTTGTCTCAGCAACCATGAGTGGGGTCACCACCTGCTTGCGATTCCCGGGTCAACTTAATGCTGACCTTCGCAAGCTGGCAGTCAACATGGTACCTTTCCCACGCCTCCACTTCTTCATGCCTGGCTTTGCCCCCTTGACAAGCCGTGGAAGCCAACAGTACCGTGCTCTTTCCGTGCCAGAGCTAACCCAGCAGATGTTTGATGCCAAGAACATGATGGCGGCCTGCGACCCACGCCACGGCCGCTACCTCACCGTGGCGGCCATCTTTCGTGGCCGCATGTCCATGAGGGAGGTGGACGAGCAGATGCTGAGCATTCAGAACAAGAACAGCAGCTATTTTGTGGAATGGATCCCAAACAATGTCAAGACGGCAGTTTGCGACATCCCACCTCGCGGTCTCAAAATGTCCGCCACGTTCATCGGCAACAGCACGGCCATTCAAGAGCTGTTCCGCAGGATTTCCGAGCAGTTTACTGCCATGTTCAGACGCAAGGCTTTCCTGCACTGGTACACCGGAGAGGGAATGGATGAAATGGAGTTCACAGAGGCTGAGAGCAATATGAATGACCTGGTGTCCGAGTATCAGCAGTACCAAGACGCAACAGCGGACGAAATTGGCGAGTACGAGGAAGACGATCTTGAAGATGAGGAGGATGTTCGTCAAGAAGCTCGCCATTGAAATAGCTCCCCAAAAAGCTCATAGCTGCACAGTTTAAAATTATTTTCGAAACCATGGCTTATTTCTGAAAATGCCATACCAATGCAAACAGTGCTGTTTCTTATTATTTCATAAGTTGTGAAAGGTATGAATAAACAGTCATTCGGTCAAAGTCAGCAACAGTTTTTCGGGGCATAGGGTCCTCTAACAAAGTGTTTTGTAACATTTATTTCACATGCCAACTGCAGTTTGAAGTATGATAATAAAATTAGTCTTAAATAATTACCCACCACTCTCTTGTCTAAAATGATGTGCTGGTCTATTATATGGATGAATACCATGAAAACATTACCAGGTCACCTTTGATCCTAAAAATCAAAAGATACAATAAATAAATAATAATAAAAAAGATATTTTGCATAAATGAAGCCTATGATCATTTTCATTGCATTCAGCATTAAGCATGTTTAAAATAAATGACCATAAATGGCATTGATGTATAAATACTTCACAATTTAAAATATGATTAAAATGAGATTTTCTTTGCCATTATACCAAAAGAAAGAAAAAATGAGCTAAATTGTCATGACAATGACACAATGCAAATTGTTCCTTTTAAACTTTTCAAACTTTATTGCATCGACTCTGAGAAATGTGTCTGTAAACGTGGCTTCTAAAAAAATATTTTAAGCTCTTCCAAAGACATTCATGATTTGTCCATATAAAAAAACATTCAAGTGGAAAAAAAAACATTTATGAAATAACTCACAACTCATTTAAATGTCTTACATTTAAAAATCATAAAACATGAGACATAGTACCTAATTTCACTCCATTACAATCATAAAAGTTCAAAACTTTGAAGTCTAAATCTCTTACCTGAAACCTAACCCAAGACTATGAGTTATTCGAGGGCACACAATAAAATGGCAAAAGAATGCACAACATCAAAATTATATTAGCTTTGTATTAGTGTTTAAAAAGTATTGCTCCTCTTAAAAGTGCTTAATTAGATTGTGAGATGTCTTATGAACTGTATATACACATCATTAATTCATTATTTTTATATTATTATTCTTGTTATAACTACTATACAATACACATTGGCAACTTTACTACATCTTCAGTGGTTTATCACTATGAGATCAGAAGAGGTCAATGCAAATGTGAGCAAATGATTGTCTCAGAGATCAGTTTCATCCAGCTAAACACCATCTGTTTGATCCAGCTACAAACTATAGGAAAAACACAGCAAATCAGAAGGTAAAGGAGCAGGTTGTTGAGAAAACTCCAGGAAAGCTTCAAGTGCTCCTCGCATGAATCATGGAGGGTGTCTTGTGAGTGTGAACACACTGTATGACCTCAGTACCTTTAGATGGGGCTATGCTCATCTCTGGCCAATGAGATTACACTGCAGTCTGCAGAGCCATTCCGCGATTTAGACAACGTTTCACTGCTCGGACGTCTGCTGTGACCTCTGAAGGAGACAGAGAGATTTATGATTTCTACCACACATTACATTTCACTGGTCACAATGGAATAACATTCCAAAACTCTTGTGTATTTATTAAAAGCAGTGAATTCTTGTTACAAAATATACAGAGATCGAAAAACTATGTTTCCCTACTATCCTAGCCAAAATGGGTTAGAATGTGGTACTAGTAGGTTTTTATTTTTTTAGAAGGAATAACTGACAGCCCACTTTTTCAGCCATCTTCCTGAAGTATTTTTTCCCATTCATTTCTGCCATAGGGATTGCATAAAATGCTTCATTAAATCAAATCAAATCACTTTGTCACACTACTGTGTAGACGAGTGCAACAGCAGGTGAAATTCTTGTGTGCAGCTCCGAGCAACATTGCAGTAATGACAGTGACGAGACATAAACCACTTTACAATAACGACATATTTACACAACACAATTTACATAACAAATGTACACATACCTACAACAATTTACATATCAAATGTACACAATACACACAAAAAGGACTTCTAAACCATGAACCAAACCAACCAGCTCGAGGTGAATCACATTACAAACTTTTTTTGAAGCACAAAAATATTTGAAAATCAGACAAAAAGACAAAGGGTACAAGACTGTACTTCACGTCTTTCATGAGCGCATGAACTATAATCCCGTGAAGCACTGCGGAAGCTGTAATCTCATTAAAACGATGGAAAAATATAAAACTATTGACTAAGTATTTTGCTTTTATTGCAGTAGTTTGTGTGTGTAGGGAGCACACCTCAAGATGATAAGCAGAGTTACACCTCAAGGGACTTTCAGCCATGATGACATGACAGTCACATACATTATTACTACGGCTGTCGAATTTACATGTTAATTTTGTGTGATTAATTCTATGAAAGATAACGTGTTAAAAAAAATATCGGTAATAAACCGATATATCGGTACCGATATTTTTATTTTTTTATCATTACTGTTTTCCTCTGTGGCCGGCGCTATTTTGATTACATAATCAAGTAATCTTAATTGAAGCGAGAGCATGCAAATAAATATTTGACTATATGGAAACCAGCCCTATCAACACATATACTGTGTCTCCAACTTCATATCTTGTGCATAATAATAAACTTTATTCATAATGAAACTCTTCTGGTGAATATATAGGCTCTAAAAAGCTTAATTTAGTAAATCCTTAAATATAGAGCTTTGTAACAGAGCCTTGTTTCAGTCATTTTAAAATAAATGATTATTTTAAAATGGTTATTATTGGGATTTTAGTAGAACGGGGACTTAATCGGGGACTTTATTAATTTTAGGACTCTATGACTGTGCCGGTTACAATAAGGAAATACATTTTTTATATACAGATGATTAATTTTTTATTGGCCCTTTCCACCACCTAGTTATCGATATCTGCAAAATCAACTATCGGTCGACTTCTAAAATGGGCATGGAGCCTTTTACAGATGATGGGCATTTGTGTTCAATGTGTTCAAATGGACACATTAAAAAAAAAAAAAAAAAGTTTTAATCTACTTTTACTCGACACATGGTGCGAGACACTGAAACACGATGCAACCACATCTGATGCATTTGTGTACATACAGCATAGACAAACAATTTAAATATAGTGTGAAGACAGAGTGTGTCCTGCAAGAGATTTACAAACCCAAATGAAATTGGATTACTGTCTTGAGTAGGCCAAATACTAATGGAAATAAGCCTAAATATATTTAGAATGGAAATAAGCCTAAATTTATGTAAAACATGTCAAATGTATGGTTATATTCTAAAGCCGTCTAATCAACGCTTTGCCAGTCACAATACTAAAATATGTTTTAATAATCTGATTATATATATATATATATATATATATATATATATATATATATATATATATATATATATATATATATATAAAAATTATTTTTATTTGGCAGCCTAAGCAAATATTGATATATTTGATTAATTGCAATTATTTTGACTTTTTAAATCAGCAAATCATGAAATTAATTCAGTTATAAATTGCAATCGATTGACATCCTTGATGATTACATATTACAGTATTAGTGATAGGACAGTCACAGTTGCTGAAAATGTAATGAGGAGAAAAAAAAAAAAAAAGAAAAAAAAAAGTATTTTTTTTCCAGGTTCTTTTGCTATAGTGGGCTGTGTTGGTTTTGAAAATTAAATAATTTGGTAAAGTGATATGAAACTAATATGGCCAACAAACCTGGAGCTACTTTATAGCCGTGCAGCTACAGAAAATGAATCAAAACTTTCAACCGGATCCAGAATCAACAATTCAACATTAACTGTGCTATAAGACTAAATAATATACAAATGGCCACAGAAATATCTGTATACTTAAAATCACACTTGAAAAGTCATTATATTAGATAACAAAATACTTTCATAATTCATAAAATCTTCTGCATCTCTCGAATCTCATTTTCCACCCAACATGTTCAAAATGCTGCAACGCATTTAGATACAACTCAAGAGAACCGATGCTATTTTGCCATCAATGACTGGACAATGATGGATATTTTGACTAGTACGTACTAGTACAATTTTAATTATATTTTCCTTTTGTGTTCCATATGTAACCTCCGAGCGAGATTTGAACCGGTGTCTCCGGCATGGGAGGCGGGTGCTAACGAGGAGGCTAAAGGCTACAGCCTCTAACATCAGTCGCTAGTGCACCACTTGAGGCCAGGGAAGTGAGGTGTACATACTACACAGCACGCACCATCTGGCTCCCGTTACACATATAATTAACGCCATGCAGGATTCAAACTACAATTATTTAAATTTTTGGATGAACTCCACCGTAAAGACTCTTAGGCATAGGACAGTACCTGCTCTCAGGAATGAGTCGTAGTGTGCGGTAGAGGTCAGCGGTGGAAGACATCTTCACTGGAGCAGCTTTGGGTGTGGAGAACGCGGTGTAGGAAAGGGACTGCGTCAGGAGGGGTGGAGTGGAATGGACTTTGGCCTCGGGTTCTGTACCTACAGATGTGCACATTAAAAGTCAATCAAAATGTCCACATTTTGAGGAATGTAGCACAAAATAAACCACAGGTCTCTACAGAAAAAAAAAAAAAAAGTGCAGATCTCTCATTCACAGAGAGAAAGGGTCACATGTAGGATGTTTTGCCGGGTCTCCAGGGATACACACTGACTAATAAGGCACTTTGAGTTTCAGGCAGTGCAGGTCTTTTGCGGTCTACAAATGGAGTCATGTTCAAAAACTGGGTCTTCAGCCATGCAGCTCGATCCTCCTCAAAGGCTTTTCTCTATAAAGGGAAAAACAAAAGCTAGATGGAGGACAAAGGGATTGAACAAAATGTTGTTACACAAAACAACAATCACATTTCAGCTATTTGCAGATGGAGCATGCCCACAGTGACCATGACTACACATCCAGCAGGGTGTTTATTGTGATTATTCAGTACCTCATGTCCCAGTCGAATAGCAGCTTCAGTGAAATTCTTCCTCTCTCTCTCAAAGTTCCTCTTCTGCTCATTGAAGTGTCTCCACTCCTCTTTCAGTCTCTCTTTCTCCTCCAGAGAGTAGCAGTCGTTTAGTAGCGCTGCAGTCTCATCATCAAACGGTGAGCTCAGCTGCTGCTGTTAGCACATATACACAAACACTTTATAAATTCAAGTTATTCAATCTCATTGAATATGTTCTCTTGGATGGGAACCAAAAGATACGACCATTTATAACAAATGAATAAGTCTGGCATCAGTGCAAATACATCTTTAAATTATGTAACACTTCATCACTTGAATTCTACAATAATGCAGCAATATTCATTATTGCTCTGCAACCAGGAACAACTAAACTTAACATTGTACACAACAAATAAATTCTCTCATCATTTACCAGAACAGACCAAAATTTAACTCATTTTTCACTGTACAACTTGACATTGCAGTCTCTAGGCACGATCATGATTTTAAGCTTGATAACACTTCCTAGCGCTCCACGCATGCGTCAAGCACTAAAAAGTGGAACCAAGCTTGAAATCATGATCGCCAAGGAGATTGATGTCAAGATGTTTTGCGAAAACTGTTACATTTTGGTCTGTTCTCACTCAAAATTGATTGGATCGCTTCAAAAGTCAAGGGTTTAACCACTGGAGTATTATGGATTACTTTTATGCTGCCTTTATGTGCCTTTTGGAGCAACAAAGTTTTGGTCAACATTCACTTGCATTGTATGGACCTACTGAGCTGAAATATTCTTCTAAAAATCTTCATTTGTGTTCAGCAGAAGAAAGTAAGTCAAACACATCTGGAATGAGAATTTTCATGTTTGAGTGAACTATTCCTTTAATAAGTCTCTCCACATCCTGACTTGCTCTGTATTTTCGCATTACTCGTGAGGTGCAAAACATGAAGTACATAATGTAAAGCCATCCTGCCCACTGATATCTGCACAAATATATATTTCACAGTATAAACAGTAAAGCAAAATCTCTACAGGCTGACATTTTGACTGGTATGTACCAGCAAATCCCTCAACCCAAATGTACACTGGTGTTTGATGTGTATAGACAGAAATATAAAGACCTAAAGTACCTGCAGCTGCATGTGGATGAACTCTTTACACTGCTGCAGCTCCAGTCTCATGCGTTGCATCTCCTCCTCATGTTCACTCCTGGAGATCAGATCATCTCCATCACGCTCCTGACATGCCACCAGAGACGCTGAGAAATGCAAGCAGGGATTCACTCAGTTAAGATGAAGTCATTTATGATTACTGCCCTTGGCCAAATTAATGACTATGAAGCTTTTTAAGAGTTAATTAATTTCTGTTAACCATGAATTAACCCAAAATAGCCACACTTGTTATACCTTGGCTGTCGAGTCTCTGCATGTGACTCTTGAGTTTCCTCCACTGCAGGCGGATGCTGTTGGTGAGCTGCTCTCGTGCCTGTTCACAGGACTGCTCAAGAGTCTCTCTGCTGAAGTCAGCCACCTCCTCTTCAACGTCAGAGCCGGCCTGTTGTTACAGATCACAATCATTACAAAACAAACACTACATGAAAATCTTTCAAAGAGTGGATCTGTTGTAAAGGCCTTAAAGGGACAGTTCACCCAAAAATTACAATTCTCTCATCATTTACTCACCCTCATGCCATCCCAGGTGTGTATGACTTAGAAAAATAGAAAATATTTCAGCTCAGTAGGTCTTTATAATGGACGTAGATGGTGACAAGATTTTTGCTGCTCCAAAAAGCAGACAATCAGCATTAATGTCATCCACACGACTCCAGTGGTTAAATGATACATTATTGGATTATTATGGATTACTTTTATGCTGCATTAATGTGCTTTTTAGAGCTTCAATATTTTGGTCACCATTCACTTGCATTGTATGGACCAACAGAGCTGCAATATTCTTCTAAAAATCTTCATTTGTGTCCTGCAGAAGATAGAAAGTCATACACATCTGTGATGAGTAAATTATCGAATTTACGTTTTTGGGTGAACTGTCCCTTTAAATACACATTCCAGGTCTTATATTTAAACACTTCTTCAGTGCACATTACTCCAAAGGAAAAATAAATTGTGTTTTCTTAATATTTCATCGAAATTCGGTAACTTGCGGCACCTCTGAAATGACTTTTCTTATCGGCTGATGTAACCAAGTGGTGTGGGTTGCAAAATATTTACCAATAATATTGTATGATCCAATAAAATCCCAGTGGATAAAATAAAAGTCCTGCCCAACATTTTCACACTCAAAGTTTTGTTTCTCTCAGAAATACCCATGGCACATCACATTGTGGAAGTTAAATGCATTGCGAATGCCATTTCAAGTTTGTAATTTTCATTAAAAATCCACATCAAAAAAGCATTCACAACCCATTTTATTTTTAGCATGTGTAAAACGGGATATTTAAAAAAAAAAAAAAATAAATAAATAAAAATAGGATGGGACATGATTATCTTTATTGGGAAGTGATTTGATCTTTCCATACCAGAATGTAGTCATAGCTGTGCGAGTGCTCCGAAAGCGCATGAGTTCCAGAGCAAATATGCTCGTAAATGGTAAAATACACTTTTGCTTTACGTGTATTAATAAATTGCGCACAATAAGACCTGGAATATGCAAAGACAACATGGTACATTTTTATTTCATTTTTATTTCATTTTGATTTGATTTTTAGCATTAAACGCTGTTAACCAAACTTTCTTAAATGTTTACCCAAGGTTGGATTGCAAATTTAAACATACTTCATCGGTCAAAAGTTTAGAAAAACGTATTCTTTATTATTATTGTTGTTTTTTTCATTTTATAATAACAGTATCAAAACTATGGGAATTATGTTGTGACTAAAAAAATTATTATAATGATTATGATTGGGTTTCAAAACTTTTGACTGGTAGTGTATATCATAGTTTTTACACTATATAAGATGACATCAGACCTGTTCAAGGCTGTCATCTGCGGACTCCGTTTTGACACAAGTTTTTTTGGGGCTGAGAATGGAAATCATGTCTCTCTTCATGTGCTGCAAGACCTTCTTCAGCTCCGAGTTCTCCAGCATCAGAGATCTCTGACGAGACTCATAATCACTCAGTAGAGCTTTGTACATCTCACCCTCATGTCTAACACAACACACATAAACACATTACATTTCCTCACCGTTGTCACAAATATCTGAATGCATAAGACACATTACAACAGCAGGTTACCTGGCCTCCATCTTCCCTGTTTTCCAAAGGCCCCTCTTTCCATCTGACCTCCCCACGTAGTTTGACACTTCAATGGCTGAACCAGAAGAGGAGGCAATATTAAAACAGTGCCTGGAATGTTTACCTAAACCTTTAGGGACCAATAATTTGGCAACTAATCCAGGTATTCCATGCTTAATGAAACATTGTTTACAGTATACATAAATGCGGACAAACTAGGAGTAGTATGTTAAGCCTGGTGCAAAATAGGTCTTGGCGAAACATTGAATATTCACAATATTATTGCATGATATTGCTGCCAATATAAATGCAACGCCTAAAGACCAAGTCATTAGACTCATTCCCGATACTTCAGGGCAGCACACAGGTGTGCTTTAGTATGCTGTTCCAAACAAATGTCCATGCTATTCATTCTGCACAAAGTGCAACATTTTTATTCATCATAGAAATTTCCACAACTTTGCCCAGGCCTGGAAATCACACTTTTAAAATACTCTAATATTCCCAGGTTTTTCATGACTGTCGGCAACATGATCTGCTTTTCTAAAATATTTGTACCCTTGACAGAATAAATTGGTCTGCTCACAGAGTTTTTTGTCCTTCTTGTCCATGATCATCTGGTTGAGACGCTCCTTCAGTTTGGTGCACTCTCTCTCTTTCCTTTTGGTGTCATGGTTGTACTGTGTGGCACGGCTGGCAATGATGCTTTGAAGTTTCTGTACCTGCATCATATAAATGACACATGGAAGACTATGGTCAAAAGCTGAATTTACTGCATTTATAGGCTTGTAAAATAGCTGATATTCACACACCTGTATTCAACTATTAAATTCTATATTAAATGAGGCAAGTTGCTTGGCAACTGTAAAACTTAACTATTAATAAACTATATTTATTTGAATAATTTCTAAATGCAATTATATTTCATTGCCATTTTTCACATTTTATAAAATTATAACAATATGATTTTCTGTTGTGCCTAGGAACTATTGGTAGACCAATATATCGGTTTGACAGATTAATCATTACCGATAGTTGCTTATTTGAACTTAACTATAGTGCATTATAATGGAGACAAGTCTCTGTCACTTCAAAATATTCCCCAGTGTGCTTCAGGCATTTTAATAGTTAAAAATTCAGTGTAGTGAACCTAATCAAGCAAGGAAAGACCATTTCACCAAGGCCATTTTTTAACGTTCTAAAAATCGACTTTCGGTCGATTAATCAGTTATCTGCCTTTTCCACAACCTTAGTTATCGTATCAGCAAATCCACTATCGGTTGACATCTACAGTACTAGGGAAACCCCTTAATGCTTTTTTCAATCCTGAGGGAAGTGTAACAACAACCAAAAGCAAGTCTTTCATTTGTGAATAAGCAACATCAGTTTAGATTCAATAACCCCAAAGTTTGCCACTGAGGCAAAACAATGCACCACAAGTACAGCAGCAAATAAAAAGCAACATGAG
Organism: Moxostoma hubbsi; assembly: GCA_032164185.1. NCBI lineage: Eukaryota > Metazoa > Chordata > Actinopteri > Cypriniformes > Catostomidae > Moxostoma > Moxostoma hubbsi. The sequence goes on along the minus strand of JAVLUX010000009.1, from coordinate 9,136,146 downwards.
GTGGTTCAGTGGTCATGTCTACTGAAGCATGAGGACTGAGATTTTCCTCTTACTTCCTCTTTCTCTGACTTGAGACAGTTCTGTAAAGTCTTGATCTTCAGCTGTAGCTGTCTCTCTCCCTCGTGAAGGCCCGAGTTCTCTCTTCTTGTGTGCTCCAACTGGTCCTAATACACATTAACACAACACTTACATCATTAAAAGCAGTATACGGATACGTTTGCTCTGCTTCTATGGTATTAGAATTAGTTTTGAATTTTTTTGTTGGGGGGTCCTCCCCTTTTTATCCCCAGAGTGGTATGCCCAATTCCTAATGTGCTCTAGGTCCTCGTGGTGGTGTAGTGACTCGCTTCAATCTGGGTGGCGGAGGACGAAGCTCAGATGCCTCCACGTCTGAGACCGTCAATCCGCACATCTGATCACGTGGCTTGTTGAGCACGTTACAGTGGAGACCTAGCGCATGTGGAGGCTCACGCTATTCTTCGCTACATTCATGCACAACTCACCACACGCCCCACGAGAGCGAGAACCACACATTATAGCGACCACGAGGAGGTTACCCCATGTGACTCTACCCTCCCTTGCAACCGGACCAATTGGTTGTTTAGGAAGCCTGACTGGAGTCACTCAGCATGCCCTGGATTCAAACTTGCGACTCAGTTTTGAAAGTAAATAAATGATGGGAAGAAGAGGCAGGCATGAAAACAGGACAGAATACGGACCGTATTCAAACCCTCATAACTTGTACGAGCACAAAGGCCCTATGAGTCTATTTTTTTTTAAATCTGCCAACAGCTAGGACTTGGCTCTGGTGGAAAGAATTAACTGCAGTGTAACATAGAAGATCTGAGTACTTTGAGTCTGGTGTTGTTGTGCTGCAGATGTTCAAGGTCACTGCCGTTCTTCAGCTGTTGTGTCTCCAGCTCAAGTACAGAGCGCTGAGCTCTCCTTTGCAGCTGCAGAAGTTCATAGAGGACGTTCAGAACCGGCACTGTGCTCAGAGTGTCTGAACTAGAGTCCAAAATCAAGCCAGACAGGCCCAGAGAACACACCTCCTGAGGGAGGAACCAGAGAAGCATCAAAACATCTGCTCTGACAAAATCACATTCACATGTAATGTAAACTATTTTAAACCCATGAAAACTGTGTTCATAATTAAATCTGATGTTCATATGCTTGTATACACACTAGACAGGTGGACAGAAGAGTGAAATCTGCTGTTGACTTCAAGTTTACGGCCATGAACAATGATCAGGCACATAACATTCTCAATAAAATACAGCCTTGTCGTATCGACTTATTTTGCACTTTCCTTAATTTCAGGTCTGTTAATTTGTGCAACATAGTACTCTAGCATTACATTTTTTCTGTGTGTGGTCAGAAAAAGTGGTCATAAGACATTATATACATTTTAGCCTTGTAGATTTACAAGTGTTTTTCTTAATGGCCTTTTATTTCTTAAATGTGAATGTATGTTCCTTTGTATTCTGTGCATGTTTCTACAAATTCCATTATACAAGTTTGAATTTTAATGTATAACACGTCATTGTTAATAACATATCTGTTTATGTTATAGCTGTTTATAAGATGACTTTGCTTTTGTAACATAAAACAGGTCAAGACCACTTATAATGCTATATAATAATATCAAGCCTTATGACTGTTTGCACTATGCTACTCTACCCTCCCTAGCAACCGGGACAATTTGGTTGCTTAAGAAACTGGCTGGGTCACTTAGCACACCCTGGATTCAAACTCGCAACTCCAGGGGTGGTAGTCAGTGTCAATACTCGTAATATTCTACACTTATTGATTTCATAGAGGAAAATGGGTAGCACTTTCATTATAATGTGTTTACATTGTTATTACAGTTTAAATACATTATAATGCTAGATCTATAGTTATATAGTTGTATATTAGTGTGGAATGGGGGGGGGGGGGGGGGGGGGGCGGGCTGGAATGTTGCACGCCCTGTCTCCAATCGGCCTGATGAGGCCCACGAGGGATAAAGGTGGCCGGTGACAATGGTTCGAGAGAGAGAGAGAGCAATCCCGGACATGTCCGTTGTGTGTCTGTGCTTTTGTTTTAAGTTCTTTATTAAAATATTATTTATATTGACAAGCCGGTTCTCGCCTCCTCCTTGCCCATCCTGACCCTGCGTTACATTGGTGCCAAAACCCGGGAAGGAGGAGGGATTCCCATCGCAGAGTCCTCGACACTGCCGTCCACCCAGGGGAGCACCGCTGCCTTCTGCCAGGTGACGGAGTAGCTCGACCGCTCGGATGCGAGGACGGCCGCCGTCCGCGGGGCGAGTGGGGACTGGATTCCCCGACCGCCTGGACCGCCTGCCATCCCCAGAGACGCGGAGGGGTCCAAGGAAGACCGCCGTCCGCGAGGGGAGGAGGGAAGTAACTCACGACTGCCCGGAGCGGTAGGGCCCCTGCCAGGGGCGTTCTGTCCGCTGGGGGTCGGAGGTTGGCTCCGGTTCGCCCGGAGAGGTGCGGCTGTCGTCCGCCGGAGAGTGTGGATGAGTGTGCGAGGACCATCAGAGAACCGGTGAATGAGCTTTTTCTCTCTCTCCTCTCTCTCCGGCGGACGACAGCCACTCCTCTCCGGGCGAACCAGAGACAACCTCCGACCCCCAACGGACAGAACACCCCTCCGCTTTCTTGGCGACGTGTGGGGACATTCCTCCGCCCCTGGCAGCAGCCCGACCGCCCGGATGCCATATGTAACGCGGGGTCAGGATGGGCAAGGAGGAGGCGAGAACCAGCTTGTCAATATAAATAATATTTTAATGAAGAAGAACTTAAAACAAAAGAACAGACACACAACGGACATGTCCGGGATTGCTCTCTCTCGAACCGTCGTCGCCTTTATCCCTCGCACACCTCATCAGGCTGACTGGGGACCGGGTGACATTGTGAGACATTCCAGCCCGGCCCCACCCCCCCTCCACTCCACACTAATATACAACTATATAACTATAGATCTAGCATTATAATGTATTTAAACTGTAATAACAATGTAAACACATTATAATGAAAGTGCTACCCATTTTCCTCTATGAAATCCATAAGTGTAGAATATTGCGAGTACTGACACTGACTACCACCCCTGGAGTCACGAGTTTGAATCCAGGGTGTGCTAAGTGACTCCAGCCAGTTTCTTAAGCAACCAAATTGTCCCGGTTGCTAGGGAGGGTAGAGTCACATGGGGTAACCTCCTCGTGGTCACGATTAGGGGTTCTCACTCTCAACGGGGCACGTGGTAATTTGTGCGTGGATCGCAGAGAGTAGCATGAGCCTCCAAATGCTGCTAGTCTCCGCGTGTCATGCACAACAAGCCACATGATAAGATGGGCGGATTGACAGTCTCAGAAGCGGAGGCAACTGAGACTTGTCCTCCGCCACCCAGATTGAGGTGAGTAGCAGCGTCACCACGAGGACCTACTAAGTAGTGGGAATTGAGCATCCCAAATTTCCAGAAAAGAATTTGAAAAAAAAGTGTAGAATATGACCTCTTTTAAACTCATTTGCATATTACTACAGAATGATGATAAAAACATGTTTTGTGTAATACTTTTGTAGTGTAATCCTAAATTAGATCAATACTAAACCAATATTACCATGCAATACTATTAACTTAGTTTAATGTAGGTAGTCAAGTTAAGAGTTACTGAAGAAAATCTAGAAATTAATAGTAAGGACATTCCTCTTTCCACAGAATAGCTTTGGGGTTAGTAGGTTACATACAATTCTGGCTAGTCAATTTGTTTCCCTTTACATATTTTTTATTTTTTTAGTTAAATCTTATGGTTTTTATTTTAAGCGAAAAGCTTAAAACAAGATGCAAGATGAAACTTCTTCCAGTATGAAGAAACAGCACAAGATGAAAGATATAGTAAATACCTGAGCCCTTGAGCTTTCACATTATCACATATCTAATAGAGAAGCATATGAGCAGTACTTTAAAACCCTACCCAGTGCAATGTACCTGATTGATGTATGTGATACACTGGGACACATTCTCCTCTGTGCAAAAAGCACTCAAAACACTGTAGGAGGTTTTGGGCAGTGCTACGGTAGAGTGCAGCGACGGGAGGGAATTCTGCCTGGGGGGAGACATGCTGATCCCAGATATACTGGAAAGCTCTTTGGTGTCTGTACAGAGGACAAAAGACAGGGCAGAGCCCATTATTAGAGCCTGTCGAAACCTGAAGCTCTCAAATCTACTAACATGTCTGTTTTTTACATGTTAGTGTTGTGCTGCTGATAAAGAGTTCAGTAATGACCTGGATGAGTTTGTTATGAGAGTTGAGATTTAGTAGAGAGACCAGGAAAAGTTACAACAACAAAAAAGGGTACCTAATTTGCTTAAGCACAAGAAAGAAAATTAGAACAGAGAAATATTAATATTGTAATATAAAAATCAAATAGAAAGGATGACTGGTTGAGATGCTCTAACAAACAGAGCCAAATTTTGATAGCCCCACATAGTCAGTGTTGTTTACCCTTTTCTGTAATGACTTACTTATAACTGTCTCAACATATTCAACTATTATAGGAGAAAGTATTTTAACTAGAGGTCCAACGACAGTGGATTTTGCCGATACTGATAACGAAGATGGTGGACAAGGCAGATAATAGATTAATCAGCTGATGGTTTTTAAAATCATTTTATTAAATGTTAAAAAAAAAAATCTTAGTCTTAACTTACTGTGACATGCACAGACATAGAGGCTACAATAGTCGAAAATAAGTCAAATCCCATATTTATTTTGCAATTAAAATACCAATATTAACAATAATAAAACAAAAAATAAGATTTGGTCCATAATACAGGATTTTTAACTGTAAACCAATATACAATGGGGACTCTTATTTTGAAAAGCCAGCTCACACAAATACATAAGGGAAACAAAACACTCTTAATCATCTACAATGTATCATGATAGAAATAGAAATACTATAAAGACACTTTTTCTTAAAGTCTACCCTCCCTAGCAACCGGGCCAATTTGGTTGCTTAAGAGACCTGGTTGGAGTCACTCAGCACGCCCTGGGATTCGAACTAGCGAACTAGCCAGTGTCATTATCCCTGAGCTACCCAAAAAAAAAAAAAATATTGGAACATGTTGCAAGCACTTTGCATTATGCTCACCGAGAGATGGATCTGGCATCATTGTTGGCATCCACCAATCTCCCATGTCAACATTCAGCCAGGATGGGATGCTCGGTTGTCCCGGTCATCCAAGGGAGACACAAGGTTGGACTCGAGTGGCTGGGACTGAAGACAGAGGCCAGTGAAGGGCCGCCAGGTCCTGAAATAGAATAGCCGGCACACTGGATTACACAGCAGAAGGCCTATGCTTCTGGATTAAGCAAACATGCAATACCACTGTGGGATTGCCAGAGCCATTGGGTGATGTAGGGGGTGGAGAGAATGTGTAGCAAGAAAAGCACAGGATACTAGAGAAAAGCATTGTGTATGGTGCATGTCATATATTTGATGAGACAGGTGAAGAGGCTGATCCCAGATCAAATGGCTTCTATTAGCTATAGAAGTGTGGTAAAGTGTAATCTGGAGGTGTAGCTATTTCCAAATTCAGTTAATACCACCACACAAATCAACCATCAACATTTTTACTTGATAAAATAAGTTTTATCAAGCAAGTTAACTTATTCCACTTGACTGTGATTGGTCAAGGGCAGCATTCTCAAATATTTTACTATAATGACCACTAAACTGTATTATTGACTGCTGTAATTAATGTAAATAATTAATTGTATGCATATGTTAAAGCCACAAATCTGCATTATTTCTACATAATTTTTAATAGCAGAGTCTCTAGTGAATAACTACACTTCCCATTATCTTACAGAGAAAGATCCACCAATCAGATCCACCAATATTTTCAAATATGTTTTGTAAAGTTGTGATTCACCTCAAAACTGGTTGGTTTGGTTCATGGCTTAGAACTCTTTTATGAAGCATTCTATGAAATCCATACAGAAAAAAATTAATGGGGAAAATATATGTCTGGAATCAAGGCAGCTGAAAAAGTGGGTGGGCACTGTTGATATACTACTGTTATTTGTGGTTGCTATGGCACTGCTTGGTGGTTTCTAGCTGGCTGCTTCAGCCCTAGGTATACTTCCATTTTTATTTTGAGACGAACGCACAGCTTCTGAGCATATTTGAATGCAAGCCTGTCAAAGTATACTTCTTTAACAAAAAAAGTCTCTTGCATATCGGAAAGGAGGTGGCAGGAAGCGAATGAACAAATCACAAAGACTTTTATTAGACTCAACACAAACACACAACTCCACGTGCATCCCTCGCTCTCTTCCAAACTTGTGTCTCTGGCTCCTCTTTATCCTTCTTCCGGCTGATTGGGATGATTCAGTGCCAGGCGTCCATCCTTACGGACCGGCCATGCCCTCCTCCTCATCACAATTCCATATAACTGTGCACGTAAACACAGGTGGTAGGCTACGACTGTTATGAAACACTGTACTTTCTCTTCAGGTGTTTACACCCATAAACCCCATCGTGGTCCATGCCCAGAGCTCATATCTTCATCTCAGTCTACAAAACCTCTTATGATTAACACTAGACACAAAAGTAAATAGTGAAGCATGACTTTCAGATAATATGTCATGACAGACAACTACAGGTGTCCAGTACGTTTCTGTTCACACAGCACAGGTTTGCCGGAAATGCTGTTGTGAGCCCTGAAAATGTACAGGTGTCACAACCGTGTTCTGTTGCTGTGGGAACAAAGCCTTCGGTATTCTGACCTAAATATGTCTCAGGTCCCTCCATCCATGTACGTCGGATGGATGGATGGATGCCCTTCACATTGTCCTCTGAATGAAAATTTGATTGCTAAGTAATATGCTAGCAAACCTCTCCTCAGAAAGTCACTATATTTTTGGAGGGATCATTCATGTCCATCGCAAAGGTCTATATAGGGTTGAATTACATTCCTAAATTTAACTATTAAAGGATTATTTCACCCAAAAATGAAAATTCAGTCACTGTTTACTCACCTGTGTTGTTATAACCCTAGATGAATTTCTTTACAAAAAAGGAGACATTGTGAACAAAATGTTGTTCTCAACGATGGCAGTTTAAGGTGACCTACTCTTCAAGCTTCAAAAGATCAAAAAAGTATAATTCAGAAGTCTAATAAATTATTTAATGAGACTCAAGATTGTTATGAAAGCATGCGATAAGGTTTGGTGAGAAATAAACCGAAATCAAATGTATTATTTAGTTAAAATGTTCACAGACCGTTGATCTCCTGTGCGTGTTCATGAGAAATATATTAAGAAAAAGAAAGTTATAAAGGGTTATAACAACACAGAGGTGAGTAAACAAAGGCTGAATTTTCATTTTTGGTTGAATTTTCCCATTAATCAATAACAATACAAAAAAATAAACCCAAGTATGGGCAATAGTGATGCTTAACTAAAAAAAAAAAAAATAATTAATGAGTTACCCATCTATATCAGACATGTGATCAACCTGCAAAGAAACCCACTCTGATTAAGTCAGCCAACAGAAATAAGGAAGAAGGAAAAGAAACAAATCAGATATTACTTTAATAGTCAATAATTACCGTATGAGTAACCTTAAATGACTATTGATTTGTGCACTTCATGGGACACTATGAATAACAAGAATCTCTGAAACAGCAGATTAACTGTGTTTCTTACAGGAACAGAGATTAATATGAAAAACTTTGTGTCATCCTCAGATCTCTACGTAGTATTCAATTCAAATTCAGAGCCGATCATGTTGATGTCCTCTGGAAATCTCCTCCTCAGACACACTTCAGGCTAATCTAAATCTTCACACCGTGACAGATGGCAAATCCCTCTTTAGAAGTCCCGATTAACTGTGGCTGGCTGTTTTCTGACTGTTGTATGTTGCTGAATCCTGATGGTGGATTTTATTATGTTAAGAGTCTAAAAATCAAATGAACATTACTGTGTCAGAAGTGTTTATACAGAATCTTGAGGTCTCCAAAATATCGGTCACCAAATATCTCCATTTTGGTACCAGTGTGTGTTGGTTTGGTTAAAATGATTGCTGTCTGAAGCCATTATGACAGCAAACACCTTTACATACATGCTCACATCTCTGACATCACTACAACCCAATAAATCAGGAGCAAAGTACATTGAACCAGGATCAACAAGCAACTGCATCAATAAAATATAGGCTAAACCATATAAAATGTGTAACTCTGCACTGAAAACACAGTAGACTATATATTCTATGTAAAATACTAGGTATAACTTTCATATGCCATTATCTATATTATATGTGTGTATCCATCTATCAATTATATCACCAAATAATATTGATTAACTGATTTGACAGATTGACTATAAAGTCACAATGACTGACATCGTCATATCCAAGTGTGAATTTAGGACTTACAAAATGCTCATTTAAAAAATAAACACTGTATCCGTAACTGTAGGTTAGGCTAGCTGACCCAATTTTCCCAATAAAAACTGAACCGCTTTAGTTACAAACTTATTCTTTTTCTTTCTAATTTGACTGAGACATTACAAAAAACACATTTATGCATTTAGTCCTATCAACATTTATACACCGGTTTATATGTGGTTAGTGGCTGTATCTCTACACCTATCGAGCTGCCTAGCGTCTTCTGTGCATCTACGTCCGTTTGAACAAAACTACTCGAACCCAGACATACTGTCTATGTAGGCAGCGCACTAGATTTAAAGACACAGTCCGTGTAACTTTAGCACAGCAGCTAACACACTCACAGGTTGACTTACATTCAGCTGCAGGTACGCGGATCCAAACAGTCAGATTAACGCATGTTCGTCCATCCACACGCGGGTCTGGTCGATTGTTTTGACCGGTGTTTAAAGACTCAGGTACGCGCCTGTGTGTATGTGTGTAATTGTAGGACGCGTTTCATTCATCTACCATGAAACACTCGAGATGTTTGGGTGGTTTGAAGTGCGCCTCAGTCCTGCTAAACAAACAAACTCGTCGCTCATTGGTCAACCCGTTGTTAAGCAACCAGTACGTAATATCGTTATTGGCTGGACCATATCTCCTACCTGCCCATAACAACACGCTACAGGTGTTTATCTGTTTTAACGACAAATTTTAAAAACTCAATTCAAAATGTCTACACCATTTGCTAAATTAGTTATTTTGAAGAAATGTAGGCCTATACTTCAGGTAAATTGGGTCATTTTTAAAAAAAAATTAGTAACACATTAATTAATTATTAATTTAATTACTAATACATTAATTTATTTAATATTTCAGAGTTGTACTAAAAATCATTTGAACTGGTCTAACCACAGAAAAAATTATAATTTGCCAGACGTTATTACAACTGTCTATTGTCTGCATAAAGCCCATTTGAAAAGTCATGGTTCATAAGATATTATAAACTACACTATATGATTATAGCTTAACTGAAAGAATTAAAAAATGGCAAGAAAAAGTTCAGTGTATATGTTTGTATTTTTGTTGTAGTGAACTGCATAAGGAAGTCTTCAAAGTATTTTTTTTCCTAGTGAATCTATGCACTCAAGATAATTATTTTAAGATACACATTGCAATTTCATAAGAAAATGTAATCAAATTGAATTAAGATATCTTTGTTAAAGTAAAAAAAAATCTATATTTCAAGTTTTATTAACTAAATTTTCCCTGTAAATTCAATTTGACGGAATTTTGTAATGAAATGGAAAGCTGTAAATCTTAAAAATAGGCAATATTTTTGTCAATTACAAGAGAAACATGTCAATAACTGAAATTAAATAAATAAACATATACTTAAAAAAAGTTGTATAGTCCTGGCTTCAACAGGACAAAGACAGTCCTTCAGAATTACAAACTAACACTACATTCATTTCAAATGAATCTGTCCCTCATTTAAACAAATTCATTGTTGTATTCTCAGTTTTTTTTTTTTACCAAAGCAGCTTACATTATTTAAGTGCACTAATAATGTTAAATGGCAAGTCGGTATTAGTTTCTTCTGTGTGTTCTGTATTTTTGGAAAGTGAAGTGTTTAAAAGAGTATTTTGTGAGTTCTTGCAGGAGTCTTGAGTAATATGAATTTGTTGCTCCTACAGGCTTCTTGTCAGCTTTAGGCACAATACACACAAGGAGCACAAAGGCAGCCAGAGGTGGAGGCCTCTTCATCCATTATGTATTTCCCAGAGTCGGGTGAATCCCTGCATTCAGCTATGAAAGCCTGCAGTTCTGAAAAGGGAGCTCCATCCTTCTGATAATTCTGCAGAGAAAGAGAGAGACCAGATGAAGGCAAAGTCATGAAGTTGGTGAACCACAACTGCTGTGATGGTGTCTACTGTACAATGCAGCTTTTAAATACAGATGAATTTATCTCAACCCGATGAGATGACTAAAAGATGTTGATGAACTCACCTTGATGGTCTCATATGTGTCTGTGATGAGGGCAATGAAGAGACTCAGCACCATGTAGGTAAAGAGAGGGATGAAGCTGTAGACGTACATCCTGCTGAACACCCACACTAGATAATTCCTGTCACGAAGCTTGGTGAAGGTGGAGTAGATTTCATCCCCATTGATCATTGAGAACAGGCAGTCGGTGGCCATATTAAATGTCCGAAACTGTAAAAAATGTACTTATCATAAAACTTCCATGTACATAACTTTTTTTTTCGTATAAAAGGGATGCATTAATTTATTTACCTAATACCCCCCAGCTAAATACATATTACGGACATCATAGTCAAAATATACTTTTTCATCCTTTCACATGTTCCATGTTCAATACAAGTTAAGCTCAGTTGACAGCAATGTTATTTACCACAAAAAAGTATTTTGACTCGTACCTCATGTATATATATATATATATATATATATATATAAATTGCAGTTACAGTAAGGCACTTATAATGGAATTGAATGGGGCCAGTCAATAAACCGTAAAATACTCACTTTATACACAGTAATCCCAGTATTGGATATAACTTAGCATGGATATGGTCAGTAACTGATATTATCACACTAAAATCATGTTAACACATATCATGTTTGCATCTTGTGTCTATACTTTTGAAACTATTTGTATAGCAAGTGCTTTGCTGTAATTGCTTTTCTACAGTATATACTGTAAATATCCTCCTGAGACCCAGCATCCACATGCGTGGACATTACGTTTTGGCATCGCAGCAGACTATGCATAGCTTTATTTAATTTAAGCTGACTGATCTCAGTTCAGGAGACTCTAGGCTGTCATCAAAGGGTTAAACTTTCGGTGCACCAAGTCATGTGACAAAATAACATGGCGCCGATCTCAGCTGAGATTGTTTTTGGGAGAAACGCCAGCAAAACTACATCTGGTAAGAAACCTCATTATGTTTTTTCTTTAAAACCTGTTTGATTCAAAAGAGTAGAGTCTCTAGTTTCATCTGATATACCATTTTAAAAATGTCATTGATTTATCGCGAAATGGCACGCTGTTAAACACAAAGACCACATATGTGGCCCACAGGCTAATTTTCCTTAAAATATCCTAGATTTACTGTGCATTATCACATTGAGCATCAATGGATGCATCCAAAAGCTGGAAAATGTTGCTTTCAGAGGCTTTATATGCAGTTAGGATGAACATAAGGTGCATCTTGAACTTTTCTGAGACCTATGCAGACAGACAGCACACTAGGGGTTAAGTAATTCCCTAATTAGGGAGCAAGGGAGCATCCTATAGCTCTCTATGCAGCCAAGTACATTCACCCCAACTTCCTATTTAAAGTTCAGTTTCAGGCTGCAGATGATGTTTGGACACTGAACATATCTGGCAGACATGGGACAATGATATTCAGTACATAGATTCACCATTTATAATGCTACATTTTATTTTAACGTGGTTGGCAGTGATTGGATGATGCTGGCCATTACTTTGAATCTGAATTAATTATGCTAATTTCTGATGTAATGTCTGTAACATCTCAAAAACATGAATAACCACTCCTGGAAACATAATAAATTATTTGCTAAAAAAAAATCTGACTTTCTATAGTTTGGTGTAATTAAAAATAAAAAATGTTAGCGCTGTCCACATAAGAAAAAAAATTTGGTCAAAAAAAAAAAAAAAAGTTTTATCTTTTATTTGCGTGTTTATTAGGTGCTACTAGTTACAAATCAAAAAGGGGAATGGGAAATGCACACAGCAGTCACGGTCGGGTCTCGGGATTACATAAACGAGTCAAAATAATTTTTGTGGGAATCAACATTTTGGCACAAATGCTGTTGTTTGAGCTTAACTTGGCTCCTATTTAAAAGGCTAAATGACAATATTACTGTATTTATAGAGTAATGGAAGGTCAATAAGTGCAGCAGTATACAACATTATACAGTATATGCATTATATTTAACATCTCTGACGTTTTCATGGTGTGGCCCCAAAACGATCCATCCGCCGAAGCAATAGCTGAGATAGATCATGATAGCACAGAGGGAGAATCGAATCACATTGGGTAGAGCAGCCCGCAGGGTGAGGATGAGGATCTGAAGACAGAAAACACTTCTTGACAAGAAATCCAGACTCATCAATGTCCTAATAATTACTATGCAAATTCAACTTCTGGACCTCGCCAGAGTGAGAGTGAATTTAATGGTGGCACAAAACGTTTTTGGACACAAATGTTACCCGTACGACTTTCATCGCAAACAAAGATAACAAAATATCATACCAAGTGGCATTGAAATCAATTGTAAATGTAAATCAATTACTGTAAATCATTGGCAGGTTTAAAGGCCAGGAGCCAGTTGGAACAAACAGTTTTGTCATTACCAAGTTAAAAAAAAACCTAAGTTACTGACAATTCCCTTATACTTATAACTAAGGATTTTCCCAAGGAGTTGGTTAATCAGAAAATGGAATGGCACGTGACTATAGTTATCTTTGTCTCGTTGCAAAAAACCCTTCAGTTAAAGGAATATTATAGGTTCAATACAAGTTAAGCTTAGTCGACTCCATTTGTGGCATAATGTTGATTACAACAACAACAAAAAATGACTTCATCCTTTCTTTTCTTTAAAAGAAGCAAAAATGGAGGTTACAGTGAGGCACTTACAATGAAAGTGAATGAGGCCAATTTATGGAGGGTTTAAAGGCAGAAATGTGAAGCCTTTAATTTTATAAAAGCACTGCAATTTTGTCACAGTCAAATTTAAAAGCTCACTATTCACACTTACTGTGGACTAATTGTAAAACATTTCAATAAACCATCTCACTTTGAAAAGTCTTATTTAATTCCACTAGCTGGAAGAAAGCACTAGAAAAAAGATTTTTCTCTATCACATTCCATCACATATACAGATCTGAAATGTAGGTGGCGCTATAACGCATTCACAGATCTGCTCGTCCATCTGAAACCGCATACTGTCACAGTATCTGCTGTATTTGATGAAGAAGCACTTATCTGCCGGCAAAACAGTACGTTCTATTAGGTATGCATGCGAGTAGTATGAATAGTTTTCGGGGGACGTCGGCATCGTCTTGTGGCCCGAATATATGATTTAATAACAACAGCCGTGAAAACTGTCAGCTTTGGTTTTACTAAACAATCTTGCTATATGTAACACTTACCGTTGAGAAGAGCCATCCACCTTGCGATTCACCGCCGTTCTTTTAAATCCAGTGTTTTGAACGTGACATCACCTTAGCTCCCGAGGGATTTGTTTAGCATGCTTTTCCTGCGGGATGGCATATTTTGCTATGGACATCTAAGATAAAACATTGGCCAAGCAAGCTCACAGACAAGTAAAAAATTGCTATTTTTTTTAAACTGCCAAAGGTTAGAGTAGATATAAAGTTTTTGGCTTACAGCAGCACTGATCGCCACACAAAAGAGTTCGTATTTGATGCGTAACAAAAATCATATTTCACTTTGTAATTCTTTTGAAAATCTTTCAAACTGTGATATTAGGGCAACACAATAAACTACATAACCACATTCCTGAGAGCTTTCATTTGATATATGACTTGTCCATTTAAGTGTTATGTGAAAGACTTTTATATACTTAGAAATATTTCTACGTCATTACCTCTAGGGGGCACTCATTTGCGGCGTGAATGTTTTCAGGGCTTATTTTGTTATTTTATGTAACATCAATGCAAAAGTGATAGTATTCTCTGAAAAGTTCACATTCTAAGCTTTCAAATGATATCTTGTGTGCCTGACTTATGTATACGCGGACTTGATTGTTTTAAGCATAAACGTTTTTCGTGATATAGCCCCTCCCACTGGCAGGTCCATAGAGTTTAAGGGGATAAACTTGTGTGTTATTTAAGCTGTAAATTTGTTAAAATCATCGTTTTATGGTCGTTTGGAGGTTTTGGGTTGACGTTGTAAAATTGGATATAATTTTACACAGAAAAGGTTAGTAAGTGACATCATCACACTAAAATCGTGTTAACGTGCATATTTACGGTCTTAGGCTGTACAGTACTTTTGAAACAGTGAGTAGTTTAACGTTTACGGATTGGTCCCATTCACTTCCATTGTAAGTGTCTTACAGAAACCCAGATTTTTGCTTTTTATTTTTTAAGAAATCGAGGAACAAGACGAAATAAAGTTTTGTTATGATCAACATTATACCAGAAAGTGCCACATTATGCCACAAGCGCAGAGTTTGAAAGAGTTTTCCCTTATAAAGAGCAATTTTCTCTGTAAAGAGTTTAATTCTCTAAAAGAGCAATACACGTTGAACGTCCTTTTCAGGACGCGTCTTTTTAAAGATGCCATTCCGCCCCTGTGTAGTTCCTGGATGCGGTAGAGTGCTCTCCACTTCAGACGGCCACAGGCGTTGTCTCGTGTGTCTGGGCACCAATCACACCAAGGCAGCATTTGTGGATAGTTCAAGCTCTCACTGCGAGAGCATGACCACGGCAACATTGTGGTCGCCGCTTGCTTTCAATAGGAAGCCCGCCACTCCAGCCGCCCCCCGTGTCGCTCCGACGATGCGGCTGGCGATGGAGGCGATTTGGGGAGGGCAGCGGGTGCAGCTCCGCCGGGTACGCCCCCTCGGACCACCCGCCCCTCGACACGCGGGTCACCGCGCAGGCACTCAGGCAGGCGATGGCCACCCTTGTGGTCCAGGAATGTCATCTGTGGCCCAACCTGGTCGATATGCGTGAGGCCGACAAAGTTTGGAGGCCATCTCACACATCCTGCCCCACCGCAAACCTGCCGCCACGGGCACTGCCCCGTCTGCTCGCCGAGTGTGTCCCCCTGCGGCTAAGAAATCTGCTCCGCCTCAACCCGGGCCCAGCTCTCAGCCCCTGCGTCGAGCACACCGCAGGAAGCAGACGCCTCCCCGTCTCTCGGACCCCCTTGAGACGGACGACCCAGCGACCGAGTTGTTAGCTCCGGAGGTGGTAAGACCACTCCGTCCCCCAGTGGAGGGCCGGAAGGAGAATCTTTTGTCCATAAACAATTTTCATTTGCCGCCCCCCTTAGGTGGGGCTGCAGTACCCACATTCTCAATAAAAGAGCTATTTCCTTTGTCTCTGAGTCACCTGGCCCGCAAATGCCGTTCTCACGGCACTCTGCCGCCAAATCTCAACAGTCCCGGCTCCCTGGACATGGACCACCCATCTCCAGCCCCACGATTGTCCCCCGGCCGGCCAGTTCCAACGAGTTTAGATGACGCCTACTCTGGACCTCCTCCTCAGTCGCCAACCCACTCCCTGCCGGGTGTGCGGAGCAAGGTAAGTGCTTTGAGTCTTTTCTTAGCACCCCAGCCTCGGGCCGCCCTGTCGCCTCCCGACTCTGCCCTACTTGCTCCGCCCCGCTGCGAAGCTCCGCCGGGTACGTCAAAATTAATTGTCCCTTTGGTGCCCCTAGCGCAGAGGTTGGATGCGTGGCTTTCACTTCCCAACCCATCTCGCTGGCTGGCCCAGACCTTTCGACTCGGTTACGCAATTCAGTTTGCCAGGCCCCCGCCCCCTTCATGGGCGTCCGCTTTTCCGCAGTACACGGCGAACATGCCCAGTCCCTGCGCGCGGAAATCACTACTCTTTTGCTCAAAGACGCGATAGAGCCTGTCCCTCCAACCGAGAGGAAGAAGGGTTTCTACAGCCCTTACTTCATCGTGCCGAAGAAAGGCGGTGGCTTACGACCAATCTTGGACCTGCGAGTTCTCAACCAAGCGTTGCACAAACTCCCGTTCAAAATGCTCACGTAGAGACACATCTTAACCTGCGACCGGCATCTAGATTGGTTTACAGCGGTAGACCTGAAGGACGCGTACTTCCACGTCTCCATTCTGCCTCGACACCGCCCCTTCCTGCGGTTTGCGTTCGATGGCCAGGCGTATCAGTACAAAGTCCTCCCCTTCGGCCTGTCTCTGTCCCCTCGCGTCTTCACGAAAGTCGCAGAGGCAGCTCTTGCCCCGCTCCGAGAAGCCGGCATCTGCATACTCAGTAACCTCGACGACTGGCTTATTCTGGCCCACTCATGAGAGGTACTATGCGCTCACAGAGACCAGGTGCTCAGGCACATCAGCCATTTGGGGCTTCAGGTCAACTGGGAAAAGAGCAAGCTTACTCCAGTCCAGAGCATCTCTTTTCTCGGTATGGAGTTAGACTCGGTCTCAATGTCAGCACGCCTCACCAACGAGCGTGCCCAGTCAGTGTTGAGGTGTCTCACCGCCTTCAGGCCGGGCACAATGGTCCCCTTAAAACTTTTCCAGAGGCTCCTGGGGCATATGGTGTCCTCCGCGGCGGTCTCGCCGCTGGGGTTGATGCATATGAGACCGCTTCAGCACTGGCTTCAGACCCGAGTCCGAGACGAGCATGGCGCATGGATCGTGTGACAGTCACCCCCGCCTGCCGCCAAACATTCAAACCCTGGACAGACCTCTTTTTCTTACGGGCAGGAGTAACCTTACAGCAGGTGTCCCGACGCGTCTTGGTCATGACCGACGCCTCCAGATCGGGTTGGGGCGCCGTATGCAACGGGCACGCAGTAGCAGGCCGTTGGAAAGGGGCCCAGCTGCGTTGGCACATCAAACTGCCTCGAGATGTTGACTGTCCTTTTGGCCCTGCGGAAGTTTCTCCCATTAGTTTGAGACAAACATATCCTGATCAGGTCAGACAGCACCACTGCGGTGGCGTACATAAATCGCCAAGGCGGCGTACGCTCCCGTCACATGTCACGACTCGCCCGTCGTCTCCTCCTTTGGAGCCAGCAGTGACTCAAGTCGCTGCGCGCCACTCACATCCCCGGCAACCGTTACGTATGTAACCTCCGTTCCCTGATGGAGGGAACGAGACGTCGTGTCTTCCCGGCCACGTCACTGAGTCGAGCCGCTGAGGTGGCCGGACACTCCCGGCTTCTCAGAAAAATCCTGAATGAACGAGCGTATTTCCCTCGCCTTTATACCCGTATGTCTGGGGGCGGGGTATGCAAATACTGTTCGCCATTGGCTTTTTTTCATAGATCAGAGGCATATTCAGCGCTCAAGAGAGACCCCTAGTGTCGCTTCTTCGACACAACGTCTCGTTCCCTCCATCAGGGAACGGAGGTTACATACGTAACCGAGACGTCATGTGCCATTCTATATTGTGATTGGCCAAGTCTCTTCAAACACCTTCAGATAAAATGACAAAATAAGATTGTAGAGCGGAGAAGGGCGGGGCCATGCTGGAACAATGCACGCCCAGTCTCCAATCAGCCTGATGGGGGCACGCGAGGAATAAAGGCGGCCGGTGACGATGGTTCGAGAGAGAATGACATACAACTGCTCTGTTTATGTTTGTGTGTTTTCCGTTCAGTTTATCATTAAAATATTATTTATATTGCCAAGCCGGTTCTCGCCTCATAATTTCCCTTAACCTGCTTTATAAAAAAAATTACACAATTAAATATCTTACATAATATTTCTGAAAGAAGCTCAGGTAGCGCATGACGCCGATCCACACAAGCATTGTTGCAAAGCCCAGCAAAATACTGCACACATCGTAGTTTGTCAGTTCCTAGAAAAATAGAGCAAATATTGTAGATTAGTGCATTGATCTAAGCCACTTGTCTGCTTTTATGATGTACAGATAGAAACAGCATGTGACTTATTTCGTCCACTGGCAAACGACGGCTTTAAAAATCATCCATTTTGTTGTCTGTCTTGCTCACCTTGCTCTGTATGCATATTTTGAGAACTGAACCAGCAACAGTCAGTGTGTCACTGATGATGATGAGAATATACCAGCCATTGATGAACTCCATTCTCTCAGACCTAGACACTGTTTTACCATGCTGGATAGACACGTGTGTGGTATACTCCTAATGGAAAAAGACATGTAACATGTTTATTATATGACTATTTAATTTCTATTGACACATGTGGCCTCTGTCTGGAAACTTAGTGAGTGCGAGCGGCCAGAGTAAACTTTTTTGGATCATCCGTTTAATTTAATTGTTCGTCTAAAAGGATTAATCTGTACTGAATGACTTACAAACTGTAGGAGAATGCCTGTGTAGACTGAGCGTGTGCAGAGGACGAGTGAAAGCAGACAGGCACAGATGGCCACACAGTCAAACAGAACTATGAGCAGGAAGTGATTGTCTGCTGGAACAAACACAGCA